>WNGS01052365.1:5166911-5207871 GCA_020271785.1 Procambarus virginalis
AACCCTCCTCTCTCTCTCTTCTCTCTCTCTCTCTCTCTCTCTCTCTCTCTCTCTCTCTCTCTCTCTCTCTCTCTCTCCTCTCTCTCTCTCTCCTCTCTCTCATATATATATATATATATATATATATAATATATATATATATATATATATATATATATATATATATATAATACCTTTCTATAAATATATTTACTTTTGTGTTTGTAGGTCTTTATGTAATATTAACTGACAACTGGGACATCAACGTTACCAAGGCTTAGCTCTAAACACTCTTTCCCTTCTATCAATTTCACTATATAAACCATCGACATAAATATTGTCCCCCATTAATTCTTCCCTTTAAAATTCCCATTTTCTCCAGCGTAGGTTAATGACCCAATAGCAATGTTCTCTCATCCAAACATCAGTTCCTATTGCCTTCAAGCAAATCTAAATTTCACGCAAAAACTACCTTTTTTTTTTACCTTCCTTATCAAATATAATAAACAAAAGTATACATCTCTCTCTTACCACATCTCCTCCCAATCTCAACACCCACCGTATGGCAACACTAACAGCGACTGACAGGTGAATAGAGATCAAATTGCCGCGTTTGTAAATTATATTACCGTTCCTACTGACAGAGGGAATAATGCCACCGCTAACTCTATTTCCACATATTTTCATCTGATTTCTTTCAGTCTTCACTCTTTATTTCTACCTATTCGTCCTTGGGGGGAAAAATAATCCATATGCGATATCTATATCTGTACTATAAGAATGTCTATTTGTTTGACCAAAGTTGGAGGCCAGACGCTTACCCAAGATTTGCAGGAGGATTAGTCTGAGGTATGGGATGGACATAAGAAGGTCGGGGTAGGCCTTAGTTAAATGCTTTTTTAAGAAATATCAGGGTGTAACACATGCTATTTTCATTAAGTCTGAAATGGAAATGGTGTGGAAATCAGGACTGTCTTATCCATAGAGTGTTGAAGTTACCCAGGAATTTTCATAATTTACTTTTATATATAAATGGACATGTCTATCTATACGAGGCCAGAAAGAAGAATGAGAAAAATGGGGGAGATAGGAAAGAAGAGATAGGGTACAGGAAGAAAAAGAGAAAAGAAGAGGAAATGGGGGAGGGGTGACTGAAGAGGGGGAACATGAAGATAGGAGAAGATTTCAAGGGTAGAATTTTAGGATGGTGGAGAGACAAATTACCCCCTCAATGAATAAATGACCTGATCAACGAATCCTATTGGATTAATTAGGCAATTCTAGTTTTCTACACTGCTTCACCAAGAGGCGATTTTCTCACAGCCTCCATTACGCAGATCAGCCCTAGAGAGCAACTACAATATATCTCGAAACTGTACCAACTGTACTAGTAAGATTGCTCACTTCACAATTGTGATGGCTCCCCATGCTGGTGATTTTCTATTAGCCACCTCCATATCCGCAATAGGAACACTTCACAAACTACAAACCCTAATTGTACAGTGGCCCTCTAACTCGCTATCTCAATCCACACTAAGGCAGAGGGTAACAGATACGGTCAGCATAGTCTGCTCTACCAAAGCTCAAGTGGCTGGCACTCAGGACATAGTGAACTCAATAACATCATCTCGCGGAGCTTTACCACATCCGTATAACCTTGTTCCCTAATGTCCCACAACTCTGCTAATTGTACAGGTCGCCTCGCCCAGGTGAGACTAGAGTGCACCCCTGGAAGATCGATAGATAGTTGGTGTGCGACTACACATGCCTATCATCCTTAGCTGATACTTGTAATTCTTGAGGATGTATGTGGTATTACCACCCGATTGAAATCAGTAAACAATCCATAGATACACAGCATAATTTTTCCTTCATTGCCTCCGGGACTCACGGTTCCTGCATATAAAGTACCGAGAGCTACTATCTCAGAAGTAGGTTCTAGGGTCAATGAAACAACATGAGACCCAAAAGTTTAATAATATATGGATGTAATGCAATGGGTAACTTTAGGTAACTTGCGTAACCTAAACAAGAGCGGCCAGTGGCCAGTGCCGACAGGTTCGGGGTGTAAAATAACCTCATGTTAGCTTTGGCGACTGATTCATAATTAATTAAGGATTACATGAGTTTCCCCATAAAAAAACATTCTCTTCATATTCAGGTAATTTTTGCATTCTTTGTGTTTACGTGTGACGTTGACTGTTTATATCATAAACGAACACTTGAACAGTATACATGTGAGTTGATGTACATAGGTTACTATATGTAATGGTGATATACATGTGTAAAGATATACACAGACGATTCAGTACATTTGCAGAGCCTGATACAAGGAGGGTGATAGCATCTCTCTCTCTCTCTCTCTCTCTCTCTCTCTCTCTCTCTCTCTCTCTCTCTCTCTCTCTCTCTCTCTCTCTCTCTCTCTCTCTCTCTCTCTCTCCCAAACACCATGCACTGCCTGCCTCCTTCTAGGTGATTGCTGCTTATTGTTAGACAGAGTTGATGAATGCGAGTTGACATAAGCAGTGACAGGCTCATAACAACTGTACCCGTCCACTATCCAATTTCTGCGCCTTCGGCAGCATTTACCACCCGTCAACTTCGTCTGGCGAAGTAGTACTAGTGACACATGCGGGCACCCCAGACCGGTGACACATGCGTGTACCACAGACGGGTGACACATGCGGGTACCACAGACCGGTGACACATGCGGGCACCTCAGACGGGTGACACATGCGGGCACCACAGACCGGTGACACTTAATACAGACGCCACATTTACCGTAATATAAATGTGTTCTCCGGATAGTTAACTCTCCGCCCTCCCCCTTTCGTAGACCGTCGACTGGACGACACGAGGAGGCACGACGAAAGGAAAATGAGGGAGGGGTGAGTGAGGGGGAGAAGGGGGAATGAGGAGAAGAGAATGAGGGAGGTGAGCCAGACGGCCCACCTCTCATACCTTATGCCTGACATTCCTCGGGTCTAGTGCCATTTGCAATTCTTATGAACCGGAGCAACAAGTAGATAAAAACCTTTTTTGGTTCTCCTCCTGGGAGCACCGCCAGCTCCAGTGAGCACCATCAAGCACTGAGAGCACCACCAGGGACTCAGAGCACCGCCAACCAACCTCACGTTCAGTACTTGCCACATAATTACCACAAACGGGGTGGCGATAACGGCGGTGATGGCATTGGAACGGCCCTCTGGCGTGGCCCTCTGTTGGCTCTAGCACCTCCTGCTAGTTCTAGCATCTCCTGCTAGCTCTAGCGCCTCCTGCTAGCTCCAGCGACCGCCGCTAACCTTAGTGCTTCTCGCTAACTGCAGCACATCAGCGCGCACAAATGACAGGTTTCGGGTAGCGAGAAAAAAAAAGATTGTGGAATGTTTCTCTTATTCAAATTCCCTTTGATTTATACCCTGATAAAGAGTAGAGAGTGAGGGAGGGTCGGGGGAGGGTATATTTTGTCCCAGGTGAGTGAGGGGTGTATCTCTACCAGGTGAGGAAAAAGGTACTCTACCTGGTGAGGTAGGGTCTGGGAGGTACTTACCCCAAGTGAGAGAGTTGAGAAACTTTCCCAAGAGATGGAGGGTGGGATATATATATATATATATATATATATATATATATATATATATATATATATATATATATATATATATATATATATATATATATATATATATAATATTCCAGCCAACACATCTTGTATGTAGACGAACAAAGATGTTTCCCTTAACCCAAATCACTCATTTTTTTAACCTATATCTCTTCTTTTTTTCCATCCAAATTCTCTCGGACACATGAGCAAATTGTGGCCAGCCTTCCACCCACACCGTTGCTTAATTCCGCAGAGTTGAGTGAATGGAATCAACAATTTCCCGAGCGTCTACGGAGATGAATGACGACAAATTTGCGCGCAATAACTTAATATTCAGGAAATCATCCCTGCCAATCAGCACTCAACCAACTTGGGCCTGATGTAACAATTCACACACGGACGGTTACTCGCTATTTTGACTCCACGGTATATAGTAACTCCCAAACCTAATTTAGTATTCAAATATTCCTCGGCTCCTCTCTGGGAAAAAAAAGGCCTTTATGTCAGAGTAGAACAAGTCGGAATTAGCGAGTAAATTCGCGCAGGACAAGTCGGGGTANTTCTCTAAGAAATCATTCGCTGACGACTTCTGTTCATATCACAACTCAGTAAGTGCTTCACACACGTACTAAAAACACAAATAATCGCCAACAGAACCTAAACACTTAACGTAACCAACGCCAAATATACACAATATGCTAATATATACAAAATTAATTTAAATTTGAAAAAATTCTTATTTGAATGAATAGCGCTAGAGTTGAATGGTGCGTTTTGGGGTTGGTTGAAGCTTGGACGAGCGTGGCCTAGACCCAGCCTGCCAGTATTTGCTAATTGGCCCGTCCGCGTCAACCAGCCCGTCCCCATCAACAAAGAGCATATGCTCCTTAAACCAGTCACCAAACCCCCTGTTTATGAATGAAAAAAAAACAGTTTAAACACTACTCACACAACCCGTCCTCGACTCAAGTTACATTCAGCGGTCAACCCCACAGACGAATTCATAAATTTTAACATACTGTTCATTCAAAACGGGAATTTCGCAAGTATAAATTAATATTATAATATAATAGCATATTGTGTATATATAGGCATAGGATAGGTCAGGTGTTTAGGTTCTGTTGGCGATTATTTGTGTTTGTAGTACGTGGGTGAAGCATTTATAGCGTTGTGATTCGAACAAAATTCGTCAGTGAAGCACTTGTTCCGGATATGTTCGAACGTCAGCAGTTGTGAGTCGTGTGTAAACCGCTTTTCGTTCATAAACAGGGGGTTTGGCGGGTGCATGGAATCACTTTTGGATCTTTGTTTAGACGACAGGCTGACTCACATCTGATGGGGTTCGAATTTCTCGAACGACCTTCTCTGACGACTTTTCCTCGAACCACAACGCTGTAAATGCTTCACCCACGTACTACAAATACAAATAATCGCCAACAGAGCCTTAACACCTAACCTAACCTATGCCTATATATACACAATATGCTAATATATTATAATATTAATTTATACTTGCGAAAATTCCCGTTTTGAATGAACAGTATGTTAAAATTTATGAATGCGTCTGTGGGGTTGACCGCTGAATGTAATGGACTTGAATCGAGGACGGGTTGGGTATAAATAGATAAGGTGTAAATGATAGATGTAATTGTTAATGTAATAATCTAAGATGAGGTCTGATAAAGACCTTTTGTGCCCTCTGTAATGCTTTTGCGCTACCGCTCACAGGATGAGTATGGGGTGCACAATAAACTAGCCGCCTTCGGCGGCAACAATCAAAATCAATCAAAGATATTAACATATATTTTAATGTAAATTTTCTTTATGTTCAACAAGAAATGTATAAATGTTTAAAATAAAAGAAAATAAGATTTTGGGATAAATATATAGAAGATAATTCGGTATCTAATGATGATATTAATTGGTGACATCTAGTGTTATCTCACCAATAACCCTCCAGAGGTTGATAGGCGTTAATAACTCTCCAGGGGGGGGCGGTTGATATCGACCTTAAGCTCAACACCAAACGTGGTTTGTTGTTTAAGATTCAGCTACTGGGAACAAAAAGTTCCAAGTAGCACGGGCTATGGTGAGCCCGTAGTGGACTTACCTGGCACAGGAGCGGGGCAGAACACCAAACCCTCAACTAACAATAAGTACTCACGGATGTAGTTATAAGGACGTGAGGTGTTTGTAAACCAATACATACAATAACGGACCAATACAGTCCTTCTGACCTCGGGTCATTGACAACAAGGGACCCGTTATGCCAGTACATAGGTCCTATGGACACACGTATATATTAACTCATTTATTTTCATTCCAGGGCAGAGGAGGGGCAAGAGCTGTTCTTCTCCAGCTATGTCTCAATCTGAAGGTCCTGTGAAAAGTTCCATCAGCCTCGTCTACTGCTGTTTCATTCGCTGTTTATATTCCAACATCCCGAAGATGGGTAGGTATGGTGATGCCCGTTCGTTCACTATCTTTCTCCTTCGAACCCGCTCTTCTCTCCTAATCGTCGCGTTTTAGACGAAATGAGTCGATCCGTTAAGAATTGTGACGTATTGGTGAAACGAAAGCGTCGAAATATTGACGTTTCCTATGCCGTGGTCCTCGACTTACCAAGTCCTGGACTATTACCAAGTCCTGGGCCATTACCAAGTCCTGGACCATTACCAAGTCCTGGACCATTACCAAGTCCTGGACTATTACCAAGTCCTGCACCATTACCAAGTCCTGCACCATTACCAAGTCCTGGACTATTACCAAGTCCTGGACCATTACCAAGTCCTTGACCATTACCAAGTCCTGGGCCATTACCAAGTCCTGGACCATTACCAACTCCTGGACCATTGTCACATCTTGAAAAGAAAGAGCGCTGGATAAAGTCAATGTCTATAAGGTAAGAATAAGAGGTATAAGGCGAGAAGAGGAGAAGTAAACAAAGTATTTAATATGAATAAAATAAATCGCAGATGGCCTAAGGGCAAAGAGCAACAGGTGAAATAAAGACCAAAGAGATAACAACAGAAGACAAGAAAAGAAAAGGAAAAAGAGCCTAGAAGGACTAAATGTAGTTGAGATAACATTCGTTTTAAGAACGTTAAAGCATTTGACTATGTACTTTGGTTAGGTTAGGTGAGGTAAGGTGACGTGAGGTGAGGTTAGGTTAGGCAAAACACTTGCATTTGTATACGGAACGCGCAAATTGAGTGAGCGCACTGGCCTAGCTGTACCCACTGTGGGAATATATAGAATTACCTGTACAATGTGATTTGGTTTTGCTTTTTCAAATAAATTAACAAACGATGTTTGTATTTATACTTTTTTCCAACGTGCTGAGACTATTTATAGTTTCACAATTGATTATTTCCTGAATGTTTGCAAGATTAACGTTATTTCAGAGAAAATAATTCAGTTTTACACACACACACACACCACACACACACACACACACACACACACACACACACACACACACACACACACACACACACACACACACACACACACAGGGGCCTGGTAACCTGGTGGATAGCGCGCAGGACTAGTAATTCTGTGGCGCGGGTTCGATTCCCGCACCAGGCAGAAACAAATGGGCAAAGTTTCTTTCACCCTGAATGACCCTGTTACCTAGCAGTAAATAGGTACCTTGGAGTTAGTCAGCTGTCACGGGCTGCTTCCTGGGAGGGGGGGGTGTGGAGAACAAAAAAAGTAGTTAGTAAACAGTTGATTGACAGTTGAGAAGCGGGCCGAAAAGCAAAGTTCAACCCCTTCAAACACAACTAGGTGAATACACACACACACGTACACCAGTTGGTTGACAGTTGAGAGGCTGGATCAAAGAGCAAGAGCTCTACCCCACAAGCACAATTAAGTGGATACAGCTAGTGAGTAAACACACACACACACACACACACATGTTTGATTATTGAAAGGTGGGGCCAAAGAGCCGAAGCTCAACAAATACAAATTGGAGGGTACAACTAGGTGAACTCTCAAACACCCACACACACACACACAACACACACACACACACACACACACACCCACACACACACACACACACACACACACCACACACACAACACACACACACACGACAGCAGCGTACTCTACACTGGCGAAAATTAGAACTTCATTCAGAAACCTAAATGAGGAGGCTTTTAGGGCGCTTTACACTGCATACGTGAGACCCGTCTTAGAGTATGCCGCGCCATCATGGAGCCCCCCCTGAAGAAACACATAAGGAAACTGGAGAAGGTTCAGAGGTTTGCGACGAGGCTTGTCCCAGAGTTACGAGGGAAGGATATGAAGAGCGACTGAAGGAACTGAACCTTACGACACTAGAGAAAAGAAGGGAGAGAGGAGATATGATAGGGACATATAAAATACTCAGGGGAATTGACAAAGTGGAAATAGATGAAATGTTCACACGTAATAATAACAGAACGAGGGACATGGGTGGAAACTGGAAACTCAGATGAGTCACAGAGATGTTAGGAAGTTTTCTTTTAGCGTGAGAGTAGTGGAAAAATGGAATGCACTTGGGGAACAGGTTGTGGAAGCAAATACTATTCATACTTTTAAGACTAGGTATGATAGGGAAATGAGACAGGAGTCATTGCTGTAAACAACCGATAGCTGGAAAGGCGGGATCCAAGAGTCAATGCTCGATCCTGCAAGCACAGATAGGTAAGTACAGATAGGTAAGTACACACACACACACACACACACACACACACACACACACACACACACACACACACACACACACACACACACACACACACATACACGCACGCACTCATACTCACAAACAAACAATTAAAAGAACAGATTAAGAAAAAGGTAACAGACCACCTAAAGAGAATTGGGCCAAACTAGAACCAGCATGCGCTTGAGAACCTGTATCAGACAGCCATATTAAGCTCTTAAATAGCAACAATGTCGTTTTATATTTAAGTAGAATGGCTCAATTAACACAGCAAATAGTAGCAGCGTGGAGCAGCTTAGGGTAATTAGTGCAGATGACGCCCATTTTGCCAATTTAATTCCAATTACAAGCGAAGAAATTGGTTGGCTTCCTGGATTATGATTTTATTTCGGGTTTTGCTACTGTTGTTTCAGGCTGTTGTTGTTGTTGCTATTGTTGGTGTAAGGATGGTAGTGGTGGAGGTAGTTGTGGAGTTAGTTGTGGTAGTTGTTGACGTAGTAGTGGTGGTAGTTATGGTAATATTAACTATAGATGAATGCCAGGGAATGTCTTGTTCTCGAAGCATATCTACCTTCTACCTTGTACTATTAACTGTCTACCTTCTACCGTGCCCCGGTACCAAAGTTAGAAATACAAAATCGCATTATTTAACCATTTATGTTCATAAAATAAATCAATATATAATCTGAATACCGCGATATAGAGACAAAGAACTCTCAATAACTTTATATTTACATACAAAGAAGCCTCAATATAACAAAAAATAGAGCTTGGACCACACACGCTTTGAGTCCACCGTTCGAGTCTCATAGAGCCCTGGTGAATGAAAAGCCTCAATACCGCTGTATAGAGACGAATAACCCCCTTAGGTCATTGCTAATGACCTTCTCTTATGCTGGAACACTTCTCTCGACGGCTTTTCGAGTGCCACTGAAGCGGTATCCGGAACAGATCGGTGATGGGGAAGGTGGACGTTGATGGGGGAGGGATGGATGATGATGCGTGGGGGAAGGGGAGGTGAGAGGGGATGGGATGAAGGGGAGGGGGGGTGTGGTAGTGTCAGGGAGGCAGGAATGGGACTGGAACGTAAATGAGAATGTGGCAGGAATGATACGTTGACTGCGACAGCGCGCGTGTAAGGCTGGAGGAGGAGGATGTGACGGGCCGCTCGTCCGCAGCATGTCGATCAGGTCACTCTGTCAGGCGGGGTCGTGTCGCCCCGCACACACGTCATGCCAGAGTCAGGCAAGGGCTTGACAGTGCGTCCTCGCGCGCACACACATACACACACACAGACACACACACACACACACACACACACACACACACACACACACACACACACACACACACACACACACACACACACACACACACACACACACACACACACACACACACACACACACACACACACACACACACAGACCAGTTTTAGAGTATGCCTCTCCATCGTGGAGCCCTCATCTAACAAACATTAGAAAATTCGAAAAGGTTCTCAAGTTTGCAACGAGGCTCGTACTAGAATTGCGAGGGATTGAGCATGAAGAGAGACTGAAGAAACTAGACATTACGACGCTAGAAAATAGAATAGAAAGAGGAAAGACATGACAAAGACGTATAAAATACTTAGGGAGATTGACAGGCTGAAAAAAAGGAAATGTTCAAAATGAATACCTATAGAACAAACTGGTATGGATGGAAGCTTGAGACTCATATGAATCACAAAGTCAATCTCCCACTCACCTGATCTGCAGGCACCACCAAACACCCGGACGTTTACCAAAATTAAAAAAATACCTTGACGTACAAAATATTCCTTTCTCCACTTTCCCCCTTCCAACCTCCCTGAAGACGCTGGTTAAGGGGGAGTGATTTTGGCAGGGATTTAGGAGCGACCATTGCGTGGTGCGTGGGAGGAGAAGGAGAGAACATCCCATTCCCTCAGTGGTGTGTTTACTGCAGTGAGGTGAGTAGGTAGAGAATGATATGGGTACTTGGGTGGATAGGTTCGGGCGGTGTTACCAGTGGTAAATATTGGCTGCATTTGGGAACAAG
This sequence comes from Procambarus virginalis, assembly GCA_020271785.1. Classification (NCBI taxonomy): domain Eukaryota; kingdom Metazoa; phylum Arthropoda; class Malacostraca; order Decapoda; family Cambaridae; genus Procambarus; species Procambarus virginalis. Next base: position 5,177,267 of record WNGS01052365.1, read on the forward strand.
TGGGTGAAGTAAGGGGTTTACCTGTGGCTGGTTTCCAGAGTTCTTCTCTCGTGCAGACCAGCCCGTGGTCCACTAATAACTTGATGGGGTAAAGCAATAGCTTTACCCATACCCCACATGGTCCTGGCGCTTCCTGCAGCTTGTAAACTTTTACCTTCGTTCCTGTAATATTTATTTTTTGCTGGTAGACTTTATATTAACCACTACACTGATACGTAGTGGTCTCTGGTAGTGCTTGTGGGCTCTGATTGTGCCTTGTGGGCTCTGATTGTGCTTGTAGTCTCTGATTGTGCTTGTGGTCTCTGATTATGCTTGTAGTCTCTGTGCTCGTAGGCTCTGGTTGTGCTTTTGGTCTCTCGGTATGTTTGTGGTTTCTCATTGTGCTTGTGGTATCTAATTGTGTTTGCGGTCTCTATGCTCATGGCCTTTGATTGTGAATGTGTTCTCTGATTGTGCTATTGGGCTCTGGTTGTGGTAGTGGTTTCTTGTGGTGCTTGTAATCTCTGACTGGGATTATTGCCGCGAACTATGCTTTTGGTCTCTGATTGGGATCTCTAAAAGCACTTTGGCACTTTGTCTTTGTGTTTGTGGTCTCTGATTGGGATCATGGTCTCTTATTGTGCTTTTGGTCTCTAATTGTGTTTGTAATTTCCGACTGGGATTATAGCCGCAACCTATGCGTTTGGCATCTGATTGGACTTATTGTATCTGATTGTTTTTGTTTACAAAGACATTCATCCAGGACTGGAAAGCGTTTTCATCTAGCAATGAGTTATGTTGCTTCTGTAGTCAGTGGTAGAGTTTAACGTTTCTCAAAAAGGGAATTTATTAAGTCTATTTACAGATTACTCGAGCATTCCTCTTTTGTCCAACCACTTGGGCTGGACGGTAGAGCGACGGTCTCGCTTCATGCAGTTGTTGTTGTTGTTTAAGATTCAGCTACTAGGAACTAAAAAGTCCAAGTAGCACGGACTACGATGAGCCCGTGATGGACTTACCTGGCACAGGAGCGGGGCTGAAACTTGGCTTCATGCAGGTCGGCGTTCAATCCTCGGCCGTCTAAGTGGTTGGGAACCATTCCTTCAACCCGTCCCATCCCAAATCATTATCCTGACCCCTTCCCAGTGCTATATAGTCGTATTGGCTTGGCGCTTTCCCCCTGATAGTTCCTTGCTTTTTTTCCTCTTTTGTCCCTTCAGAATGTGTTCAGTTGCAGTATTAAAATCTATAATAACTGTCTAGGCAGGGCAGTAACTGGACCAGTCACTGTGATGTAGTCATTGCGCGAATTCGCCTTGGCTAGAGGCACTTCTGGCAGGTTAGTGAGGGTGAGTCACTGCCTGAATATTCAGCTTGTGAACTCTGGGACAAATATTTAAGGCGTTCACTTGAACATTAAATTATTGAATGTGAAACTGTAAAAGATTGTAGATCTCCTGGGCCAGTTGGACAATCAACTATTTAACTATTTCATTGAATCTGATGTAATGGAAGATATCCTAACAATTTATCCAACCTTTGTTTGGCCATTTTAAAGAATGCAGAACGAAAATGCTATTTAATTTTGTTTAAGCTGCATCTTTCATGAATCCATCACTGCTTTGTTTGGTAATAAACAACAGAAAAGCTGCATTTACAAATTCGGGAACTAAAACATGTATAATATCTGATGTTGAAGATTGTAACCTCATGAAATATGCATCATCTTCTGTTAACAGTTTAGACCTATTGTCTTGTATTTGATCCTGTGTCCTGTGTGACAGAGAATACGAGCAGCACCTCACTGTAATATGACCTACTTGAATTATTCATATTAGTCAAAATTGCATATTTTGTCAATAAAGATGTTAATAATAATGATAGCTGTATCTGTGACATGTTATATCTTGTAGGTTTAATATTATGTGTTCATAAAACAGACGTTTGATTATATCTTATATTTCCAGGTATCTCTATTATTCAACTGGAGACCCAATTGAATACTGGGTCTCGAGTTGAATAGTTGAACTTGTAAATTCCCATGGGGAATTTACTTAATCCCTTGCTACGTTATGGTATTTTCTTTAAGATCGTTGGTAACTAAGATACTTATAGGCTTGTAATCGGGTACCACACTACCGTTACAACGGGTCATGGTAAATCACGTTTCAGTTACAACAGTGGCAGCGATGTCCGTTTGAACCGTTACAGGCTTGGGAAATTTTAGGTCAACTTTAGTGTATCTTCCTTGTGAATAATTTCTTTATAAGTGGCGTTATTTACGTTAGTCTTTTATCAGAATAGGTGTTTAATGTACATACTGTAATGCCTACTACTACTGTGATTGTTGATGCTTTGTTGATGATCAACTAGCATCAATCACTGTTGATGCTAGTAGGGAGTGCACAAATGCTGAACAAGAAGAAATTGCAATATGTTAGGAGTCTGACTATTAAGACAATCCCACCGTAGGCCAAGCAGTTGTTATCATAATTAAAAATACAGACAGCGCGATAGACTCCTGTCCTTAGCCGCTAGCTAAAGAGGATAGATGTGATCTAATATTCTTATGTTAAAATAGTAAATTGTGGGGTAAAGTTGTTGAATGTGTATGCAAAGAGTGGTTCAAGCGGACCTTTAGTATTTGAAGAGATTTGGTATCTCCTTCAAGGTTTTTAAAGTGCAGGATTCAGCTGCATTTGAAATGCAGTGCGACTTCTGGGAACCTTACTTGTTTCTCGTAAGGATTGACGGCGCTCTTGATTGACAGGGCAGGAGCGGTTTCTTGCTTCCTGCTTCGGGTAAAGAATATGTGCAGTCTGTGCGCTGGGAATAGTTGTGGAATCCAAGCGGAAAGGGTAAAGGTTGCAGTAGTGGGATGTAGTAAGTACAGTGGTGGCTACAGTGACAGTGAATACAGTGGTGAGTAATGTATAGAGTTTGGGAGGTATGGTGCGGTGTTTCAGGCTTGTCAACATCTGGAGAGTTATCAACCCATCACAAGACTTTACTGACCAGCCAGTAGGTACATTTTAGTCTGATGCCTAACCCACGCATCTGAAAATAAAAGGGGGAGACGACGTTTCGGTCCATTCTGCGCCCTTTTCAATCGTGGATGGACCGAAACGTCGTCACCTCCTATAATTTCAGATTCATGGGTTGGGTGTCTGTTTTTAAGCCACGTTGTAATGACTTTCTGTTAATATTCACCGAGAAGTAGGGTATATTTCTCGGTATACATATCCTTATGATAGCAGAGGTAATTTTGAGTGAATAGTGGGCATTGAAAGGCATAGTCAGTTTGGTGGAGCTTGTGGAGCCAGTGGGAGTAGTGGATACAGTGTGGCAATATTGGATACAGTGGAAGGTAATGGATTCAGTGGAACTAATGGATTCAATGGGTCTATTGAGTTTAGTGGCTGGTAGTGGATTTAGTAGGTAGTAATAGATTCAGTGGGCGGGTTGGATTTAATGGATGGTAGTAGATTCAGTGGATGGTAGTTGAATTTGTGGGAGTCAGTGAGTGTAGTGTGTGTAGTGGTTATAGTGAGTGCAGTAGAGGTAGCGTGCGTGTGCTTTCAAGAGAGTAACGAATGTAGTGAGTGAGTTCCACGAGTGACCCGTGAGTGGTGGTGGGTGAAGCAGTCAGTTGGGGCGCGTAGAGCCAGGCTCCGCCCCAAGAAGCAGCCCATCCTTTCCCCGCCTCCCTCAGGAACCATAGAATTTCTATTATTTTCCTTATCTGAGAGGGGAGAGAGGAGGGCTGACGGAGGCGGTGAGAGGGAGACCAGAACCGAACAGGAAAAGGAAAAATACGCGAATATGTAGAGGATAAGAAATGGCTAATGTGTTTGAGGGGTTAGGGAAGAAGGGTGGTAGTTTTGAAAGAAGTAAAGGTTGAAGATGGTGGGGGAAGTGGAGGGGTTTGGGGGGTGGGGAAGATGGGGAAGATGAGGAGGAGGAGGAGGAGGGGGATATAGGAAATTCATTTACTTTTTCTCTTCTTCAAATCCGAGTTAGAGTGAGTCGGTGGTGAGTATTTGGCAGAGCGGTGATGAGTTGTGGCGCTCTGTGTGTGTGACGGGCCAGAGTTTATAGATACTGATGGCGGGTCGTAATGAGGCTGCGGATCGTCACATTATACATCATACCCCCACCATTACCAGTAGCCAGCGCTCGCCGGAGTCCCCGTCGCCGCCTGCGCCCCCCGTCCGCTACAGGACCCGCCCTCCTGCGCGAGGGGCGGCTTGGGTTGAAAGCGGCCAGCGGAGAGGGAGCCAAGCGTTCTGGCACTAGACTGAAGCATTGTGGAGCGCTGCTGTATCAGAGCTCACCGCCCTACTCCCTTATGGATCAGTGTGGCCAAGCGAGCTCACTTAATGGATGATATATGACCAATGGAAAAGTCCACAACCCAAAATTCCCCCCCTCAAATCCAGAGAAGAAAAATAGTACGAGAATGGAAATAGTTTCTTTGATTTTTGTGCTGGACGCGGTGTTCATGGGAGTCTTTTGTGCTCCACGCTCATAATTGCGCGAATTTTCGAGCCTTTTTGTCATCATCAGCGTTTATTTAGTAGTATTTTTTTTAGGTAGAGAAATTTATTTGAATTTCACGCGAGGTGATCTACAGCAAGACCTGACCTTCACCTCTGGCTGTAGGTAATCTCTGACACCATCAAGACTGCCACCATCACATTACGACTCGTTAATCGCGATCCCATGAATAATCAACGTCCGTCAATTAACGGGAAAAGTAGTGGAAATAAATACCGTTCTTCCGCCCACTGGAGAATGTTCTCTGAAAGTTTTGATAAAGAACAGGAAAGCAAAGTATTCATGCACCGTTCATAATTAGTTGTAATCTGGCGTATACTGTACGCCGGAGAACAGAGAGGTAGGTAGCAAGGCTCCGGCGGAAGAAGGAACAGTAGCAAGCAGGAGTGACTGACGACGGAGCAGCAGAAGGGGCAGTCGTGGCAGGGAAAAGGTCGACATCAGGGCCGGCGGTGGCAGCTGCAGGAGCGGGTGTCGATCAAGGAGCGGAATCAGGCGACGTCTGGAAGGTAGATTACACCACGGCGTCCAGTGCGATAGATTAAAAGTCGATTGCTAATAATGTTACAGAGAGATGCAGATATATATATATATATATATATATATATATATATATATATATATATATATATATATATATATATATATATATATATATATATATATATATATATATATATATATATATATACGAAGACTGATTGTAGGGATCGCATAATTCCGCGAGCAGGAAGCCAATAAGGTAAAATTATTCAGCGAATACACTTAGAAGAGTCGAGCCAATAACTTCGGCATCCTCTCCTTCAGGCGATCGCTTGGTAAGAGAGGAGCCTCATCCTCTATACAGGAGGAGCCTCGTTACCTTACAAATTAATACAACAAAGCAGCGGTCACTCGAGGACTACGAGAGGTCGAGGGAGAAGGAGGAGGAGGCGGTCGTGGAGTTTGTTTACATCATGATTAGTGCCTCCACAGAATTGCAGATGACGAGGGTGGCCAGGGCCGGCCCGGCCCACCCTGCCGCTGGCCTCGAGTTGGGTCCTGGCCGCGGTGGCAGTGACACGGGTCAACAGAGGTCAGATCTTCGGGGTCAGCAACACAGGAGTGGAGTGTCTTTCGCGTCCCTGGACCTCGAAGAAGAAGACAGGTTACCGGGATCGAGAGCGTGCGGGTCGATGGAAGTTTTTTTTCTTGGGGTGAGAATCATGTTTTCGAGTCGAGACGCGTGATGCAAATAGCCATTTTTTTTCTTTTCCGGTGATCACACCTCCACAATGTCCGGATGTCGTGTGGTAGTCAGCGTCACTCGATCACAACGGCGTCGAGGAAGGACCCACTCTACCGCTGACGAAGAGACGCACTGAGGACGCCGCTGGGCCCATATAGAGGACTCTCCGTGTTCTCGTCCCAGTCCTTCTGAGGTTCCAACGCCTCCTTGCGAAGGCGAGGTAGGAGGAAGCAGCATGAGGGAAGTGGCCGCCGCTACCGCTGCCGCCCCCGCGGTGAGGGAGGAAGGTCTGAGGTCCCCGTGGTGTGATCACCCCAGAATGTAAATCATCAAGTCGCTGGAATATCGAAGACAGTGGGTCGTGAAGGTGCATATTCAATGGCGCTGGTGAATATGGAACGAACGGCGTTGGGTGTATACAGTATGAGCGAGGGGCGCGCCAGTCAGCCGGGAGGTCCTGGTCAGGACAGAGTGGGGCAGCAGCAGCAGCCGCCACCTTCTGCAGGAGACGCTGACGGGGGCGCTGACACTCCCCCCCTCCCCCCTCTAACTCCACCCATGACCCAAGCGCCAGAGTGCAGCGTAGCGTGTTACATGCACCAAGGTGTCGTGTAGAGTGCAAGCGAGAGGAACTAAGTGAAGAGTGCTTGAAACAACACACAATTCCTCCTTGGGTGGAAAAAAATCACAAAGAAATCGTTGAAATTATCCCTATAGTGAGCAGCTGACAACATGAGCAAGTGCAGTGTTCAGAGAGAGAGAGAGAGGCGGGGGAAGGGCTGGTGGGGGTAGGAAGGGGGGAAGGGGCAGACAAGCTGAGACTACTACCAAGTAGCCAATGAGCGACAGTCGACATACTCCGCCGGCGACGGCCATACGTCAAGTGGCCGCAAATGTCGTGTCATCAACAGGAAGAGGAAACGACGTAGAACTACTTAACAGTTTGTTTATGTCAGGACTGCGAGCCCCACCGGACTCAGGAGGTGAGCTTGTGCTGACAATTAAAATTTCCGAAACAGACAGCTAAGAAAAAGTAAATCTTTAGTAAGGTTTCGAGGTCAATGTCATGTGATTATATATATATATATATATATATATATATATATATATATATATATATATATATATATATATATATATATATATATATATATATATTGTTATGCAATGTCATTTCCCTTTCATTTCAAATGTATGGGTTGTATGGGGCTATTAATACAATTCTTTAGGCATGATTCCCAAGTGTAGAAATGTAATGTGTCAAATTCTGAATTTAGCTATGGAACAGTGCAGTGAATATTTAAATACATTTGGGAAATACAAGGGTTTCTCTGTTTGGACTGTCATATCGAGAAGATCTTTCAATCTCAGATGAGATTTTCTGGCTAAATTGTTAAAATACTTTCAATTCAATGCTAAAGTAATATACTATATAAAAAATACAAATGTGTGTGTTAGCAATTTATGAACATAAAATTATTATTTTGCATAGCAATCTTAAGAGAGACGCTTTTGTACATTTACATGAAACCCTCAAAAGTTTAGTCACTCAGCGAGAACTTTAAAATCGGATTCTTCAGTGGAAGCCTAAAAAAAAATGGATTCCTCGGTGGGGGAACCTAAAAAATTGGGTCCCTCGGTGGAAAATTTACGAACTGAATTCCTTAGATGCCTACCTGAACAAAAAATGGGTCTCTCAATGGGTACATTAAAATTTGGGTTCCTCAATCAGATTTTTTTTAATTTATTCCCCAATGAGAACCTGAAAAATTTGGATCGTCAGTGAGGGACTTCAAGAAGTTCTCGGCTTGCGATGCTCATTGAGAAAATGTTTTTGCCTCCTGTGGTATACAAGACAATCGGCCCTCTAAACTTTTTAAGATAGTCAACATTTGTAAGATGATCGCTAACATATACATATATATATATATATATATATATATATATATATATATATATATATATATATATATATATATAATATATATATATATATATATACATATATATATATATATATATATATATATATATATATATATATATATATATATATATATATAAGATGATTGCTAATATATATAGGACTAGCGTTAACATTTGTAAAATTATCGCTAACATATATAAGACGAACATTTAGGCTATCAGTGACTTTACATTTAGATCATAACTACCTTAAATTAATCTAAACCCAAACAGTTATACACATAAAAATTATAACCTTGTGACGAGTCTACAGATTAGATTGATGATATTAATGAATGAAAATAAATATAATAAATCATATTAAACAAAAAAAAGTATGGGTGGTAAGAGAAGAAAATATTCGAGTGTTCAAGAAGAATCCACAAGATCTTCTCTGCATACCCTTTATTCTCTTCTCCGTGACTATGGGACCTTACAATTGAACCAGAGGTGTTACTCCAAGATATATGTGCAGGTAATATTGGCTACGTTGTCATTTCCCGCACATGAGTACTGCCTTGGGAAGTAAGGGGGTGATGAACAGGGAATTATAATGAAGAGCAGATCGCCTCCTACTGTGTGTTGAGTCAGGGGGACACCTGAATGTGGGTGATGGGGTCGGGTGCTCCTGTCAGCCTCTCTCCTGGGCAGATCGCCTCCTACTGTGTTGAGTCAGGGGGACACCTGAATGTGGGTGATGGGGTCGGGTGCTCCTGTCAGCCTCTCTCCTACCTGCCAGGGTGTGTATGGGGACCTGGTACACTCTACGGGGAGGTTATACACGCTACGAAAAGGTTATACACTCCACGGGGAGCTTATACACACCGAGGAAAGCATACACACACCGGTCCAGAGTCCGTCCATCTACAAGTTACAAAGTATTATAAAACTCTGACTTAAAAACGTCCCAGAAGGATACCTGGTGAACCGGGATGTGGCACATACGTCAGCCTGCAGGCGCTGCATCTAGAGCAACTTGCCTGACCAGACCACCAACCAGTAGATCTGAAAAGAGACCGGGCAGCTGGGACATTGATGCCCGGAGTCCCTAATAGGTATAGGTACACAATGAAATCGCAAGAACATGATATATCTATGAGTTCATCGAACCATATCTATAGTTCGATCACATTGTATGGCTTTAAATATTTTATCATGTTAATCGCAATTTTGACTTACAAAAAAACTCCAATAATGAACTGTATGAACTTATTGTTCATACAGTTCATATTGTTATTGTATGAAATATTTATTTTAAAGTGCTTCATTCATTTCAATTTTTATTTTCACAGCACAATTATAAACGAAATCCAAATATTCGTTAATCAGGCTGTCAAACCGTTTGTTTATGTATGAAAAATGTTTACACACTACTCACAACTGATGACGTTCGAACATTCGCTGATGACCTCTGTTCGAATTTCAACTTAGTAAAAGCTTCACAAACATGCTGCAAATACAAGTTGCATAATGGTTTCAGTATGCAACTATACAGTGCAGTATACAGCATAGTTCATACTGGTTACCAGTTGCCAATGGGACGAAAACATAATACAGTTTAACAAAATCAATGGATATTTTACGTAATATCCTTTATAACACAATTGCAATATATGACAAATATTTACTAATGCGCCTGTGTGTGTGTTCAGATATGCATAATTACAAATTCTTGTTATTTAATTAGCCGTAAGTAACTAGAAATTAAAGAAAAGCAAAAATTCCATTAACTTTCGCATTATTATTATTAATAATATTATTAATATTATAAAAACAATTATAAATATTATTCATTTTATATAGTATTATTATTATTTTAAAAACAATTATAAATATTATTCATTATATATATTATTATTATTATCTTAAAAACAATTATAAGTATTATTCATTTTATATATTCTTATTATTTTATAATTATATTATTGTTTTTTTATTATATTTCAATTTGTATTATACTTTATATGTTTTACAATTATTCTAAATATAAATAAGCAACAAGCAAGCTGAGATCAGCCAGTTTAAACACGAGACCCATACGTATAAAGCCAAAACACAGTTAGATATATATCAGAATGGTTAATAAAGCAGACTGTTTCATGAGGGTAAGCCAGTTGCTGCTCGTAGGTGTGTGTGGTGGAGGACCTGTCAACTATTGTAATGTCTGAGACAAAGTGATACGTATTGTGTGTATCATTGTGATACGTATTGTGTGAATGAAGAGACTCAGTGGAAATTAAGTTACAGGTAATATGAAGAGACACATATTATGTATGAAGTTACGTGTATGGTGTAAATGAAGTGACACATATTGTGAATGAAATGACACATATGGTGTGAATGAAGCAACACCTACTGTATAGTGTGAATGAAGTGGCTAATATTGCAACGTGTGGACGAGACAAACGCGTGTGTAATTTTCAAATGAAAATATACACATTGTGCTAACGAACGACTTTTAGTGCACTACACATTGCCGAAAGACATCATTAGCTGCAAAAAAAGTTGAAACTTTAAATGCAAATTACACTTGCGCATGAAGGAGAGTGAGAGGGTTCAGACCAGAGAGTGCTTCAAGTGTTCCTCCTTTCTTATGTTCTTCAAGATTTGCGACTTGTGTAATACTAAAATATGTGAATTAACAGATTTTTGTTTTTTTCTCGCGTGTTTTAACATCGCTAAACATCATGCATAAAGGCAAATATGTGGTAATCTGCATTGTTGCCTATTGACTACAATAAGGGCTCGAGTTTGTGAGAGGGGGGAAATAGAAAATATCTGGGGCCAGATTCACGAAGCAGTTACGCAAGCACTTACGAACCTGTACATCTTTTCTCAATCTTTGGCGGCTTTGTTTACAATTATTAAACAGTTAATGAGCTCCGAAGCACCAGGAGGTTGTTTGCAACAATAACAACAGTTGATTGGAAAGTTTCCATGCTTCTAAACTATTTAATAAATGTAACCAAAGCCGTCAAAGATTGAGGAAAGATGTACACGTTCGTAAGTTCTTGCGTAACTACTTCGTGAATCTGGCTCCTGATCTCCGAGTCCTCGCTTCCCTACTCGGTTAAGACGTACGAAGTCACTTTGAGAAATTCTCGACGTACTTCGATGTACAGCGTACATTTCTACGTTCTATTCTCAAGTCGATTGTGAATCGACTTGAGAATGGTCCAGGACGGACCGAAACGTCGTCATCCCTTGACTTTCTCGTACGTGGTTTGGTCAACAACGACAAAATATCGATGTGATAGGATAAATCTCACTTCCCTGGGCTCCCCAAATACACATACATTACCCACGGAGCCATGATATGCTCATAAGCGTCTTACAGTCAGGTGTAGCTAGTGATGTTCCCTCATCTCTCGCCTTCGATTACGCCCGAGTGAAGATGGATATCTTAAAACTAGAATTAAGATGCCGGATGGTCCCTCCTAAAACTCCAAGACTAGTAGTACTTCTGGTTGGGATAATTTTGAGCATATTATGGTTCAGTGGGTAATGTTTGTGTGTCTGGGGAGTACAGGGGCGAGAACTCGATCCCACTGCATCTCCTCAATATTTCCTCATAGGTCCATCACGTTTTTTGTTATATCATGAAAATAGTAAGCCAATATACTGTATATTTTAATGTAATATACATTTATATAATATGAATAAAATATCAAAGTGTTCAGTGAGGATCCACAAGATCTTCTCTGAGTACTTTTTATTTCTTCTCCGAGGCTATGGGCCCCTACACTTGCACCAGAGGTGGTACCCCTTTATACAATATTGTATATAATATACAATGTACCATAGTCAATGAAATGTAATAAATTACAGTTCATAATATATACAGCCTTGATGTAAATATTTCGGTGAATATACCCAGCTTTTCGCTGTATATACACTGAAAAGTTTATTTTAGGCCTAAACAAAGTTCAGGGCCAGTAAATACCTGCTGATTGGTCAGTAAAGGTTTAATTACCGTCCTGCGGGTGATAGGCCCAACACCAACCAATACAATTTACAATTTACAACGAACGAGGAGAGAGAGATGCAAGAGAATTACTTAACACAACTTAGAACTGTTTGTCAGTCTAAGCTGGGCGGTAGGACGCCGCTGGGTAGGAATTACCAAGTTAAAACCAGACAGGAGCAACACGAGGCCCTTGGCTACGCCGGTAAGTGCACTCTGGCACGCAGACTCGCACTCAGCGCTTCAAGTGTATCTATTTTGTTGTGTGTATCGTATTGTGAAAACAGATTCTAGAATATCTTCAATAATGTAATTGTGAATTGCTTTCCACTATGTATAGCAGTGATACATTTCCGCTAAATCCTATAGTCCGTACAAGGCAGCTGCTATTTCTATACTACCAAATTCTTATGCACATTCTCGCTCTCTTTATATATATATATATATATATATATATATATATATATATATATATATATATTATATATATATATATATATATAATATATATTATATATATATTATATATATATTTATATATATTATATATATATATATATATATTTTTTTTTTTTTTTTTTTTTTTAAACTGCTATTTACAGCTATTATATATATATATATATATATATATATATTAATGTGACTTTGATTTTCTAAAACAGGAGGATTGGTTTTAGAAAATCAAAGCCCAGCATCTCCGTTTATGATTGGGGGAAGGTGGGGTGGGGGGGAGTAGGATGAAAGATTTTGAAATAAGATAACCACCCAGTAGCCAGATATCATGATTTTGACAAGCGTCAAATATGAAGTGGTTTTCGCTATCACAGAAGCGCTAATTTGTTAACAGTGTTCTGTCCTTGACTAAAGCACTGATATTTTTTACGCAAGTTCAAGTTCAAGTATGTTTATTGAAACAAGAAAGAAATACATCTCAAAGGGATAGTGTTGCTTAGGCTATTTCTACCCCCCCCCCCTTCCCCCTCTGGTCTATAGCGTCAAAATTGCAATTAATTGCGTGAGAAGGGCAGGTTAGAAGAACAAATAACCAGTATAACAATAATAACATGTACTGAGAAAACAAAAATAATAACTGTACTGGAAACAAAGGCAACAATTAAGGAATAGTGAGGATTTTTTTATATTTTTTTTAAGTGATGAAGGAGGCATGTTTGGCAAGTTTGGAGTCGTGTTAGGAACCAGGAACGTGTGAGAGAGAGACTGTGATTTATGAGCTCGTCTCTGTGTGGATGCTGTGGAGGATGAGCGTACTGGAATGACGTTAGAGACGGGAGAAAAAAAGAGACAGGCAAGAACAAGCAAAAAAAAAGTATCTTCCTTTTTCCCGACACATCCGGTACTTGTCGTGTCTTCCACCCTGGTAACTGATGACGTCGTTAGTGAGGTGGTGAGAACGCTCGTATCCCACCACCACTACACTGCTGGAGTCACCCCCAACTGCTCTTCCCCCCCACCCCCACCACCACCCCACAAACCATCACCACCAGTAACAACCCATCCCACCCCAACCCTAACTTTCACAACTAGTTACCTATACCAGCTACCCCACCGTTAACCATCATCACCAATCACTCATTCCAGGCCCTTCCAACTCTAACCACCACCAGTCACCCACACCAGCCCCCCACCACCAGTCTCCCACACCAGCGCCCCACCACCAGTCTCCCACACCAGCCCCCCACCACCAGTCACCCACACCAGCGCCCCACCACCAGTCACCCACACCAGCCCCCTACCACCAGTCTCCCACACCAGCGCCCCACCACCAGTCACCCACACCAGCCCCCCACCACCAGTCTCCCACACCAGCGCCCCACCACCAGTCACCCACAACAGCCCCCTACCACCAGTCTCCCACACCAGCGCCCCACCACCAGTCACCCACACCAGCGCCCAACCACCAGTCTCCCACACCAGCGCCCCACCACCAGTCACCCACACCAGCGCCCCACCACCAATCACCCACACCAGCGCCCCACCACCAGTCTCCCACACCAGCACCCCACCACCAGTCACCCACACCAGCACCCCACCACCAGTCCACGTGACTTAAGATGCAGCATACACAAGCGCTGGACAGACAGGCAGCTCCAGGATTCAAAAAATAAAAAGACTCACAAATACACATTGCATCTCCAGATCCTCAAATAAACAACATTACATCAGCACTAACCTACGTTAGTGATGTTAGACATACATGTCTAACCTACGTTTGAAACAAACCGTCTATCCTACGTCTATTCTTCTACTCAGTATTGCGAGAAACAAGGAACATCTCTCAGTATATAGTGTACTCCCTCCTCGGCCACCAAGGAGAGTATTTTGAAACCCAGATCCTTAAATAATGTAAGATTAAAGACACAATTAAAACCACAGTGAAACACACGCCACATACCTGCTTGTATGGGGGAGGGGAAGATGGGTAAATAGAGTTTGTGTGTAATATGAGGGAATATAAATAACGTTAACACCAGGATCCACCATCATCTCTCCATCCCATAAACACATAGAGTTTTCATATCCCCCCCCCCCCCGACCACCCCCTTCTATAATAATTACATGAAAGGCTTGACACGACCTCCTCCTACTCCTCCTCCTTCCCCCCTCCACACCTCCAACCCCAACACCCCCCCCCCCAACCTTCCCCACCCAAAAAAATATATATTAATAACAAAATTTATGCATTACCTCCACATTTACATGGTATTCGTTCGTTCTGCTCTCTCGTCTGCTGCCTCGTTCCTGTTATTTCGCACGGGGCCCCACCAAGCCTAGCTCCCACAAAAGCCTTTTTTTATCTTTTTCTTTTTGCAGAATTGTTGCACACGCAAAAATCCTCACCGTGATGGCGGCCAGCCAACAAATGCACGGTGATATGACATTGTGTTAGTGCACAACCATGAATATAATTGTTTTTGTTTTAAATATGATGAAATAGTGCAGTGGTCTGTGGAGAGATGGCGTTCGCTATATGGTGATTGGTTGGACCTGTATATATACATAAATACATAGGCTTTTATATATATATATATATATATATATATATATATATATATATATATATATATATATATATATATATATATATGATGTGTGTGTGTGTGTGTTATGAATTATTACCGAATGGGTTAACTCCGATGATTCAACACCGAATTTCCTCTATATTTCTTAAGTACTTCTCTTCTCTTGAAAAGGAAATTGACATATTAGCTCTAAAAAAATTTACTTGCAATTTTAATAGGTCTGAAGCGTATTGCTAAATGACGTGTTTCACTGAAGCAATCTTCAACATCTTCGGAGGCAGAGATGAAGTGTTACACAGTTCAGGGAACAGGATATAATGTTGTATATTTTCATTGGTCGGCTGGAGCAGTAAGTGTGGCGTAAACTGGCTGCTATGTCTTGACCGTTTACATGACAAGACCAACTTAAGTTTAAGCTGGTGGGTGATAGCTGTAAGAGTGTTTGATATGTTGTGCGTCGGCTATGTCTAATCTTCTAGTATCGTTGAATCTGATGATTATTCGCATTGCTGGTCACGATGAATGGTCCGATTGTGAGCTGATATGATACGATCTTTGACAGAAAAGTTGCTAGTGCATATGTACTTTATCGTGCTTATTATACCAAATCTACTTTACCATACATAGATTGTCATGATGTCCTCCAGGAGAGATTCTAAGGATTCTAAGGACATCTTAGCCCTGCGTTAAGGACACCTTAGTGAGGGGCTAGAGTGACCCAGAACGCTGGTTCGAATCCCAGAATAGATCCAATGGTTTTCGCATACATGGGTATGTTAATACTTGTGTAGCAAGTATTGATATTATGAGCATCTTGCGGTCAATCTTGCAGGAGAGGTTTCAAATTCTTGAAGAGCAGACTCAATCACAGAAAATTAATCCTCTTGTGTTTTTCGGTGTCCTGGTTGCTAGTTGTAGTGGGCTAGTTCTGTTAGTATACTGGTAGCTAGTTGTAGAGTAACTAGATTTGTTTGTATACAGTTGTAGTGGAGCTATATGAAGAATGAAGTTAATATATTGTAGTTAGTTGGAGAGCAGCTAGTTGTTTTAGTATAGAATTCGACCAGTTAACCTGACACATATAGTCTTGAACCCACCAAGACCCGGCCAAAACCCAAAGACAGATAACACATTTAGCTATATCTGCATTTTAAGGCTACCCTAGGCTATATGAAGGGAGGACAGAGTGTCAAGAACTAACTACGTGATGCTAAGGCATCTCCATCACACAGGATGGTCAGTCATACAGGGCCAGGTGATCAGTCATCTCGTCCTTTCGAATATTACGTTGCATTTTGGCGTATACATTTCCTAGGGGCCAAAATATGGTGTACTAAAAATCATAGTGTCTCGCAAAATTGTCGTGATGTTCCGTGTTCTGTTCGCGAGTTCTCGGTTAGGTTAGGTTCGGGCAATTTAGTACATCATTTTGTGACGTTGTGGACGCTCGAGAAGACAGCTGGATCAGTATGGTCTGCACTGGCCAACTTTGGGTACATTATGAGGATATCATCAACAACAGCAGAGTTAATCAAGTAATTGCAAGGGGTCCAGATACCTCATGCCGGCAGATCTGAAGGGTCTAACGACTGGACATGCAATAATGTATTTTCTCAGATCATGAGCCAGTTCCTGCTCACAAAACCCAGTTCCTGCTCACACAGTTTGCACTTGGCGTTCTCAGGAATGGGGGATTCGTCACCTGCAGCCACCTGCCACAGGTAAATGTAATCCACCTTGATCCAGCCAACTACAGTGTCGCACCGTCTGGCGGACGTTAGCGGGAGTCACTAATTTCTCTCCTATTAAACCTTAGTATTTGGAACAATATAGCCTTAACAACAAGGATGGAGATACCAAGGTCTAATTCAACTTCATCCTTGTTACAAGCCAGTTTGGCTGCAATGTCTGTCATATAATGATAGGTTATAGTTTTATTAACACAGCTTTATCTGCATTTACACAGCTTCCATAGGCTATACGAAAGGGAATACAGTGCGTATCAAGAACTAGCTACGTGATACTAAAAATCCCCATCACACAGGATGATTAGTCTTACAGGGCCATGTGATGAGTAGTCTGCACTGGCAAACTCTTGTTGCATTGTGAGGATTAAGAATTATGTGAACAAAACCCAGTTACACCCTAAGTAGAGAACCCATCAACACTCAGCTACAACTCCCGGACAGAACACACTAAAACCCGGTCAAAACCCCACGGACAGAACCTCAGCACCAACAACGCTATTTTTAAGTTTCTATACTCTGAAAAGCGCATGGGAAAGTGCAAAAAAAACAGTTCCTCTCTCCTGGGCACCAAAGGAGAGAGGGAGGGAGTTCATGAGAGGAAAGGAGAATATGAGGGAGGGAGAGAGTATAGGAGAGAGGTAAAGAGGATATGAGGAAGATAAGGCAGAAAAAGGCAAGGAAGACATGCAGGAGTGAAAGACGACACGAAGAAAATGGGAACTAGAAAGCAAGATGTGTCCAAACGCTGGACGAGAATTAGTCAAAAAGAAGGTAGAACAAGAGGGAGGGAGAGGAGAGAGGGAGAGAGGAGGGAGGAGGGGAGAGGGAGGGAGGGAGGCCAACAGGCGTCGTGTGGTGAGGGCCAGCGACAACAAGGAAGGAGCTAAGGGCCAGTAATAGTATGTAAATAGGCTCCTCAGAGCCTCTGTCCCCCGTCTTGAATTCACCAGTTTAATTAAAAAATGAATTTCCCCTGACATCCCCCACCCCAGTACGGCCTGGCATGGAAGGGGGGCACACTGCCACTCCTGAAGGTGACTTCGCAGGAGGCGTGGGAGATGGAGAGGAAGAGACACAAAAGGAAAGAGAGAGACAGAGAAAAGCCAAGACAGAGACAAATAGGAATTAAGAGAGAGAGAGATAGAGAGAAAGGGTTGGGGGAGCAAACAATTTATATAGAAGGCAGAGGACGTGGATATAAACAATGAAGAGAAAGGAAGGGGGGGTGGGGAAACGGTGAAATAAAAAGGTGAGGAAAAGACTCTAACATTAATCAAATTAATTCTAAATCCTGGTGGAGGTAAGCATCTTCATCTGGTGTAAGTACAAAATATCAATAATGACCTGTGTTCTAAATATTTCTGAGTGTTGCTGAAAGATCTCTCTCTACTCTCGATTTGCTCTTGAGTTTCTAGAGGCTCCAGCAACACCCTATGTGTTCCAGCCATAGCGTGTTGCAAGTATGAGTTCTATTTTCCAGAACAATAACAAAGCCCACGTCGACGCCTATACCGAGAAAGAAAAGGAGAACCAAATTAGTTGCAAAATAAAGAAAAAGTAAACTTTAACCACAACACAATAGGGGGCGCGAATGTTTGTTTTCAAGTGGATTTTGCAGTGTATGTGTTTGTAGTTGTGTACAGCGACTTTGGAGATTGGCCCAACGCAAAAATTAAGGCCAGGAAGAGGAAGAAAATGGGGTTGTTGGTGGGAGAAAGGTAACAGGGAGTTTCTGGGTAAAGAAAAACAAAACGCCATCGTAGTCTCTGTGGGTGAAAGCAATCTGATCCTTTTAATGAGGTGTTACTGTGTAGCTCTGACCACGAGTGAAGCTGGAGGAGGAGAACGGGGTAAAAGAAGGAGACGAAGAAAGAGTACACAAAGGAAGAGGTGGAGAAGGAGCAGAGAGGAGACGAAGAAAGAGAAGAAGTATTCGGAAATTTAAATTAAAACTCTTTATTTGTAAATTTGGAGATGATTTAGTTTGCACAAAATACATTACATTATTTACTTAAGCGAAAGGCGTAATAATAGCTTAACATGTAATCAATAATATTATATACTGTTTAATATATATTTAGGCTTAGAAACTATATTTATCAGAGATTTAAAAAAAAATGACACTTGTGAGTGGAGTAAACAGAAACTCCAGCTATAAAAAAAATAAAAGAGAGACTGAGAAAAATGTTTATTACGCTCTTACAGAGTAACAAAATGTCTTGGCTTGACCTAGCTTCTTCACAAGTCTCTTCACCAACAATAAACTATCAAGAGACATATATATGACAATCACATACACAGGATAAGTCCCACTATCTCGTCAGAAAGCTAATAAACAAACCTACTCATTTGAAATGGCAAGTGATGACGTTTCGTCTTGTCCTGGGGGCCAGGGGCCAGATTCACGAAAGCACTTACGCAAGCACTTACGAACGTGTACATCTTTCCTCAATCTTTAATGGCTTTGGTTACATATATTAAACAGTTTACAAGCATGAAAACTTGCCAATCAACTGTTGTTATTGTTATAAACAGTCTCCTGGTGCTTCGGAGCTCATTAACTGTTTAATAATTGGAAACAAAGCCGTCAAAGATTGAGAAAAGATGTATACTTTCGTAAGTACTTGCGTAACTGCTTCGTGAATCTGGCCCTAGGATTCTTATCCAGTTGTAATCAGATACATGATCGAACTTCAGAAACAGACTAATACTAACTCTCGTCTCTTCCTAAATATACGCCAAATTATTGAACTGGTTTTGACAACAAGTAGGTGACTAAAACACACAATCATTTCAACAGTTCAAACATCTCGTAAATTAATATAATAATTTCGAGGGGTATGAAGAGGGACTGAATGAACTAAACCTGACGAAGCAAGAAAAGAGATGGATATGATAGAAATGTATAAAATACTTTGGGGAATTAACAGAGTGAAAAAATAAGAAATGTTAAAAATGGGAAGAAGAACGAGAACTATAAGATAAGAGGATAAGGAAGGAAACTTGAAAATCAGATGAGTCATGGAGACGTTAGAAAGTTTCTTTTAGCGTAACAGTAGTGGAAAAATAGAATGAACTAAAAGAGCAGGTTGCAGAAGAAAACTCCATTCATAATTTAAAAAGTAGATATGATAAGGAAATAGATCACGAGTCATTGCATTTGACAACTTTCGGCTAGAAAAGCGGGATACAAGAGCTAATGTTCGATCCCGTATGCACAAATAGGTGAGTACATACACACACACACACACACACACACACACACACACACACACACCACACACACACACACACACACACACACACACACACACACACACACACACACACAACGCAACGTACCAAGGTCGTTGCTACAAACAGTCATTATTACGGTGCTTTAATTTCAACTAATGCGTCGCATTTTTAACGGATTCTTCATCTCCGCTACACATGCGACCAATTGGGTGGGAAAACGGGTTTTACTTGATAACAATTTGAAGAGTGATCAAACACAAGAGACCCTTACGGCGTTATGATGTCAGCTGTGATCACGGTCATTAGTGTCAACAAACCACCTCCAGGAAGGGCTACGAGAGCGCTGACACCGCTGGCGGCGGCTATACCACCTCCAGGAAGGGCTACGAGAGCACCGACACCGCTGGCGGCGGCTATACCACTTCCAGGAAGGGCTACGAGAGCACCGACACCGCTGGCGGCGGCTATACCACCTCCAGGAAGGGCTACGAGAGCGCCGACACCGCTGGCGGCGGCTATACCACCTCCAGGAAGGACTACGAGAGCGCCGACACCGCTGGCGGCGGCTATACCACTTCCAGGAAGGACTACGAGAGCGCTGACACCGCTGGCGGCGACTATACCACTTCCAGGAAGGACTACGAGAGCGCCGACACCGCTGGCGGCGGCTATATCACCTCCAGGAAGGGCTACGAGAGCGCCGACACCGCTGGCGACAGCTTTTCATTTTTTTCAATTATAAATATTGCATAATTTATTATAATAGAACATTATATTATATATATATATATATATATATATATATACATATATATATATATATATATATATATATATATATATATATATATATATATATATATATATATATATATATAATGTTACCCAAACTCGTTCATAATTAATTGATAATTTAACTCTGTGTTAACTTTATTGACCTAAAAGATGGAATGAGAGAGAGCAAGAATCGTATAATTTAGAATAACATTATGCGTGTGGCCGCCCATAACAAGAGGATTTACACTCTCTGGATGAGTAAATCGCAGCTAATCCGCCTGACTCATTGTGATATTCAACATAAATTTGTGTATTCCTTGTGTGAATAAATGTGACAGTGGTGTTATTAAACGATGACTTTATTTAACTGTTACGTGCATAGTTACTTACCGAATTCCATCACACACACATACACACACACACACACACACACACACACACACACACACACACACACACACACACACACACACACACACACACACACACACACACATATCAGGAGGATAACATCAGCGGCATATGCCAGGTTGGCTAACATAAGAACGACCTTTACAAACTTGTGTAAGGAATCTTTCAGAACATTATATACCACATATGTCAGACCAATCCTGGAGTATGCGGCTCCAGCATGGGGTCCATATCTAGTCAAGCATAAGACTAAACTGGAAAAGGTTCAAAGGTTTGCCACCAGACTAGTACTAGAACTGAGGGACATGAGCGACGAGGAGAGACTACGGGAATTAAACCTCACGTCACTGGGCGACAGAAGAGTTAGAGGGGACATGATCACCACATACAAGATTCTCAGAGGAATTGATAGGGTAAATAAAGACAGACTATTTAACACAAGGGGCACACGCACTAGGGACACAAGTGGAAATTGAGTGCCCAAATGAGCCATGGAGAAGTTAGAAAGAATTTTTTCAGTGTCAGAGTAGTAGACAAATGGAATGCATTAGGAAGTGATGTGGTGGAGGCTGACTCCATACACAGTGGCAAGTCTAGATATGATAGAGCCCAATAGGCTCAGGAACCTGTACACCTGTTGAGAGGCGGGACCAAAGAGCCAGAGCTCAACCCCCGCAAGCACAATTAGGTAAGTACACACACGCACTTGCGTAAAGATAAGGAATCAGCCACACATATCCTTAGACTACTACACCTGTACGAGGCTGAGACTTAGTAGAATGTTATAGACTGGGTTCATCTACTACAGCACAGCAACAAAGAAGAATTAGACCACTAAAACAGGTATTTGCAAATGACGCGGCACCAAGAACCCTGATGAGACGAAAAGGTAACCTGAGAGATAGCAAAGGCTACAGAAAGGTTTGTCTTGAAAATGACATGAATAAATGATCAAATAAAGAAAAAATCAAACAGGGCAGGGAAAGAGCAAGAAGGAGGGAGGAAGAGAGAGAAGTTGGAGGTGTGAAGAAAGAGAGAAGAGGGGAACTGGCTGAAGAAACCCATAACAGCACCCATATGAGCTACAAGTCCAAAGTGACTTGTAGTTCAGACGCCTTGTGACTTCAGACGCCTGCATGAGGATCAGGCAGGCGTCTGACAGCTTACAACAAGAAAGTCAGGGAGGCATACTCTTCCGACCAGTAACCAGTGTTGATAAAAAGACAGTAACAAGACAGCAGATCCAGACAAAATTATGATAAAGCAAACAGAGCTTGCATGCATATAATCAAAGTGTTACTGAATTATCCCTTAGATAGAGATCAAAACAACTAGTTATGGGCGATTTCAATCACGGGCGAATTGATTTAGAATCAATGAATATGAGAGAGGTAGAAGAAAAATGGAGAGCAAAACTGGTAGATGTTGCAAAAAATAACCCTCCTTAACACAACATGTTTGGGATTAAACACGAAGACAAGGGAGAGACCTACCAGTAAGATTGGACTTAGTCTTTACACAAAACGAAATGAACATTGAGAACACTTAGTGTGAAATGCCATTGTGGGCAAGCGACTATTCTGTTCTAATCTTTGATTATGTAGTTGTTATGAAATCTGTAGCAAGAGGAAGAGAAGAGGCCGTTACTTAAGGCTAAAAATTGTCGTACTAGAAAATGGAAGCAGCTCGCGAATGTGACGTACTGTCCCGTTTTCTGTTTTGGGTCCTCTGGTAGGTTAGGAGAGGACACTTTAAATTGGCCGTCATCCTGACGTTGGGAAACCTTAGGAGAACGAGCTGGCAACATTGCGTGTACTCCCTGCAATAGTATTCAATGTCTTACTAGAAACGGGGAACTTCTTGACCTTTGGAACCTATATACAAGAAAGGAACGAAGCCACTGAACTTCAGACCAGTATTACTAACAAGTATTCCCTGTGAGGTATTAGAAAGACTATTCAAAAGAAGGTTCATCGATCATTTAGATTTAGAACATATAAATTTTGTTTCCAAGCATCATCATGGATTCAGCAAATGAAAATCTTGCTTAACCACCCTATTAGAGTTTTATGACAAGACGACAATAATCAAACAGGATGGAGAGAACTCAGAAGACTGTATTTTCTTGAATTCCCAGAAAGGTTTTGACACTGTACCTCACAAGCAACTCCTGTGCAAACTCAAAAACCTTTCCACTATCAACTGCTTAAAAATGCTGGAATAGAATGAAAGCAAAGGAGCCAAACATGAGTGGCCTTTAACAGCACCATGTAGTGAATTATTTATTAAGCAATATTTTCAAGATGTACTCGAATGGTTTTTGCAGTCATTGATTTAAGCCATTTTCCAACGATAGACGTTAAGCTGAAAGCCATATTCATACCTCCAGTAGTTCGATCCAATTGATCTATGTCATTTCTTAAAAATTTATACCACATTAGCAACCCTCCACGACTCCGGCACTCTGCCTGACTCTAATGAATTATTGAATATGCAAGCCAAGGGCTCACGAAGCTCTTAGCATTTGTTAAGCACCTGGGCAAACACCACGTCCAGCCCTGGGGACTTGCTTGGCTGAAGGCATAATGTTAAGTTCTTTATTTTAGTAAATTAAGAGAACAAATATTTATTGAAATTACTACTAATTTTTTAGTTACTATCAATTATTTGACCTGTCTTTTCCTTACTATTTGTTTTATATAACGGAAATAACCTTTAGGAATTGTCTTTGCTTGTCCTGCTGCAAGTACTTCATAGTTTCTTTTTTTTTTTTTGCTTTCCTTATTATTTTTTTGTCTTTTTAACATATCTAGAAGCCCATATTTAAATGAATATGTTAACATATCAACACTAGTTTAAGTGTTGTTCAAGATTAAGTTCCCATTTTTAATCCTCTTGAACAAAGATTCATTTTACAGACAGGATTCTTGAGACCCGTGGTTACCTATTTGGGGTCAATATTATTCGATGTAGTCAATTTATGAGGAACACTTCGATACTGTTCTTTGCTTAGAAAATGCTGGAAAAAGTTATATTTCGAATCTACATCACAATCCCTTGTTACGTCACCCATCACTAGGTTCACATCACAATCCAAGACCAGCTCTCTTCCCATTATTAGGTTTGTCCTATCTATCCTTCCCAAGAAATTTCTTAGTCCATTAAAATCAACTTTATGGAAATCTGGTACGTTAACTAGCTCACTCCTTATTTCGATGGCACTGATTTGTGTCTCTTTCTGTTAGGTAACACTAAGTTAAAAATATTATTTTCCACGTATTGGTTCCTTAATGATGTTTAAAGAAGCAGTCATCAGTCAATTCTAAAAAAACAAATCTTCTGGATCAGTATCCCATGTTTTGTTAACCCAGTTTATTCCACGAACATAAAAGTTACCCACAACACATGATCAGGGAAAAAGCAATTACAAATGTTCCTTCAACCACTTATTGTCTGGCATATAATGAGAACTTTTATAACCATCTGACTTCGTAGTGATTTAACAAAATATTAGCATGAGTTGGACCGAAAGGAAGAACCGTTGTCATGAATCGCGTGACTTGAACGTGGCCCGTGCAAAAACAAAAGTTATAGTGAAAAAATAGGAAGAGTATTTGGAGTTTCTGGAATAATGATTAGCCATAGTGAATGTGAACAGACTAAGAACTGCCTGGAGAATGTCTCAGAACAGGTAAAAACACGGGAATGTGAAAATACTCACAGGATTAGCAGAAAGAGAGAAAGCTAAGTGCCTTAGTGAACCTAGATAATCTATACCTCTGTGATGTAACTGTGATGGTAGTTTTGTGCGGTTCTCTGAAAGCCCAAAAAATAACGACATATATTTACCATGGTTAAGTAAGACATTTAATCTTAAGGCACAGCTAAATATCACAAACAATATTCTGAGGACAAATTAACAGAGATAAAATCTGGAGCAATGTTGCTTTATGGGCCATCGAGTCTTGTTCCAAGACTGAATTAATCATTAAAACTTCAAGTTGATACTAATAAGCAGACGAAGATTCACTATAACGTGACTGAAGATATGTTGACCAAACCACACACCAGAAGACGAGGAGACGACGACGTTTCGGTCCGTCCAGGACCATTATCAAATCGTATGATGACTTGATACTAATTACTTAAACTGATAATCATTATTTTATACTCATATTTTCAACACTTAAAAATATATATTTACTTTGCTTCCACTACTAATATATAAATACATATGAATTTTGTGTGTGAATTGATGTTGTAAAAATGTTAGGTAATGATTCATTACTAATAACCTTAATGTTTTCCAGATACCAGTGTGGACGCCCACCTTTCCTTGACCTTCATCCCCCTCTCCTTCCTTTGTAACCCCCCTTCCCCCTCCCACGCCTTGCTAACTAGCTTCCCTAACCACCTGACACTGGCACCCTTCCCATCCCCCCCCCCCTGGGATACCTGGCTAACTGCACCTCCGTTCACCTGTCACCTCACCCCCACAATCCCCCACAATCCCCCACAATCCCCCACAATCCATGGTTCCCTGACCCAACCTGTTTCGTAATCCCATTCACACCCCCCCCCCATTCCCAATCGTGTCACCTAATCACCTAACTCTTCCCCCACTCATTCAGTCTCCTGAATGAGTATGAGCCAATCATCCTGTTATCCGAACCCCCCCTCCCCCCTCTCCATAAGGTGCCATGACCCCCTCCCCCCAATCCATTCTGTCACCTGACCCCTTCCCCACCACCAACCTGCTGACCTACGGCGACCTGCACACCACCTCTGTCTCCCGAGGCCTTCATGCAGACTAGTGACCTACACTGGCCTACCTTCTGCTGGCTTGCATCACTGACCAGCGCCGCCTGTCTCCCTGCTTACCAGCTGGTGACCTACGTTGAGCCCCAACACCTGCTGATTCATCCTGCTCTGAGCCACCTGCTTCATTAGACCTACTTACCAGCTGTTGACCAACGTTAACCTCCACCATCTGCTGATTCATTCGGCTCTGCACCATCTGAATTGTAATTCTAACGTAAAAACGTGAAAGGTGTTGACCTATTGAACCCGTTGCACTGGGTGACTGAAAGGAGACTTTTAATGTGAAAATAGTAAATTTTCTAAATAAAATAGCACATCATAAGCAGCCTCTAATTGGTAATATTTCATGACGTCATATATGTCGAACATCAAAGACAGCCTACCATTGGTGTACCTACAATGACCTCATTTCTTATTACCTCATAAATACTTACAATAACTAAAACTAACCTGCAAAACGAAGTATATCCCCAATCGATTCAATTTACAGCCAAGCAAAAAGACCAATCAGGGTGCAAGCAACTCCCCGAAGACAAAAAAACGAACGAAAAAATATATATAAGGTATTCCAAAAGGTAGAATTAGCGTATGCAAATGAGATGGTGTGAGTGGTGAGTGGGCGGGTGTGAGGGACCAGCCTGAACTACCAAAACAATGCCGGGAGGAGAAGATAAGCATCACAGCGTCATAAACTCCCGTCCAACAGATTAAAAAGATTGAACACTTTTATGCTGGAGCTAATTAACCCGATGGACAGGTTCTGATCTTAAGCACACACACACACACACACACACACACACACACACACACACACACACTCACGGGGGGGGGGGGCAATGCTGAGTGAACAGCACGCTTGATACGTAATCTTGTGGTCCGGGGTTCGATTCCCGGCGCCGGCGAGAAATACTGAGCAGAGTTTCTTTCACCCTGATGACCCGTTACTTAGCAGTAAATAGGTACCTGGGAGTTAGACAGCTGTTACGGGCTGCTTCCTGTGTGTATGTGTGTGTGTGTGTGTGTGTGTGTGTGTGTGTGTACTCACCTATATGTACTCACCTATATGTGTCTGCAGGATCGAGCATTGACTCTTGGATCCCGCCTTTCGAGCATCAGTTGTTTACAGCAATGACTCCTATCCCATTTCCCTATCATACCTGGTTTTAAAATTCTGAATAGTATTGGCTTCCACAACCTGTTCCTTAAGTGCATTCCATTTTCCCACTACTCTCAAGCTAAAAGAAAACTTCCTAACATCTCTGTGACTCATCTGAGTTTCTAACTTCCATCCATGTCCCCTCGTTCTGTTACTATTCCGTGTGAACATTTCGTCTATGTCCACTCTGTCAATCCCTCTGAGTATTTTATACGTTCCTATCATGACCCCCCTCTCCCTTCTTCTTTCTAGTGTCGTAAGGCATAGTTCCCCCAGGCGCTCCTCATACCCCATCCCTCGTAGCTCTGGGACGAGTCTCGTTGCAAACCTCTGAACCTTTTCCAGTTTCATTATGTGCTTCTTTAGATGGGGACTCCATGATGAGGCGGCATACCCTAAGACTGGCCTCACGTAGGCAGTGTAAAGAGCCCTAAATGCCTCCTTACTTAGGTTTCTGAATGATGTTCTAACTTTTGCCAGTGTAGAGTACGCTGCTGTCGTTATCCTATTTATATGTGCCTCAGGAGATAGATTAGGTGTTACGTCCACACCCAGGTCTCTTTCGCGCGTCGTCACAGGTAGGCTGTTCCCCTTCATTGTGTACTGTCCCTTTGGTCTCCTATCTCCTAGTCCCATTTCCATAACTTTACATTTGCTGTGTGTGTGTGTGTGTGTGTGTGTGTGTGTGTGTGTGTGTGTGTGTGTGTGTACTTAGTTGTATTTTACGGGGGTTGAGCTTTGCTCTTTCGGCCCGCCTCTCAACTGTCAATCAACTGTTTACTAACTACACTAACTACTATTATTTTTTTTTCCACACCACACACACACACACACACACACACCAGGAAGCAGCCCGTGACAGCTGACTAACTCCCAGGTACCTATTTACTGCTAGGTAACAGGGGCATTCAGGGTGAAAGAAACTTTGCCCATTTGTTTCTGCCGGGTGCGGGAATCGAACCCGCGCCACAGAATTACAAGTCCTGCACGCTATCCACCAGGCTGACCTGGCCCCTGTGTGTGTGTGTGTGTGTGTGTGGTGTGTGTGTGTGTGTGTGTGTGTGCGCGCGTGTGAAAAAAATAAATAGTTAGTAGTTAGTAACAGTTGATTGGCAGTTGAGAGGCGGGCCGAAAGCGCAGAGCTCATCCCTCATGAGCACAACTAGGTGAATACAACTAGGTGAATACACATCCACGCACCCACGCACATAATCCCCTTAAATATTGCACACTGACCAATAATAATTTAAGGCAAATCGGCCTGTAATAATCGGGTCAAAGCAAATGTGTCAAAAATCACAAATATCTGCCAATGCTCTGTAAGGTTATTAGAGCTTGCATAATAAATTCACTTTAGTCGGTCATTAACAAAGCTGACGTTCCCAAAAGACCAAAAAGTACAAAACTGAGTTTCATATATAAAATCACATTTATATATAAAATCACATTCATATATAAAATCACATTCATATATAAAATCACATTCATATATAAAATCAAATCACAATAAAATCCTGTCTTCAGGCAATGTTCCCTTATTCGGGAGTCAATCCCAAAGTCACACTCATATAAATGTTCAAAATAGGGATTTTCTCATATATAAATTAAATTGGTTAGGTAAGGTTAAATGTTCAGGGTCTGTTGACAATTATTTGTAATTGCACTATATTGGGGAAGTATTTTTCAACCTCTCCTTAGGCTAGGCTCGTTAAAGCGGCGGTACCCCCATCCTCCCCCCCAGACGCATTCATCAATTTTATATCATTCATCAATTGTAAATTCATCAGTTTATAATTATAACAAATCATCAATTGTTAACATACTGTGTATGCAAAATAAGCTTGTTCTCATGTATAACTTAATGTAGGCGAAGAAAAGACACAATCTATATGTGTAAATGTATTACGAATCAAATTTTCGGATGAAACGTTCATTTTCAAGATGCTGTATATAATGTTCTGAACAAGATTGTAAGAGTTTACGTTTATAAACCTGACAGAACGCCTCACACGGCCTCCATCATTAGATGTCGTTGTGATCACGATGGAGGCCAGAAACGACAACAAAGAAATCTGACAGTTACAGCCCCGCTCCTGTGCCAGGTAAGTCCACAACGGGCTCACCATTGCCCGTGCTACTTGGATTTTTTTTATTCAGAGTAGCTGACTCTTAAATAACAACAACGATGGAGGCTAAGTGAGCCGCTCTACCAGATTTACGAACACAAACGTCTTGTACATTGCTCAGAACATTGTATACAGTACCTTGAGGTAGAATGTAGGTTACATAGGAAAATATGTTTTTTTAATACACTTGCACATATTATATATTGGGTCTTTCCTTCACCTTCATTCAAGTTTCTCCATATAATTGAATTTGAAGAGATGAGAGGGTCAGAACCTTTTTTTGCAGACACTCACCATGGCAGATCTATGATAGCGTATTTTCTCGTGTGAATTACCAAAACAAAGGCTTATCAATGACAAATTCAGAAAGCATGGTTAACCTTTGCAATGTTCTAATCAATTTAATTAGCAAGGTGTTACATATAATCCCCAAACTACCTTAATGACAGACACCAATCTGCGAGGATTAGACGTGACATGATAACCTCAACTGATCATCTGAGTGGCTGAAAATAACAGTTACAGGATAACGCCTCCACACTATGATTTCTGGGATACAAATAGATGCTATGCAGACATATATATATTCATATAGACATATGTATATTCACCGGGACTGCTGATTGCACAATACTAATAATAATTAATGTGGCAGACACTGCATGCCATATGCAAAAAAACAGGATATGCAAATTAAATTATACTCTGCTATTTAAGGAACAGAAATGTATGCCTATAAGTCCATTAGCCTACTTAATTTAACTCCCCAATGCAATAGCAACATGCAAATTAACTAAAAAATTAACCTTGACAAGTTTTTCTATTAAATCATTACATTATTATTCTGTTAGGCAAATTTTCATATGCTAGCCTATGCAATAAATTACTGTCAAACATGTTCACAAAACTTCATATACATTATCTTACTTCAGAATTAACCATATAATGTAACCATCATTGCAAGCCATGCAAGTGTATGGAAATTACCCCATAAATCCGTGAATGGAGTCTGCCTCCACCACTCCAAATCCGTGGATTGATTAATGTTTATAATGAATATAATATCAAATCCAGAATGTATTACAATGAGAATGTAATGAATCCAGAATGTATAAAATACAGAATGTAATGAAATACAAAAAATGTCCAACTTATGCTTTATTGAAATGTAAAACCAAAAATTATCTATTTATATATACGCATATTTTCCTAGCTTGTGACTGTAGGAACTCAGGACGTTATCTTGGTGCTACCCACTCACTCAGTTATAGTATTTAGTGACATGCAACATCACCAGTATTATCAATGCAATGCATTTTTACTGTAGCTTTTATGTTGAAATCAAATTTTGCTACAATGTACCTTTTAATTATTCTTACCTTTATCTGTAGGTTTAGGACCTGCCCGAAAGGCGACGTGTGTTATTGGCTTTGTAAGAACGTGAGAACAATACTATGTACTCTCCCAAACCAATATACCTTCTTATACATAAATAAAAAATATTAATGTAAGTTTGCAATATTCACGACAAAATATACAATAATGAAATATACTTTCAAACAATATATATATATATATATATATGTCTTTAATAA
>WNGS01052365.1:5223338-5230838 GCA_020271785.1 Procambarus virginalis
ACGTCAGCAGTTGTGAGTCGTGTGTAAACCGCTTTTCGTTCATAACAGGGGGTTTGGCGGGTGCATGGAATCACTTTTGGATCTTTGTTTAGACGACGGGCTGACTCACATCTGATGGTGGTTCGAATTTCTCGAACGACCTTCTCTGACGACTTTTCCTCGAACCACAACGCTGTAAATGCTTCACCCACGTACTACAAATACAAATAATCGCCAACAGAGCCTTAACACCTAACCCTAACCTATGCCTATATATACACAATATGCTAATATTATAATTAATTTATACTTGCGAAAATTCCCGTTTTGAATGAACAGTATGTTAAAATTTATGAATGCGTCTGTGGGTTGACCGCTGGATGTAATGGACTTGAATCGAGGATGGGTTGGGTATAAATAGATAAGGTGTAAGATGATGAAGTAATTGGTTAATGTAATAATCTAAGATGAGGTCTGATAAAGACCTTTTGTTGCCCTCTGTAATGCTTTATGCGCTACCGCTCACAGGATGAGTATGGGGTGCACAATAAACTAGCCGCCTTCGGCGGCAACAATCAAAAAAATCAATCAAAGATATTAACATATATTTTAATGTAAATTTTCTTTATGTTCAACAAGAAATGTATAAAGTGTTTAAAATAAAAGAAAATAAGATTTGGGATAAATATATAGAAGATAATTCGGTATCTAATGATGATATTAATTGGTGACATCTAGTGTTATCTCACCAATAACCCTCCAGAGGTTGATAGGCGTTAATAACTCTCCAGGGGGGGGCGGTTGATATCGACCTTAAGCTCAACACCAAACGTGGTTTGTTGTTTAAGATTCAGCTACTGGGAACAAAAAGTTCCAAGTAGCACGGGCTTATGGTGAGCCCGTAGTGGAACTTACCTGGCACAGGAGTTGGGCAGAACACCAAACCCTCAACTAACAATAAGTACTCACGGATGTAGTTATAAGGACGTGAGGTGTTTGTAAACCAATACATACAATAACGGACCAATACAGTCCTTCTGACCTCGTGTCATTGACAACAAGGGACCCGTTATGCCAGTACATAGGTCCTATGGACACACGTATATATTAACTCATTTATTTTCATTCCAGGGCAGAGGAGGGGCAAGAGCTGTTCTTCTCCAGCTATGTCTCAATCTGAAGGTCCTGTGAAAAGTTCCATCAGCCTCGTCTACTGCTGTTTCATTCGCTGTTTATATTCCAACATCCCGAAGATGGGTAGGTATGGTGATGCCCGTTCGTTCACTATCTTTCTCCTTCGAACCCGCTCTTCTCTCCTAATCGTCGCGTTTTAGACGGAATGAGTCGATCCGTTAAGAATTGTGACGTATTGGTGAAACGAAAGCGTCGAAATATTGACGTTTCCTATGCCGTGGTCCTCGACTTACCAAGTCCTGGACTATTACCAAGTCCTGGGCCATTACCAAGTCCTGGACCATTACCAAGTCCTGGACCATTACCAAGTCCTGGACTATTACCAAGTCCTGCACCATTACCAAGTCCTGGACCATTACCAAGTTGTGCTGGACGCGGCTAGTGATTATTGGAGAAGTTCCTAATGGTCATAATGATGCTAGAAGCTATGATTGTAGAGTTGGTGATGATGCTGAGAGGAGATGGTGGTGGTGATGAGTGGAGATGACTTGGTGTGGCGTGGTGGTGGTGTTGATGGATTAGTGGTATTAACTACTGGCTAATAGTGCTGTGATGAATGCTGATTAATGGTTATGATTGTTAAGAGAGAGAGAGAGAGAGAGAGAGAGAGAGAGAGAGAGAGGAGAGAGAGGAGAGAGAGAAACACTAAACTATTTTTCAGTACAATATTACCAATTGCTCTACACTATTTTCCGGTGAACATTCTAATTTACACAATATCAATAAAATAGATTGTCATAATAACCGAGTTGCATATAACATATTTGTGGACAATAAATTTTTAATAAAAACTAAATATATAGAAGAACATTTGAACGAAAAAATAATATGTACAACATGTCATACAATTTTAAAATTATCACAAAGTACATTTTAGATATATATATATATATATATATATATATATATATATATATGTATATGTATATATATATATATATATATATATATATATATATATATATATATATATATATATATATATGCCCAACTCGCCTAAACACGCGAGAGTAGTTATTCAACTATAGAACACTTTCCCACCAGGAGACTCGAACCCTAGCCAGCACAGAAGCCTTCCAGCCACCAGCATGACAGGTAACGCGTTAACCCACTACACCACACTCAGACCCTTAAAAAGAATGGTAATTTTGGGGCATATGTATATATGCAAACAAGCCTGAATGGTCCCGTCAGATATATATATATATATATATATATATATATATATATATATATATATATATATATATATATATAAACTAGAGTTTGTTGTTAGTGAGAGAGCTTCCGTCCCGTTCCATTGACTTTGTGCCTCGAGATTTGAGTCTCGATATCAACTCCAACGAGGGAGAAACGCTTGATATAAATGGCTCACACACCTATAATTCACTTTGATTTTTATTACCAGTATTGTTTATTGTGGGTGTGGCTTCAACACGAATGTGTGTGTGTGTGTGTTGTCTGGCTGTTTGTTTTCACCATATGTTTCTGTATGTCTGTATCTGAAAGCCTTGTATGTCTAGAGATGTGTGTGTGTGTGTGCCTATAATGTTTGTATATTTTTTAAGGTTGTGTACATCACTGTCTCCTATGTCAGCTTTTCTGTGTCTTTAGGTCTCTGTAAAGCTCTAACACTGTTTTTATAATTTTATTTATTAACTGCTAACCGCTTTATTGATGCTTTTGGTTAATTCTAGTTTTATCTCAGTTTATTTGGGTAATTATTTTTGTATCCATTTATGATAAAGTCAATTAATATACTTATTTTATATTATGCATTTATCTCAGTTATTGACTTATTGCGACGAAGACAAGAACAAACCAGGTGTGATGAGGAAGCTGAGCTCGCTAGGAACAGGTGTTCTTGAACCAGGTGTGCTCGCTAGGAATAGGTGTTCTTGAAGAACCAGGTGTGGACAGGCATGGCCATAAAGGGAGAGGATGAGAACTCACAGAGGGGAAGAGAAGATGTGTGAGAGGGAGGAGGGACACTGGGGATCCATATATGGCTTCGGAACATATATGGCCCCAGATTTATTCAAATTTAGACTTTTGAAACAATTTCCGAACGAGGTCCTACGCAAACACACACACACACACACACACACATGGAATGCACTAGGAAGTGATGTGGTGGAGGCTGACTCCATACACAATTTCAAATGTAAATATGATAGAGCCCAGTAGGCTCAGAAACCTGTACACCAGTTGACTGACGGTTGAGAGGCGGGACCAGAGCCAGAGCTCAACCCCGCAAGCACAACTAGGTGAGTACACTGCCAGGAGTGAAAACCATTCAACATATGACATTAAATGTGTATCCCACTGCACACACACACAACCTGTAGTACACTATCAATTAAATAATTTACAAATCCTGTAATTATTTTGCGTATACCATAATTACGTTGTAAGACATTGCCATCTGTGGCGGAACATTTAAAAGAATTATATTTATTTATTACGAGTAACGTAATAATGAGAATCATTTTCTGTTATATATAAAATCTTATAAATTGCAGTATTCTGCTGCAAAAAAATCAGACTTTTCGCATCTGTTAAAATTACATTTTAACAGATGCGAATGAACATCAACATTTTAACAGATGAAAAATGTTATACATTTTTAATATTTATATCAGAAGTCTTTTATACTTCAACTGGTTCAAGAACTAGATCACAACAGTCCCCGAGCTGAACAATTTGCATCTGTGGTGAGCCATGTGCATGCATTATCTGCAGTAAACACTGTAGATTACGAACCCGTCGTAAACTGTGGTTAGAATACAGTAACATAACCGCTTAACTGTTAAGTGTCACTCTTAAGTTCCACATAAATATATGTTCCACCAATATATCATTGTTTACCAATTAATCAGGCTGCAAGATCCAAGTTACAATTATCTGACGTAAATTGTGGTTTTCTTACAGATGGCGCCACAAAGGTAACCTCTTACCGTCTTCAAAAGTGAACTTGATAAACCTGTTCAACCATATATGAACCCCAGGAACCAACACGCAGGAATTTTATGAAGGTGGTCCTCATTCTCGCATGGTCACGCATATGCCGCTGATATTGGTCCAAGTGTGCCACATGCGGATATCTTGACATGATTTCGGGGCTTTGCGTCCCCGCGGTCCTGTCCTCGGCAGGTCTCCTTGTCGTTACACACCCCCAGGAAGCATGGGGGTAGAAATAGCCTAAGCTACTCTATCCCTTTGAGATGTATTTCTTTCTTATCTCAATAAACATACTTACTTGAACTTGAACCCAGGAAGCAGCCCGTAGCAACTGTCTAACTCCCAGGTACCTATTTACCGCTAGGGAAACAGGGGCATCAGGGGCGAAAGAAAATCTGCCCTATTGTTTCCTCCTCCGCTGGGGATCGAACCCAGAACCTTATCACTACGAATCCCAAGCGCTGTCCACCCAGCCGTCAGGCCCAGGTGACGACGAGATCAGTCCATTCGAGTCCTCTAATGCTGTTACGCATATTTTCCCAGTTCTTCCCTTTTTCCTCTATATAGTCCTCGTGTGTCGAGACTGCTGGATGAGGCCTTGGAGTTTCTACTTACGAAACCAGTACATCTTTCCTGAATCATGGCGACTTTGTTTACATATACACCACAATTTATGAGCTCCGAGGTCCTTTGAGTTTGCATTGCGATATTGCAAGCCTGAAAACCGTTTAATAAATACAAAAGTAGCCATGATCCAGGGAAGATGCACAGGTTTCGGAAGGGAATACGTAAATGCTTGATCAGTCTTGGTCCAGACAGACAAGGCAACAAATGGCATCAGTGTTTGACAGTAGCAGCACCAATCTGCCCGTCACTGGTTCTGTCTATGACATATCCAATACTGTCTATCAACTCATATTCACGATCTGTAATTGAATTTTGTTCAGTGACATCGAAACAGCTTTTAGTGACGTCACTAAACCCTTCAGTGACGTCACATTAGCTTTCAATGACGTCAAATAAGCCTTCAATGACGTCACATTGCCCTTCAGTGACGTCACATTGCCCTTCAGTGACGCTGCAGTTGCTCATTGGTTATTTTGCCCCGTGACTCCGTTTTCCTCGCTGCCCGCCAGAGGGCTGGACGGTCTTATTAACTAAATCCCAGAAGCAAAATGAACGAGACTTCCATTTTTATTTTTTTGAACATTAAAAAAAAAACTCAGCTCTCTAAAACTTGCAGGATTTTTTTTTCTTCGTAATTCAAGGGGAGTCGAAATTGGGAAAACCATATGACTTTCCGAGCTCAAAAACTCCTTCATTTTTCTTTTTCTGGGAAATTTTGTTCGTTATAAGGCGACCGCTTTTGTTATGTGTGTGTGTGTGTGTGTGTGTGTGTGTGTGTGTGTGTGTGTGTGTGTGTGTGTGTGTGTGTGTGTGTGTGGTTTTGGGCTTTAATGTTCGACTATTATCAATTCACTTATATTTGTTTATTTCATTTATTCATTTAGTTGGTGGTAATGTATTGCGCACTGTTGTATTTCCGCTTGTTCTTATGTATAATGTATTCTAATGTGTATTCTAGTAATTACCTGAGTGTAATTACCTAAGTGTAGTTACAGGATGAGAGCTACGCTCGTGGTGCCCCGTCTTCCCAGACGGATCTAGAGCACTAGTGCTCTAGTGCTCTCACTAGAGCACTAGTGAGTGCTCTAGTGTGCGTGTGTATTTATTACTCGTACCTGCAGGATCGAACTGCAAGCTCTTGGGCCCCGCCTTTCTAACTGTCGGTTGTCTAATGTCTAATTTTGCGGTACCTTTTTTTCCTTAACTTGAATCTATACCTCTTGTTCTTTGTGTGTTCACGTAGTTGTGCTTGGGAGGTTGAGCTTCGGCTCCTTGGTTCCGCCTCTCAACCACCAGACATCTGGTGTACAGATACTTGAGCCTACTGGGCTCTATCATATCTACATTTGAAACCGTGTATTGAGTCAGCCTCCACCACATCACTACCTAATGCATTCCATCTGTTAACTACTCTGACACTGAAAAAGTTATTTCTAACGTCTGTGTGTGTGTGTGTGTGTGTGTGTTTAATTACATAAGTATAGTTACAGGATGAGAGCTATGCTCGTGGTGTCCCGTCTTCCCAGCACTCTTTGTCATATAACGCTTTGAAACTACTGACGGTTTTGGCCTCCACCACCTTCTCACCTAACTTGTTCCAACCGTCTACCACTCTACGAAAGTGAATTTTCTTATATTTCTTTGGCATCTTTGTTTAGTTGGTTTAAATCTATGACCTCTTGCTCTTGAAGTTCCGGGTCTCGGGAATTCTTCCCTATCAATTTTATCGATTCCTGTTACTATTTTGTATGTAGTGATCATATCACCTCTTTTTTTCTTCTGTCTTCTAGTTTTGACAATATTTAATGCCTCTAATCTCTCCTGTAGCTCTTGTCCTTCAGTTCTGGGAGCCACTTAGTGGCATGTCTTTGCACCTTTTCCAGTTTGTTGATATGCTTTTTAAGATATGGGCACCACACAACAGCTGCATATTCCAGCTTTGGTCTAACAAAAGCCGTGAACAATTTCTTTAGTATTTCGCCATCCATGTATTAAAAAGCAATTCTGAAGTCAGAAAGCGTAGCATAGGCTCCTCGCGCAATGTTCTTTATGTGGCCCTCAGGTGATAGTTTCCTATCTAGAACCACCCCTAGATCTCTTTATCAGAATTCTTTAAACATTTCACACAATTTATAGGTTGTGTGGGGTCTTTGTTCTCCTATTCCACATTCTATAACATTGCCTCTGATTACTGCCCTCATTTTTTCTATCAGTCAGAAAATTTTTCATCCATATTAGAAGCTTACCTGTCACTCCTCCAATATTTTCCAGTTTCCAGAACAACCTCTTATGTGGAACTCTGTCGAAAACCTTTTTTAGGTCTAGATAGATGCAGTCAACCCAACCATCTCTTTCCTGTAAAATCTCTCTGGCTCGATGTAGAAACTGAGCAAATTCGATACACAAGATCTTCCAGATCGAAAACCATACTGTCTGATATTATATCATTTCTTTCCAGATGTTCTACCCATTTAGTTTTTATTATTTTTTCCAATATTTTGGCTATTACACTTGTCAATGATACAGGTCTATAATTGAGGGGGTCATCCCTGCTGCCACTTTTGTAGATTGGAACTATGTTAGCTTTTTTCCACACATCTGCTACGACTCCTGTACACAGGGATGTCGGAGTGTGTGTGTGTGCGTGTGTGTGTGTGTGTGTGTGTGTGTGTGTGTGTGTGTGTGTGTGTGTGTGTGTGTGTGTGTGTGTGTGTGTGTGAGAGTGTGAGTACACCCTGG
>WNGS01052365.1:5235838-5241417 GCA_020271785.1 Procambarus virginalis
AGATATATTTCAGGTATATGTTGAAATATCAAAGGCATATGTGTGAATTTTACAGCATTGATTGTAGAATATTACGGATTGAAGTAGAATTGAAGTACAAGTAGAATTGAAGATTGAAGTAGAATATTAACCAAAGTTCTTCAGTATATAAAATTAAATAAACGTACAATCTGATCCTCTGACGGATTGTGTATGTTATGTATTCATAATTCATAATATTATATCATAATACGAATTATGGATACATACAGTTTGATCCTATAACGATCCACGTTAAGTTCAGCAATCAACACATAATTCAGACCTTTATAGACAAATTCAAAATTGACAAAAAAAAATAACTGTTTCAAATAGACTGAATTAAAAAAAACAAAAGTTTGCTAACATGCTGCAGAATATTACAAATTCATTATAATTCTCAAAACAGGCTTCTAAACAAAAGTGAATTATAACTGTCCAAATGGGCTTAAACTACACGGAAAAAAAGCTACTGAAATGCCCTAAAACGGATTCGCGGCTCACAAGAGTGGATTCTAGTTACACGAACGGATTCCCAGTTTACGCGTTCATGAATATTAATCCGGAACAGAGGGAAGGAGAACTTCCTCAAGTTATTAAAGTGGTTAGCTTGTTAACTTAGAAGCTAATTGAAGGTTGGGAGTCGGGCTTAAAGTATGTCGTGAACCCGGACTTACTGTGCGCTGTGAACCCGGTTCACCTAAAACCTCTAAGGTTTCAACTCCATCGACGTCGACCAGAGTTCAGCCTCCACGGAGTTAATTCTCTCTCAACGTCGA
The DNA here is from genome assembly GCA_020271785.1 of Procambarus virginalis. Taxonomy (NCBI): domain Eukaryota; kingdom Metazoa; phylum Arthropoda; class Malacostraca; order Decapoda; family Cambaridae; genus Procambarus; species Procambarus virginalis. Next base: position 5,236,636 of record WNGS01052365.1, read on the forward strand.
TCACAGCCCAAGTTTCGAGCATTCTCAGTCTTCCTCACCGCCTCACTTCCTCAATGACAAGGTCGCTCTCAACTCAAGGTTATTTTTGATATGGACGACCTCGTGGCGTTCCAGAGCTCGTAAACTCTTTAGTTAATACCAACTCAGGTGACAAGACTGGGATAAGAGGGGCAGATCTCGTAAGTTGACACGTAAGGGCTTCGTGAATCCGGGCGATATCGGACCGGAATAAAATCCCCTTCCCCTTCTTCTCCCCCATTCCCGCCCCCCATAACTACCCCTCTTCTACCCCACACAAACCACAAAATAGGTTTTTCGCTGTAATATTGTTGAGTGTAGGTTATGGGTTCCCCACTCTCCCGTCCAGCACGGCCGCCTGTGTCACCTGGCTGTGTGGTCCTCTACACCGACCAGGGACACCTGCCAGAGACACTAGCCAGGAACACCGACCAGACACCCCGACCAGAGACAGACGTTGGTGCAGAGACACCGACCAGAGACAAAAGCCAGGGACACCAGAGACACCAACCAGGGACAAAGCCCTCCCCGTCCCAGCTGTCCCCACCACAACTACTCACACCCAGGCACCTCGGCCCGGCTCTGGCTGACTGTGTTAATTATGAAAATGGCTCAAAACTTGGTTAACTGAATAAGAATTAACTTGACTAGCTGAAGCCAGCCATCCCGCTGCACCTGGCGACGGCAGGAGGAGGAGGAGAAGCAGCAGCAGCAGCAGGAGCAGCAGGAAAAGCAGGAGCAGCAGGAGGATAAATGGAAGGAGGGAAGACCGGGATATCATATTAAAGGTGGTAGGGGGAAAAGATGAACTGTATAATCAAAAGAATACTAGAAGAGAAGGAAGAAGATGATCTTGATGGAGCAAATAGTGAAGAAGATGGAGTGAAGAGCGAGCAAAGATGTAGGGGAGATATATAGAAAGCAGAGTGGAAGAGAGATGGAAAATGCTGAGGGAGGAAGACTCCTGGGAAGCTGGAGGCAAGGTTCCTATCACACATTTAAAGATCACCCTCAGAATGTTTCGCTCGCTCCAGTCTGTTTATCATCGCTGAATATTCAAAATGGGTCCCCGACGAGTGCCACGGGCTAAAATGGAATGAAAACAGACGATGTGTATAGGTAAAGCCTTCTCTGCCCCCCAACCCCTTTCTCTTGCCATACCATTCTCTCTCTCTCTCTCTAAAGAAAGACTGAGACTCCCTATATATATTATATTATATAATATATATATATTATATAATTCTTCTCTCTCTTTTATCCCCTTATCACTTCACCCATTTCCCTTATCAACTTCTGTTGTAGGGAGACTAGAGTGAAGCTGAGAAAGGAAGATATATAAAAAGCTAGAGAGAGAGAGGACAGAGAGAGATAAAGAGACAGACAGAGATGCAGTCCTTAAATAATCCATCACAATTTATGTCTGAAGCGAGACACAGATTTTTTAGAGAGAGAGAGAGAGAGAGAGAGAGAGAGAGAGAGAGAGAGAGAGAGAGAGAGGGAGGGGAGGGGGGTAAGAGTCGGGAATGGTGAATAAAAAGTCCACAGCAAGTTGAACTAATTTTTCACACGTGGTTTGGACTCCCTCAAGTTATTACGAAATGCAAATGATTTAGCGTGTGTCGGGCCCCGAGGACAAGTTAGCTAATTTGATTGGGTTTTTATTGAGGAAACAGGCGTGAGAATTCTGCGGCGTCTCCGCAGACTTTAATGACACAGAACGCGTGTTGTTCTTGAAGGTATTTATGAGTGAAGAGGAGGGAAGGAAGTGGTAGATACGGGGTAGTCCTCAGGATGGTGGTTGATAGGGGATTGGTGGATTGGGGGGGTTAACAGGGGATTGGTAGACTGGGGGGTTACCACCACTGGCTAATTTGAGATGAGCCTTAGACTCGTACTCCCATAACATTTTTGGTGTGCATTATTATATTATATTCATCTGTTACAAGAAATAGGACACAGTAGCATAGAGTAAGATCTTTAAAATGCTGTAGATATTCTCCAATACCGGCAGGAACCTCTGGATGGAAAACTAAACCGCTGGAAAAGAAAACTGGACCACCCTTCGGTCTTTTGTTGTTTCGATAAGCCTGGAACCCAAATCCTTGGTACAAGGAAAAATCACTGCATGGGGAGCATTTTACTTACAGGTTGGGAAGCATAAAACATAACTAATCCACAACACATTTCTAAATCGCCTCAACGAAGTTAAAAACACAACACTTCCACGTGCACCGTTTGCGTCTAAACCACTGGAAGCCTTATTTATTCAGTAGCTTTCGCTCAATGTTAAGTTCAACCATTGGGCTGGACGGTAGAGCGACGGTCTCGCTTCATGAAGGTCGGCGTTCAATCCCCGACCGTCCAAGTTGTTGGGCACCATCCCTTCCCCCGTCCCATCCCAAGTCCATATCCTATCCTCTTCCAAGTGCTATATCGTCGTAATATCTTGGCGCTTTCCCCCTGATAGTTCCCTTCGCTCAATGATAAACACGCAAATGAATCTGACGTCGAACATAGAGTGTGTGTTATGATGAATCTTTTGATAAGCTGTGGGTACTCCCAAACAAATGCCTTCCCTCTCTCCCCTCCTCTCCTATGTTTACACCTGCGCAATGAACTCGCGGTAACTTATGGGTCTATGAGGAAAGCTATTGAGACAATGTGATGATGTATGTCAAGATTTTTCCTTGCACCAGTTGTATGCTTTTTGTGTGTGTGTTTTTAGAGTTTCTTGGTGGTCAAGTGTTTCGTTGTATCTGGCCTTTAAGTTGTAGATGGAGGTGGCTTCTACGGTTCCTTTCAGTGCACTTCAGTGTTGACCCCAGTACAGGAAACGAGTAGTTCCTTGTGTTTCTATGACTCACTTGCATATATAAGAGAAAAACACTGGTCTGTAGCGCAGGACATCATTTGTGTTACATAAATATCACCATTACTGCGGTTGAATTGCGGATGCTTGGACAATTCTCCAGTCTATAATGACCTACAGAATTTTCCCAGCGTTCACCTTGGCTCTTTGGAGGGTTGTTTCAATATGATTCCTACTTGGAACATAAATTCACAAGAGCACGGGCTATGGTGATCCCGTAGTGGACTCTACCTGCACAGGAGTGGGGAGTCTCTTTGAAGGGTTGTCGAGCTTCATTTCTTAAGCCATCATCATTCAAACTATTAATAATGTAATGAAGTGACTATCTTATCATATTTATTTAAAACTGAGTTTTTGAGTTAGTTTCAGCAATGTTCTCGTCTAACGCATCTGGTTAGTTTCGAACTTTTGTGCTGAACATATTTCTGATATCTCTGGTGACTCATTTGTTTCTCTACTTTCCATTGATGAAAGACTTTCCTCATAACTCATGCCTCTTAGTTCTGGGACTAGTCTAGTAGCATACCTCTGAACTTTTTCCAGCTACACCTTGTGCTTGACAAGGTACGGTCTCCATGCTGGGGCCACATACTCCAGGATTGGTCTTACATATGTGGTATACAAGGTGTGTGTGTGTTATGTGCTCGTGTGCGTGCGTGCGTGCGTGTTCAACAGCAATACGGTGACAGCAACAGCAATAAGAATAATAATAACCGTACCATGAGCCTTTCGCATACAACATCCATTAAAGCCATACAACATACATTGGCCAGCTATATGTAACAGAGCCTAGTATGTAAAGTAGCCAGTAGTAAACAAGCTGTAACGAGCATAGTAGTGTTGGACTAATAGATGTTTAGAGGCGAGCCGTATCTAGGTAAAAAAATACTACATGAAAAAAACAATTTGAGTAAGACAGGGTATCGGTAGAATGTGTGTAAGGCTTAAGTCCTGTGTCAGTGTTACAGCACTGCCTGCCGTGTATTCCCGCCTCAGTAGTTCTCCAGCCCGCCTTAACTTTCGTAGCGAACTAAACAACAAGTAGGCATCCATCAGTCTCGAGGAGACTATGGAGTTGCGCTCTGTGTCTGGAGTGGCCTCTCCAGGGCGCAAAGCCAGGGTAGGTTGATTACTGGAGATAAGCTGTTACCCATGCAGCAGCAGTAGTAGTAGGGAATTATAGTAGGTACAGTAGTATAATAACAAGTCTGCCGAAAAAAGTGGACATATTCCAAGCTGAATGGATCAAGAATTACATCCATGAAGATACAACTAGCTGGTTAAGCTTTTCATGTTCAAATGAAGTCAGATTCCTGTTACATAGGCTGTATGTTTAAAGTCAGTTTGATCCAGGCTAGTCATGGAATATTTTAAAAATGTAAGATTAGGTTTTAAAGTAATATTTTACATTTATAATTATATTTTTATGCTATATGTTCTTTATAGGCTTACAGACTTTTCAAAATAAAAATTTCATATTTTTTGTCTAAATTTATCTCTTTTTTTTACGCCTGTTCAGCTGGACCAAAGCTTTTGAACAAAGCTTCAGAATAAAGCTTCAAAATCATCTTTGAACCGTCTTGTTATATAAGGTAAATGACTTTACCTTGTTGTTATTATGGATTTTGTTGTAATTATTCTTGTTATCGCTATTGCTGTTTTTGTTATTAACATTGTTTTTGCTATTATTGTCTTTGTTATTGTTGCAGTTTAGTTGTTGTAGTTATTATTGTTGTTCTTGTTGCTGTTATTATTGTTCTTAGTGTTGCAAATTTTTGTTGTTTGTGTCTATGCTATTTTTGCTCCAGTTGATATTGTTGATAGTTAATAATATATGGGTGAATTCAAATTAGATCTCAGTAAATGGATGAATGCAAGCAATGAGTCCCATTAGC
>WNGS01052365.1:5250773-5271972 GCA_020271785.1 Procambarus virginalis
TAGACTACTACTCCACGACATGGTCAAAAGAATTCGCGTTCCTTGGGGGTATGGAGAGGGTTACGAAGCATCCAGATGAACACCTCTATGAATAACAACTCCAGCTCCCAGAATAGCCGGATTACGGAAAGGACACATGACCATAATTCCGTGGAAGACATTACCGCAGGGACATCGCCAGTCGGGAATCTATCTTATCTTGAGATGATTTCGTTTTTTTTTTTAGTGTCCCCGCGGCCCGGTCCTCGACCAGGCCTCCACCCCTAGGAAGCAGCCCGTGACAGCTGACTAACACCCAGGTACCTATTTTACTGCTAGGTAACAGGAGCATAGGGTGAAAGAAACTCTGCCCATTGTTTCTCGCCGGCGCCTGGGATCGAACCCAGGACCACAGGATCACAAGTCCCGCGTGCTGTCCGCTCGGCCGACCGGCTCCCTAATAGAGGTGAATAGAGGTGACCTGGTCAGGAGGTCAAGAAGGATAAGAAGACTGGACCCAGGATAGCTGTTTACGGGGTCACCATAGCCCGTGCTACATGGACATTTCGTTCTGAGCAGCTAATTCTAAAACAACAAACAACAGGATAGCAGGCCCAAAGTTACAGCCCCGCTCCTGTGCCAGGTTAAGTCCACAACGGGCTCACCATACCCCGTGCTACTTGGAAGGTCTTGTTCCGAGTAGCTAAATCTAAAAACAACAACAGGATAGCAGCCTCATTAGATGTTAAGATGCAAGTCTCGTCCAAATCACACACTCAGACCTTGACAAAACACTCTGGAGAGTGAGAAAGACTTGGGGTAAACTCTTTACGTAAACTTCGCAAATACACAATTGTGGGGGTTTTATCCTATGTTATTATGTCTGTGAGAAGACATTACCATACTTATATTGTTGATGTTATAATCGTTGTTGCAATTAGTATCAGCTTTTAATCCTACGTAGCAGCCCCTACACACGACCATCTTTCCGCTCTTAACTACCCCGCCCCCTATGCCCTTAGTAAACGAGGGGGTCGTCAACCCCCAGCCCTCCCAGCCGACCCCTCGCTATCCGAGTCTAGCGCTTATCAACATTTGCTATCAATAAGGCACACACAGATATCGAGCCGATAACAGACCGACCGACACACGACATCGGTGAGTGTTGCGGAGTTTACCATAGTTGGGTGGGGTTGGGGGGGTAGGGGGTGGGGGGGTATAAGCTATAGTGACAACATCGAACATCTATGAATATTTATGGTGGAGATGGATTTTAACGGCGTTTTTCTAAGTGATGCTGATCAATCCAGCTGTTGTTTCTCTCTTACTATCTCTCTGTCTTTTAGAATTTGTCAGATATTTTACAGAACGACGGGAAACTGTGAATAAGAACATAAGAATAAAGGTAACTGCAGAAGGCCTATTGGCCCATACGAGGCAGCTTCTATTTATAACCACCCAATCCCACTCACATTTTGACCAGACCACACACTAGAAAGTGAAGGGACGACGACGTTTTGGTCCGTCCTGTACCATTGTCAAGTCGATTGAGAATCGACTTGAGAATGATCCAGGATGGACCGAAACGTCGTCGTCCCTTCACTTTCTAGTGTGTAGTCTGGTCAACATACTTCAGCCACGTTATTCTAACTCCTCGCCCGTTCATATTCATGTCCAACCCACGTTTGAAACAATTAATGGAAGGATTACTTAAAATATGTTCTGTTTTTGTATGCAAAAAGCGGGTCAGGTGGATGGAATCCTAATCAACATGCAACATGGGCTTCTGATGAATGATGAAGCTGCTGTAGACGAAATCAAATGATGAATATCGCTTGATTGTAGTCTCTGTAGAGACGTATGATGTGTATTTAGCTTCTTACGAACATATTTAGGTACATCTGCATTTGTGCAGCTGACCTAGACTATATGAAAGGGAGTACAGAGTCTGTCAAAAACTAGCTACGTGATGCTAAAAATTCCCATCGCATGGGATGGTTAGTCATACAGGGCCATGTGATCAATAGCCTACACTGGCAAATTTATAATGCATTATAAGGATATCCTCAAAAAATGCGAGTTAATAAAGCAATTGCAAAGCTCCAGCGGATCTGAATAGTCTAATAACTTGGCATTCAGTGATGTAGTGTGGGAAATCATGACCCAGTTTCTGCTCACAGAGTTTGCACCTAGAGTGCTCAGGACTGGGAGATCAGTGCATTCTTTGGTGTCACTCTAGTGTCACTCTTCTCCATGACTGTGTCGTCACTCTCACTACTCCATGTGTCGACACTATTCTCCCACCCTTTGTCCCCGCATCTCTGTCAAATCATTCAGATATTCCCCCACTTTCCCAGGACCCCCCCCCCCCACCCATCCCACTATCTCATATCTCCGCCAATCTCCTTCCAGCATCCTACTCTGAGGGAGCACTCTGTACTCATTCCGCACCACAATCTTATACTTCCGCCAGTCCCTCCTTCCAGCATCCCACAATTCTCACAACTCCTGTGTGGATAGATGAAAGCTGCTTTGTGGTTACGTTAGAATATGCTAGCTTTTGTTTGATTAGGCTTGGTTAGAATTTGTTAGCTTAGGTTAGAAAATGCTAGCTTTGGTTTGGTAAAGTTAGAATACTGTAACTTGCTTTTGGTTTTGTTAGACATTACTTCTTTTGGCAGGTAAGTATTTTAAGTCGACTACAGAACGACTGCATCGTGGACCTTGAAATTGAATTCACCTAGCTCTTTACTAGCCGAATAGGCCTACATACATTTCGATAAGAGGCTGCCTTATTCTAATAGCGATACAATTTAAAGGGGGAAAGAAACCTAAAAGCCAATAACAATTAGGGCTCAGCTAACCCAATATAGGCCTATAGGATAGACATGGGTTAGGTTAGGTTTGGCCTAAGTTATGATAGTCCCCGTGAAGCTGTGGTAATACGCTCGCCCTGTGCTTGGCGAGCGATTTGGTCTGGGTTCGTATCCTGGAAGAGGAGGATTGACTGGGTGCCAATCCTTAACTGTAAGACTCTGTTCACTCAGCAATGAATGGGTACCTGGTTGTTAAACGATGTATTCGGTCGTATTCCAGGGAAAATTAAGTTTATATATATATATATATATATATATATATATATATATATATATATATATATATATATATATAATTAGTTTTAGAGTAGATAAAGTTTTGCTGGAGGATATTTAAAAATTATCCTCCACAACTTTTAAACTATTTTCAGAAGCCCATTTTTGGTCTTTAATATTTTTTGTACTAACTTGTTCACTCCAAAATTAACTGCGATATATTTACATTTGGGAAGCAAAGCACAAACATTAGGATGAGTTGAGTCAGCTGCATTTAAGGTCAGAATTAGTAAGCCCTTCAACCCATATAGTTTTGATTATTATTTCTTAGTACCATTATTACTATACAGTATTTTTTATTGTTATAATAATATTTATTATGGATTTTAATATTATTATTAAAATTATAATATGGATTTTTATTATTATTATTATTATGCAATAATAATTATTATTAAGATGCTAAATATTTATGATGCTCTGTAGGTGCCTGTTTAATTTATTTTTTAATGTCGTAACTTGTCCTTCTGTTTCTCTCATTCTTTAAAACTGTTTACATCCCTTCCTCTCTCTTTTCTTTATCCCGCTTTTCTAACTCTCCTTCCCCATTGCCCTCCCCTTCCTTCATTCATCCCCCCCCCACGCACACATACGCTCCGACACCTCCCCTCCCACATCCCCCCTCCTTCCTTTTCCCCTCCCCTCTCACCCTTACCCCTCTTCCTTCCCTCACCCCTCCTGCCCCTTTCTATCCCCCCACCCCCCTCTCACCAGCGGTCGCCACTGCCCGCGTACAAAGGCTGGCGGGCGTCAATTAGGCCATATCGGTCGAAAATCGGGAGTTTTAGGGAAACACGCGGAATGGTATTAATCCGATGCCCACGTTGCCATTTTCTTCACCCTCCCATTTTACTTTTTTTCAAGATTACTCTCTTCCATTATTTGCCGTTACCTATTTTTAGCATCAACCCAATTTTTATCCTTTTCGCGAAATAGGGCCTTCCAAAAGTGGCTTTCGCTATTGGAGCCAAAACTGGAAACTTCTCAAGATAAAAAAAAAATAGATGCGAGCGTAATTCCGCCATCCGGCAACTGTGCAGTGTTGCCAGCTGTCGCTCCTTAGGGCGAATCAGCTGGAAAATTTGGTCACAGCAGATGTATAGAAATGTCACACAAAAATGGAATCGTATATGGAAGTAATATTACTGTGGAGAAGTGGACGGATAAAGGCGTTAATTCTCCAGTGGAGGCTGACGAGTGTGACATATGGTCACTGTACTGGCCTATGTGCTGTAGGTGGGTGTAGGGGTTGATGGGTTGTAGTGGAGGTGATGAAGTGAGTGTGTACTGTTGATGTATTTTACATGTTGTGCAGGGAATAGCTGTGTACCTGCTGTTGTGTGTGTGTGTCTCTCTCTCTCTGTGTCTGCTGATGACAATGGTAGCTTACTGCCTATGTTGCAACTTTTGCTGTAGTTTATGCAAAGGTCTGCTCTTATTGACGCTGCTCTTACTGGCGCTGAGGCTGCTCTCACCAAGGCTGCTCTCACTATTGCTGCTTCTTTGCTGCTCAGCTACTTAAGCTGCCCCTCTCTTAATACCCAGCTTCCTCCTGTTCTGGTAGCACTTGTACACTGACGTACAACACAATTAGAAATCGGTACTATTGAATATGGACAAACCGGAAAAGATTTTTCTATTAATGTTGCAAAGACAAACTAACCTAACCTTCCATAAGCCTAATACACGATACCTCAGGCCTAATATAGTAAAGGTGTGTGCTATACTAGGCCTATGAATATTTGTGTTTTTTAGCTTAATTTTTTTACTTATAAAGTGAATTGTACAAAACTCTACTATTTAATTGCTTAGTAAGACGTTCTTTGTACTATGGTGTACATAGTTATAAAAATTACTATCTAAACAAGAGGATGGGTTGTAACACCGCTGCGCCGCTATTGATCTTTCCTGCAAGACGCCAGAAGACATGACAGGCCTGACAGCTGGGTGGACAGCGCTCGGGATTCGTAGTCCTGAGGTTCCGGGTTCGATCCCCGGTGGAGGCGGAAACAAATCTTTCAGCCTGATGCTCCTGTTCGCCATGCAGTAAGTAGGTACCTGGGAGTTAGACAGCTGTTACGGGCTGCTTCATGTGGATGTGTGCAAGTTAGAGATATATAAGTAATAGATAAAATTGATGAAAATATATTGATTTTAATGGCTAATAGCTCGATTCTGCTGGCACAAATAGTAAATACACACACACACACACACACACACACACACACACACACACACACACACACACACACACACACACACATGACTGCAAGACCACTCAACCGAGAACATTTGACCAAATATATATATCAAATTGGGGTAAAAGTTGAGGAGAGGGAGAGGCAATTGTGGTGATTGTCGGGATGGCGATTCACGCTCTGTGTGATGATGATAATGGCCGGCAGATGGCAGTGTCCATAGTGGAGGTTGACATGTATAGGTACTCTGTGGAGTACTGACGCACGCACACACACCCTCTCTACTCTCTCCTCTCCCTCTCTTTCTCTCTCCTCCCCATCCTGCTCTAATTCTCTCCCTCTCCTATTTCTCTTACTTTTTTCTTCCTTCTCTCTGCCTTCCTATATTTTCTTCCTCAAACTCTCACCCTCAAACTCTCACTCAATATGTATCTAAGAATAAGTATGCTTGAGGGAAAGTTTCGTGAGTACGTTTGAATGGTTGAATAATTGAATGGTTGCACGTTTGAATTGTTGCACGTTTGAATGCACTTATTCTCATTCGAGATTTGAAGTTAAATTTTGTGTACTTTGATTTAACAAATAACAAATAAATTTTTAACAAGTATATGATTAACAAATGGATTTGTTCATTAACAAATACTTAATAAGTGATTTAAATAATAATAAAATAAATGAAATAAATTAAATTTAGAATAAAGATAGCATTACATAAAAAATAATTAATATATAGCAATAAATAATTATAATAAGGTTGTTCGACCGCTACTTAATTACTTTATCGTCCGTTGTAATTAACATTTCCCTGTAATATTTTCGAGTTAATTAAATCATATCACACACCGATTTACAAAAAAAAAGTCATTTTCATATATTGTCGCTCGTGGGAAACGAATAATCAAGTCGTCGATCTTGTAATAAATAAATTATTTACATCTCCCTATCCTTTTAAAGATTAATAATTTCCTCCAAAAGAAAACAAAATAATATATATATGAAATTTAAAAAAAAAATTGCCGCAATAAATGTCATATTTTAAGATACTCAAGTTTATCTCCAGATGTAAGAGTTTGGGGAAATTTTGGAAGTTGTAATAATTTTGGAGAGCTTTTGTGGAAATTGTTTTATCATAAACACCATCATCAGTAACATATCAGTGTCAACATCAGTAGAGATAGCAGCAACATCAATAGCAACATTAGCAGTAACAATGAAGAAGCAACAACATAATATTAATGAGGAAGAAATATTTTTTCCAAATAATATGAACTATCATTATTAATAATGAGATAATAATTAACAATAAACGCTGTAATAATTAACACACTTTGATGTTGCAGAACTTGAGAACTGATAGATATATTACATATACATATATATATATATATATATATATATATATATATATATATATATATATATATATATATATATATCCTTAGTTTGACCCCTTCCAAGTTTTATATAGTCGTAATGGCTTGGTGTCCCCTGATAATTCCCTCCCTCATTTGACTCTTAAGGGTATTCTAAGTGCCTTGAGACCCACGGCCACTTGAGTGCATTGTGAGGAGCTCTGACCTATTCAATACAAAGCTTTCCCTGAGAAGGGATGGATAATGCCACGGAAATAGGAGAGGGAAAGATAGAGGTGGGTGAGCGGATAAATGATTGAATAGGAAATGGGAGAGTAGTGATAGGGCCGAAGGATGGAGAGGGGGACGAGATAGTTTTTTGGATATATATATATATATATATCCAAATGTGGGGAAGTGTGAATAATATATAATATATATTATATATATAATATATATATTGTGATGTGTGACGTCACGTGCAGATCTATACAGTATTTTAAATAATTTAATAAAAAAATAAACAAAATGAATTTCAAAATTTAAGAGTAACAAAATGTTCTAAATACAACAATATTACAAAATATTGAGGCATTTCATTCTTAACAAAATTAATCATCCACGTGATTAGAATTATCACGTAATAGTTCTAGCAGCTAGAAAACGCTCGGGTTTGATGTGTAGAATCTAAAACAAACATTTTTTTGTTTTTGTAAAAAGTACATAAAAACTGTCTTTATTGGTAAGATATTTCTGTGTTGAGAGCAATAAGTGAAAAACCTTTATAATGTGATATATAATTATTAGGTATGACGTAAAATAACAAATATATTCAGCTGTAAATTTGATATATTGTTAACCAACTTCCTCTAGCTGATTAACCTATATTAGCGAAGGAGATTATATTATTCAGTTTCACTTTCTTGGTTGTGTGTGTAAGTACCGACACCAACTGCGCCTTCTAATTACACCTTACGTCTCCTATCTATCGACAGTTCGTATAATTACGTCTAATTTTCTTATCTCTCGGTCAAGTAAATTATAGCGAACATTTTATCTTCTCACCGCACAGTTCCGCCTGAATTTGTGAGAGAGATTATTACTATGGTAAATACTCATTTCTCGAGGAGGTGTGGAAGACAATCTGGTGCAGGTACATGCTCCGGCTGATGATCTCATACCACCACCACAACTACCACAACCACCACTACCACCACCCACTTTATTTCCACCACAACCACCAACCCCAGTACCTGCACCACAACCACTATCTCTACTATCCCACTATCTCATAGAAATCGACATGGACATATGTAAGGAACTCGACTAAAGATTTTATGAGGTTTAAACAAAAGAACCAACGAGGAGACCCGGATTACCAGGTCAAAGACTAGAGGAAACACTGGATGACATAGGTACTACAGAAAAGTTAAACAAAACACCTGAAGGAGTTATAGAAGCAACAAAATCAATAGGACCGGACTGGATATCACCCTGAATGTCAAAGGACATCACTCACTAACTAAAGTTTTCAATAAAACACTTAAGACTGGAAACCTCCCAGAATTCTGGAAAATGGCAAACGTATTCCCCATATTCAAAATGTGGAACAGACAGGAGGCACTAAATAACAGACCAGTGTCACCGACAAATATTTAGTGCTAAGTGCTGGAATAAATCATCTTAGTGAGAACAATTGAACACCTAAACAGGATGAATTTTATAACAAAAGGCAGCGTGACGAGGCTGCTACAGTAAGACAGAACAAAGACGACAAAGGAGACTATATTTTCGAAGATTTAAAACAAAAATAATTTATCCTATTCCTCGTGAAATGCTGGAGTACGAGATAAAGAATCAAGCAGGTATTACTCAGAAGACACCGAAGTGGGCAAGGGACTACTTCAAGGAAACCGAGTTACAGAGACGAGTTTTCGAGTTGGCGGAAATGTAGCAAGTAGGTGGGAGTTAACAAGTAGTTGCTAGAATTCAATCCCAACAAATGCAAGGTAATCAAGATGGAAAGAGAGAAAGGAGTCCAGGAGGAATCTACACAAGGAGGGAAAAAGCTTGAGAGGACGGGCTGACCCAAACACACACACACACACACACACACACACACACACACACACACACACACACACACACACACACACACACACACACACACACGCACACACACACACACCTGCCGCAACGTCAAACGTTCAACACCACAAAACCCAATCACCTCCCCCCCCCTTCTCCCCCTCACCCCCTCTCACCTATCGTGATAGCATTACGACAAAAATAGTAAGTCGAGGAGATAACGAACCTGACCTTTGACTTTCCGTCGTTACACTTATTAGATTCTTACTGGCCTTCCGCTGGTTGTTGCTGCACTTGTGGTAATTACAGTGGTTGTGATTGTATCTCCAGCAGCATCCTGTCTGAGTGGTGGGGAGGGTTGTGGTGGTGGTGGTGGATGAGAGTGGTGGTGGGTGGGGTGGTGGTTGGAATGGTGGTTATAGTGGTAGAGCAGATAAGCAGGATGCTGTGTGATTGGACGAACTTCTAGGTGCATATGGTGATGCTCAAATTATTAGTAAAATCAACAAACGCAAATATATGGAGGTATTCTAGATAGGTGCATTGGCTTTAACTGTCATACACAACTCATGAGACTGATATTATGGATGACTTAATGTCTGACCATTTAGCCATAACAGCTAACATACACGTGGCTAATGTTGATCTACCTGGCACTAAGCTGAGTAGACGCAGGCTAACAGTAAGGAAAGAGCAAGAAAAATTCTTATAGACAGCATAGAACATTGGTATAACAATTATGAGCCTGAGAATGTACAACAGTTTTATGATGACCTCGTAAATAAAACCTATGAGGCCATCAAAAATAGTGAGACGCACACCAAACAAAAAGACGTACTGGGAAACAGGTCAGACACAACCAGTACTATGATGATGCTAAACTGAAAGAGCTTAAATCAATTGCTAGACAGACAGGTAAAGCATATAAGAGCCTTAGAACTCCTCAAATGTTAAAACTGTTTTCAGGCCGCGCTTGCAGCGGCGAGGGAGAGAATGACTGAACTGAGACAAAATGAATGGGAGGGTTTGTTAGTGGACTTAACCTGCATACTCCCCTGGGCAAAGCCTGGAAAGGCATAAACAAAATTATTGGTAAAATAGCAGACAAGTTTCACACCCAAACCCGCAACAGAAAGCTAATCAGTTAATTGCAAAATGGGCTCAGGTTTCCAGCCTTGGAATGTTACCAGCTAGCACTAGGGAGAAATTGNATAAAGAGAAGGATATCGCAATGAAGTCGAAGGTTGAGAACAATTTAAAGCGTAATAGAGTCCGTGAGTTTTGGGGAGGAATTAAAAGATCAGATTCTCATCTAAGGAGAATCTCCTCATCGTCATTAACACTCTTGACGATGTCACGAGAGATAATATAATGTTGTGAAGGATAAAAATGGTAGCCTGAACACCTGTTCAAATCCTGTTATATACGATGTTGACAATCAGTGTGTTTGGGCATTTTACTCGTCACAAAACTAATTTATTCGTTCGAATCCCCCCAAAAAACTGCAGAGCATGTTGATAGATTCCAGGGGCCAGATTCACGAAAGCACTTACGCAAGCACTTACGAACCTGTACATCTTTTCTCAATCTTTGGCGGCTTTGTTTCCAATTATTAAACAGTTAATGAGCTCCGAAGCACCAGGAGGCTGTTTATAACAATAACAATTGTTGTTGAGAAGTTTTCATGGTTGTAAACTGCTTAATAAATGTAACCAAAGCCGTTAAAGATTGAGGAAAGATGTACACGTTCGTAAGTATTTGCGTAACTGCTTTCGTGAATCCGGCCCCAGACAAACAAACGGACTACTTTGAAGGTAATGATGTATAAACGATATTTATTTTGCAACTAAATGACTTCCTTGGGAGGACATTATTTTTATTCCTGTTTATTTACAATTGAACATTCTCGACAAGTCTACAATTTCATATCATGGAAATTTTTAAGTATTATAGTTGCAAGACAGATGCAATATAATAGATCGCAACCTGTCCTCTCACCTATTACATCGCATTTTTTACGGAATCGCCTAATTCGTTAAAAAATGTGACATATTAGAACAAAATTATAGCACTGTAATATTGACGATTTCTGAACATCGACCTTAATTAGGTTAGGTGGGTTGCTTGGGTGCGTACGTTTCTGGTTAGATAATGCAGTTACATTTTTTACGGAGTGTCGAGTCGAGAGAACGGGCTGCTATAGTGGTCTACGCACTGTATACGTCCTTCTATATAGTATATAGTATTGCCTCTGGATCGTCTCTCAACCATCTCGTAAGATTATCTTAACCAATCCTCAAAGCTCATCTCTCGTATCTCTGCCACGAGCCTCGTAGTAACTATGATTATGTACTCATATTACTTGCTTGTGCTGCATATTCTTGCAGAGGTCTAACGTACGCTATGTACAGTGTTTTGGGTGATTCCTTTCTTAAGTTCCAGAATGCCTTGTTCATACTAGCTGTTCTTCTGTGCTCTTCTCCTTTTAATGCGTTGCATTTGTTGGGTATTAAATTCCAGCAGCCATTTTTCCACTCATAAGTACAGCCCTCTTACGATCCTGCCTTCTTATCAGTTCTGAGGCGTGCGTGTGCGTGTGTGTGTGTGTGTTTACTATTCGTGTTTGCAGAATCGAGCAATTAGCTCTTGGATCCCGCAAATGGATCTTTCAAATCAATCTATTGATTTACTCTATTCAATCTACTACATATTTCTCTAACCCTCACACACACACACACACACAGGAAACGTACACCTGTTGATTGACGGTTGAGAGGCGGACCAAAGAGCCAGAGCTCAACCCCCGCAAGCACAACTAGGTGAGTACAACTAGGTGAGTAACACACACACACACACACACACACACACACACACACACACACACACAACACACACACACACACACACACCACACATCCCCAGGAAGTAGCCCGTAGCTAACGCAGTCTACCAGGTACCTATTTATAGCTAGGTGAACGAGGGTGAAAGAAACTCTGCCCATTTGTTTCCGCCTTCGCTGAGAATGGAACCCGGGCCAATAGGACTACGATCACCAGGCGCTATCCACTCAACGGCGAGGCCCCAAAGTGTGTGTGTGAGAGGAGAGAGAGAGAGAGAGAGAGAGAGAGAGAGAGAGAGAGAGAGAGAGAGAGAGAGAGAGAGAGAGAGAGAGAGAGAGAGCTAATGAGTGAGTAAATGGACAAGCAAGAGCTACGAGTAAGTACGTTCGAATAAGACACAATCATCCCCTCAGCCCATCAAGTATACAAATATACTCTGAGATCATTTCCGCCTCCTGCTTCCCCTTTTCCCATCTGGATGTTCTGAGGTAATTTGCAAAGAAGGGTTGTGTGTGGAGGTGGGCTGGAGGCAGGGGAGGTGGGGTGGAGAGAGAGAGAGGCACCGCCACCTGCATTCTGATGACAACTCTTCCCACAATGCAGCTGCCCAGGATGCACTCGGACAGCTCTAGTGCATATTTATGGACTCTGTGATCACCAGTAGACATGACTGAGGAACGGAGGATGTAGAGATGAAGGTGGTCATAGCTTACGATGCCGGAAGGTGCAGGGGAGGGTGAGAGAAGAGTGAGGAAGAGGGGGAGGATGAGGAAGAGGGGGAGGATGAGGAAAGGAGGGGGTGAGAAAAGTGGAGGGGGGGGGTGAGGAGTTGAGATACGAGAGGGTAATTGGAGGCTCAGTCCGTTCACACGATTTCACAAGCGTGTAACTTTGTGTGATTTTATTTTACCTGGCCAAAAACAAAACAAAAGTGCTTATGCAACCTGCACTGCGAAGTCGAGGTTTATTGGAGAGCTGCGTCAGTCTTGTAGCATATTTAATTCTACTGAACTACCAGATCTTTTTTACTTCCATTGCGTCAAAATTATGACGCAGGTGACGTCAAAATTGCTATGCATTGTGTGGACAGGGTGGAAGGTTGCTATTTCAGCATCTCTTCGCATGTCTGTTAGAATCTACAAGAGAAAGTAAGAAATGAACGGACATGTAACACCTTTCAATTGACACCAATTCCAGCCAAGAACAGGAAAAAGTGGCCACATTTCGGCAGAAGGAAATCATAGATCCCCAAGGAAAAGCTATTAGGCGACCTGATTGTGGTCTTTGACGGAAGGAAAACTCATCAATTCATTTGTTTTCAAATTTGTGGACTGGGTGTCTAATGCAGATCAGAGTTACTCTTATTGTCTTGGCACTCCTTGATCTAGTCTAGAGGCAGATCAGGTTCACCCAATTGAAAACATCCCGGAAACTTTTCAGTGAGTACTTAGCATGTACATACTTTTCATTGTGTATGCTTCCTCCCTTTATTATCCGTAGGCTGACCGCTTGCTCGTTCACATAAATCTTCCTCCTCATGGATTTCGGAGCCGTTTTGGTTCGTCCTTAGCTTTGGAGTTAAGTAATTCTCATGCTGCTTCTCCACTGCTCTTCCTTTCTCAAGTACTCGCTCCATGCACTTATATGTAAGAATAATCACAAAACGCACATAGTTTGGTTATACGTAAGTATTCGCTAGGAAAATTTAAACGAAAACGTTCGGAATTTTCGTTTAATTTTCCTAGTTAGATATTTATGCATGCACTTATATATATATATATATATATATATATATATATATATATATATATATTATATATATATATATATATATATATATACTGCTATTCCAGCTTTGTGTGTGCTCTATATTTCTGTTAAGCTCTTTTGCTTAACATCTGTGCCTCCTGAAACTATACTTGTTAAACCCAAGTCTGATGCTGTTCTTGGCTTGAGGCAATACAAAAAAAACTCGAGTATTTTCTCCCTAACTCGTGTCCATCGTTTCCTAGTCAATTTTGCCATGATTGTAGTCTCCCATTACTAACAGCTTTGTGGTCTGTCTCGATCATCCCTTGGAAAATATTTATGCATTTATTGTTCGTGGTTTTTGTATACTTTCTTCTGTCTTCTATGGTTTTCAGATGGATTGTAGCTCATGGTAAATGCTTCCACTATCTCCTCCCAGCAGAGGGTTCTCATGACAGAGTCTACATAGTTGTGTGTGTAGGGAGGAATGGCAGGTTCATTGTGTCTTGCACACAGCAGTTACACAAATGTTTAATATACTGTACTTTTTGGTTCAATCTAATGAATGCAGTTGATATTTGACGTCGATTCCCTTTTGTTTGCTTTGAGTTGTATTGATGATTTAATGTTATTTTCTATGTTGCTGACGTTTGTGTTCCTGTTGCAGTATTGCTTTCATTAATTGCAACACTGTATGTGTGTAGATCAGCTAGAATCTATCGGGACACTATTGATCGAGTTCTTTTCGTTATTATTACTATTATTAGTGTTGCTATTATAAGCGTTTTGATTAGTTGCTATTATTTGGGTTGCTATTAGATGCTAATATTAGCGTTTGCTATTAGCAACGCCATTAGCGTTTCTGTTACTAGTGTTGATACTAATAGCCTTGATTTTTAATTCGTCATTATGTTACACGTGTTGCTGGTTTATACAAGTTTAGGTTGGTCCTTAGTACCTTAGTAATAAGGTACCTTATTGCCTTACCTGGTCCTTGTTAGTACCGCGAACTACTCAGAGGGAAATGCACGGATCCATCAGCTGGACACTAAACAACATTAAGAAATTACCATCACGAAAATAAGTTTTTTATTTAGATGGCGGACGTTTATGTTCAGTGTGAATATGGTAAGTTTTGGAACTTGTGCTAGTCTAACTTAGGAAGCAAATCTCAGAACTTAACCTGACCTAGCCAAACCTTTTACGAGGCAAGTCCCAGAGCTTAACCTGACCTAGTCTAACCTTTAACTACACAAGTCTCGGAGTTTAACCTGACCTAGTCTAACCTAACCAGGTAAGTCACGGAACCTTACTTAATTTCACAATTAAAGTCCGGAACTTTAGCTAACTACCCAAGGCCTCTAAGAGTACAGCTAAGGTCGTTAGATATAGGCCGTTTGATTTAGGCTGTTTCTGCATATTCACACAATTAAAGTCATTTCTCGAAGATTACTAGTGACCTTTTAATTAGGCCAAAAAAAGTCGTTTCTAACTTACTAACTCGTCAGTTGTAAAGATACTTTCAGAGAGCAGTTTCATCAGTTCATAAAAATGCAGACTGACCTTACAAGCAACTGGGGTCTTGAAGGGGTGAGAATGAAGTTGAAAAGTAATAACTATACTTCTCCTCGGCTGTTGTAGAGTTTATGAACAACACTGTCATTTGATCCCCCCGTGAGTGAGACGAACAAGAGAACTTTCCATAAAGCGCCGAGAACAGGTGCAACGCCAAGTGTATTGCACAAGTCTGAAATGTCCTGTCGCCACCCCCACACACACACACACACACACACACACACACACACACACACACACACACACACACACACACACACACACACACACACGCACGCACACGGCAGGTGCACGCTATCATTCCGTAGGCGCGCCACACCCACGTGGTGACGTCAACAACAATGGCGCCCCCACGTGGTGACGTCAACAACAAAGCCCCCCCCCTTCCCCAAATCGTCACGTGCTGCCGGCGTAGCCTGCTTTCCCATTGGTGCTTACTCCTAACATAATATACATGTATGCATAATGAATTCAGCATTGTTAACAAAAAAATATGGCCATTTACCATTACAGGAATTCCGGTACAGTGGCAAGTTTGGCTGTATTACATGCGTAAACCGCACCCAAACTGTCAGACCAATCTCAGTTGAACTCAAGGGGTAGTTTGGGAGGGAGGGAATTATCAGGGGAGAGCTCCAAGCCATTACGACTATATTGCACTAGGAAGAGGTCAGGATAAGGATTTGGGATGGGACGGGGGGAAGGAATGATGCCCAACCACTTGGAAAGTCGAGGATTGAACGCCGACCTGCATGAAACGAGACCGTCGCTCTACCGTCCAGTCGAGGTGATTGGGCAGGGCATTTAAGAAAGTAAGCTGTAGACTAATGATTTTTTCAGTTTGCCCCATATGTCTTCTCATCTTGGGAGCATTGTTTCCAAGTCAATTTGGCCACGAGTGTAATCTCCAATTATAAACAGCAATACATGGTCGACCACATAGAGAAATCTATTACACATTTTTATAGCAGCCACTAACAGAAAAAAATGTTGGATTATTCATCCTGTACTTGTACCCAGACGTAGCTTGAACGTACTCAATTATCTAGAGGAACAGACAAGGATATTAACATTTATTAACCCCTTGAACTTGCGTTATCTTGGGTGAACAAGACTGAACGTAACGTAAACAATGAACGTGAACGTAAACAATACTGATCAGAGCCTGAGAACATGTAGCTATACTTCAATCATGTACTAATATAAACAATTGCCGCCAGAACCAAAAACGCCTAACCTAACCAACCCTTTGCTTAAATATACACCAAATTATATTATACATTTTAATCTTAATTTATATTCAATAAAATATAATTTTTGGTTATATAGTACGTCAAAATTTGAGGAATGCGTGTTTGGGGTCTGCTGCAGCACAGACAACCAAGGTCTGCAGACCGGTTGATAAAAAAAGCAGAGCCCTTGTGGATTTGTTAAAAAAAAAAAGCAGACTTCGCTGACTAGGAATAATCAATAAGTTCTTGTTACATATGGTACATGGAAGTCAATCCTAATGTTATTCAATCAGTTATTCAATTCAATCCTCAGCTTATTCAGGTCATGTTATTATTCAATCCTCAGATTAGTCCAAGCTGTGATCGACCCCAAAGACCTATTCGTAAATTTTAACATCCAGTTTAACCAAAAATTTAATTTTCTCTAGTGTAAATATGTATTATTGTATATATTAGTTGTTAGTATATTTAGGGGAAGGTTAAGGGATTTGCTTCTACTGGTATTTATTTGTATTTGCAGTACGTTGGTGAAGAGTTTGGAAAGATTTCCTTTTTCAGCACAGAAAAAGAAGCCCAATTCAGGAAACGTTTGAGCATAATGCGATTCATACAGTGTTATGAGTATTAAAGCTTTACTGACCAACAAGCAATTATACCTTATGCTGGACGTTGTTGTTGTTGTTGTTAAAGATTCGCTACCTGGAACATAAAGTTTCAAGCAGCATGGGCTATGGTGAGCCCGTTATGCTGGACCTTAAACATAGAAAATGCTGTACTCAAACTCGGGAGAATGGCAGAAAAATGCAGTTCCACTGATGAATTCAAATGTAATACACAAACCCCAAGAGGACAGAGCGAGTAACAGCATCAGAAGATTGATGGATAAATGGGGGGGGGCTCAGGGACTGAACCTAAGCCCCTAACGCCCCCCTCCCCCCACCCCAAACAATTAAATGAATACACACAGAAGATGGGGAGAGTATGTAAACAGATTAAGTGAATAATTGTATGAATGAAACTGTGTATAAACAGACTTGCAAACTCCGATTTTCACAGCAGCCGCTCTTCAGTTCTTCATTAACTCAACTTCCGAGAGTGCCAACTCCCGTATTTTCGCTACCCGTTATCTCATTTATTTACCCCTCCCCCGATGCAGCGGCCACGGCAAGCGTTGCACGAGTCGCTAGAGCGAGGTGATCGGCAGGACTGGCGTCACATGCAGGGCTCCTAATTAAAAGATAAGACCCAATATTCACGCCAAAGTCGCTTGAGCGTGGAGCGGACCGCTTTATTTTGATCGGTTACTCTCCGGATCAGAAGCGACGTGCTGTGTTTGATCGGTTGCTGTCCGGGTCGCCAGCCTTCACCCCACTCTTCGTTATTTTTCCGTAGCCTCTTCTCTCTCGTTTCGCGGGCTTAACTTCTGAGCTTTTAGTAATTAAATCGCACTTTCCCTCTCGCCAAATATTATATCCGGGCCTCCCCAAACTTTTCAATTACTTTACCATCAGATGTTCAACCTGATTTTCATGTAAATTGAAGGACTATCTCCCACGAGCGAGGAGAGTGAGATCTGGAGTGTGTGGATCCCCCACCATCGCCCAGGATCTCGGTCCTCATAAAGCATTTGATCCGACGGAGAGGATCCCCAACCTGTGACAATTTAATACTGAGGATCCCCCATGAAACGAAGATATGAGAGGCGCAGGATTCTGGAAGTATAGAAGCTCCGTAAGGGATTTGGTAATCCTATTTGTCACCCGATTCATTTGAGGAAAACGGACTCCCTTTTACCTGTGATACATATGATAAAGCTGAGGATCCTGTCGCCCGTAATACATTAAATCAAGCTAGGTTCCTGCAATGTCATCCTGCAACGGCTATAATCTTCCTCCAAACTGAAGCTTGATAATAACATCAGATAAACAAATAAAAAAATGAAATTTCTAGTTCGTGTAAATATTAGAATTTCCCGAGGAACTCGGGATAGTTCGAGTGTTTTCTTTAGAGACTTCAGCTCGAATCCCGGTTCGAGGAGCGATTATTACAGACCGGAATAGTACCGGCGGGAGTCCCGGTGTGGGATTAGACCGGTAGAATTCCGGTGTGAATCCCGCTTCGCGAGGAACACGTGTGCGAACCGGTGGATCCCTCCTCCTCCTCCTCCCTCTCACTCAGTGTCAAGCAAGTCGTGTGTCCCGGACCTGATCTTGCATACAAAATGATGTCAAAATCAATACACGAATCTATACATGACTGGCTGGACAGGGGGGCCTTATGTTGATGTTACTGCTACTGGTGGTGGTGGTGGTGGTTCTGCTGGGGGGTGGTAGTGGTGGTTCTACTGGGGGGTGGTGGTTCTACTAGGGGGTGTAGTGGTGGTTCTACTGGTGGTGGTGGTGGTTCTACTGGGGTGGTGGTGGTTCTTCTGGAGGTGGTGGTGTTCTACTGGAGGTGGTGGTGGTTCTACTGGAAGTGGCGTGGTTCTACTGGAAGTGGCGGTGGTTCTACTGGTGGTGGTGGTTCTACTGGAGGTGGTGGTGGTTCTACTGGGGGTGGTGGTGGTTCTATTGATGGTGGTGTTACACTGTTGTTGTTTGTGTTGGTGCTACATAGTACTGCTGTTGATGGTAGTGGTGATGATACAAACACAGTGTTGTTATTGATGATGGTGGTGGTGGTGTTGGTGCTGCTGCATAGTGCTGCTCTTGGTGGTGCAACACAGCCATCACTTCCTCTTACACCTTCGCCTCTACAACCACCATCACTAGAACCATAACTACCACCACCAGCTGCTGAACCTCTCACGTCTGAAGCCCGTTGGTTCTAAGGTAGGTGGGCGTTTCACAAGAGGTGAACTTACGCACGTCCCGCGACCACTCATGCTCTGCACACGTGCAATCACACACACACTAACGCACACGCAACTCGCATACAACACGCACCACACGCGAAACGCGCACACAACACACACACACACCAACGAGCCAGAGCTCAACCACGCAAGTACAACTGGTTGAGCACACATACACACCTTCCATGTGTGTGTGTGTGTGAGAAAGATGGTGGAGGCCAAAACTGTCAGTAGTTTCAAGCATTATACGATAAAGAGTAATGGGAAGACGGGACACCAAAAGCGTAGCTCTCATTCTGTAACTACACTTAAGTAATTACACACTAACAAACCGTCTCACACTCACAAGTGGTTACCAATTCACCTCGTACGTGCATGGTCCTACCATGCTCAATGCAGTACACTGGGGACAAACACACTCAGTACTGATATTAAAACTTAAATATTCTGCCTCAAAGCTGTTATGCCGCTAAATTTTGTTTTGGTAATTAAAAGTCTAAAAAAAGTTGTGTTTTTTTTACAACATTTTGTAACCAACTGCATTGGCCAGTGTAAATTTGGCCGATTTCAGTGTAAATCTGCATTAATTAGGATATGTCTGGTTTTATGTTACGTTTTATTAGGATATGTCACTGTAAACATTTGTTTACAGTGACATTTGTGTAAAAATTTGTTTACATGGGGCAATGTGTTAGTGTAAATTTAGGATACTGACACCTCAGTGAAAGTTCTGTAGCAAAGGTATTATTGTTATTTTTTTACACCGGTGGGAACAGAAACAGACTAGTCAGCTGATTGATGATTGAATTGATGAAGATTAAGCCACCAAAAGGTGGCACGGGCATGAATAGCCCGTAAGTGGTGGTGAGCTTTTGAGCCATATACCAGTATCATTAGCTGATACTGGAGATCTGTGGAGGTGCGTGCGACTGCACCCTGCGTGACAGGGAGATGTGTGTTCCGTCCAGTCAAGCTGACTCCTGTTAGCAGGCTATCATAGCGCTTTCCCATCCCATGTTCATAGTAAGCCTTACCCATTAAGTTCTTGTGTAAGTTTAGAGCTCAGTTATAAATCTAAATGTGCTATCTAACCACTGCTATCATCACTACCAGCACAGCTTACTGGATTATCATCTCAACCACCATTACTACCACCATCATCAGAGCCACAACCCTCAATAAAACTTAATTTTATTAAATATCTTTAAGTGCCCATCATTCAATGAACCAGATCAAAACTAGCCAATCTGACAGTCAGATAACAAGCAATGAATTCAAACAGCCAATGAGTCCTTTCAGGAAACTAATCAATCCTCCTCCGGAAACTAGTCAATCCCCACCCCCCCCTCCATGGAAACTAGTCAATCCCGCCAGACCATTTAACCAGCCAACCAGTTATGCAGCCAGTCTGTCAGTCAACTTACAAGTCATCAATCATCACCCAGTCAATCCGTCAGCTAGCCAATTAGGTAGGCAATCAGACACGCAACCACCTAACCAGTCCGTCAATCAGCCTCCCTATCAATTTTTGGAATGCAACTATTAAACACATGCGTTGAAAGGTGTGACGCATGCGTTGACGCATACGTTGACGATACACGCTTATTCCTTTCCGGCGCTTGGCTTGACGCAAAACGCACCGACGGCCGAATGCGGAATTGGCAGAAATGCTTATGAGCTGAACGTCTTAGGACGTTTAGAAGGCCTGGTCGAGGACCGGGCCGCGGGAAACGTTGAGCCACGAAATCATCGCATGGTATCGCAAGGTAACGTCATTCAAATTGTCTATCACGTACTTTCACTAGAAAATTCATTCGCACAATCCAATGAAAATTACCGTAAAGTTGGCCCAGTCACTTGGACTGGTCGGTAAAGCGTTCTGGCATCTTACAGGACAGGGGTTCGAGCCCCGATTTTCCAAGTGGTTGGGTACCGTTTCTTCCATGCGTTCTATTATCCTTATCCTCCTATTCCTTCCAAGTTCGATATCATACTGGCTTGCGCTTATAATCCTCATAATTTATTTTTGCCATAGTAAAGGTGTGACAGACGGGACTATTGAAATTTTTCTTCTGACCCCTACAGGCTTGGGTGGATATTAATAGTAGCTACTTCGTATGTCTTTTATTATTTGTGATGAATATTCCGGTAATCTCACTGCAGCGTGGAAGATAAAGATG
>WNGS01052365.1:5272825-5290508 GCA_020271785.1 Procambarus virginalis
GCTAGAGTACGAATGTGAGGGGAGTGACTGAGCGCAGGTGGCCTTCCCAGCCTCAGAGCATGCAGATGTAGAGTGAATAGTGGGGCAGAGTGGATGAGGATTGAATAATGACTGTAGTGAATGAGTGAATAATGAATGTAATGATGATGAGTGGCAGAATATTGAATGAGAATATTGAGGCAGAGTGAATGTAGAATGAATATTGAGGCAGAGAGAATGTAGAGTGATATTGAGGCAGTGTGAATTTTGAGACTCCAGTTGATGTTCTCATTGATACATCACGTGATAACACAATTACTCTTACACTCTACATAGCAATGTAATATGAACAATACTAAGAATTAAAGAGACCTCTATTGCAAATGTTCAAGAAATGACAAAATATGCCATGCCAAATTGATGCAATATATAAAATCCTGGACAAATATTATACATTGTCCCACTGAACGGGTCCCAATAAATATACGCAAGGTATTACAAGCATACAAAACCTCCTAGATTTCGGAATAGCATTTGTGTGAGGGTATTGCACTGTCATAAACGAAACTAAACCAAACTACATCATGTTATACTAGTTGTAAGCGGTTCTGTTTGGTTTGAACGCATTTTATTACGCATTCAAATAGTTTGCGCACGAGTGTATAATACTATACGCATCACTGAACGTTAGGGTCCAGTTCCTGAACTCATGATGTGCCTGTGTAGCCCTTTTGTCACGTAGGCTCACGGCCACAGGGTACTTGGGCATGGAGCGCATAACAAACTACGCAAGTTATAATGCATACAAGACGCACCTGGTACAGCAACCGGAGTGTGTGTGTGTATATAGATATATATATATATATATATATATATATATATATAAATATATATATATATAGATATATATATATAAAATTTATATTATATACATAAAATAATTATATATATATATATATTATATATCGTTATATTTCGCTTACAGTTTGATATTTTTAAAGATAAAGTTGGTGATTATAATAAAAGATTAAAAAGGTTAAAGGTTGTGGAGCTCTTCAGTTTCCCGAAAGGAATTGAGGTCACAGCAGGCGTTTCCCTTCTGGACCGCCACACTCTGGCGCTGAAACAGAAAACTGGGTCTTGTGTTCCTTCAGAATGGAAAAACTTTGTGTTCTCCCAGATCCTTGAGAAAGATCTTGGCACCCTTGCCCTAGGGGGAGGGTCAAGTGTCTCGTGTTCTGTGGGAACAATGTGTACTGACATCACAGTTGCTTGCATTTGTTTGATTTTGCTTGTTTCCCTGTGGTTAGCTGCACCACGTGCATAATCAAATCTAAGTGTAATTGATGTCAGCTATGGTGGATACAAACCTGTAGACTAATATGAGTTATTTGCCTTTCTTCCAGAGGTATATTGTAATACCATCTGGGCGAAGCACAGGATCCCCAGGATTTGGAACCATTGGAAGACGAGGTTCTCTCTCTGCTCGACACTGAGCTGAGGCAAGGCTCCTCTAACTTATATCATTACCTTTGCTGTGTCTTGCATGCCAACGCTTTGAGCTTCTGCAGTGTAGACCATGCAAGCCACATTGATCATTACCCCCCTGTAGCAAATGTAATTGTATTCATTCTGAATTGGGACACCAAGCAGAGTGCCACTTCAAAACGGAAGATTTCTGGATATAGACATGTGCCTGTTTCAGTCATAGGTACTACTAAAAGAAATTCCCCTGCATGGGAGCACTCCCTGCTCCGAGGGCGAGTTAGCTTCTCAGAAAATAATAAAAACATACGAGCGGGTTTTGTAGCCCCCCCACACACACATGCCAGACACCACACAATACTATAACGTGGATATACAGTTTACGAATTTTATTCTAAGAAAAAAAACAAAGTTTCCTCCCAGGAGGAATACCTTGGCACTTATCAGATCATTCCTATGCATGCCCAGGGGCATATTAACGACCATCACTCCCAACGACCGGCGCAAGACCACACGATGGGACTATAAATTAGAGGTTCCTGTTATTTGACCAATTGGTCATGTGGTCTCGGCTGAACGTGACCGTCTCAGGGAGGTGGTCGTAAATCGGAGTTATCCGGAGAAATCGTCGCATCTGTATAACGGATAATATCTGTGATGACAAAATATCATGACTATCCTTCTATCCTAGGACTATCCTTCATAATACAAGCAACGAGAGAGGAGATTGTGAATTCGCTAATCCATACAAAACAGTGACGCAAAAGACGATTCTCTAAAACGCATAGCAGTGATTATTTGACGCACGGTCTACGCTGAAAAATGCGAAGCAGGGCGCAGCACGTGAAGAAACAACGCGAAAGCGCATGATTACACGTCAGTGACTTTCACGCATGAGAAACAAGATAACCGACGCGCATTACCCAATTCTAAACGTAATAATGCTCTGAAAACGCATATCGTGGGGGTGTGATATAGTGAGAGCGGATACTGAAGGGAATACCTTTTTTCTTTGAAAATTTTCTACGTGCTACAAACGTTTGTGGCGAGGCGCTAGCAAACGTTGTGGCGAGGCGCTATTAAACGTTTGTGGCGAGGTGCTAGCAAACGTTGTGGGCGAGGCGCTATTAAATTGTGGCGAGGTGCTAGCAAACGTTGTGGTGAGGTGCTAGCAAACGTTTGTGGCGAGGGTAGCAACGTTTCTGGCGAGGTGACAGCAAACGTTCTGGTGAGGTGCCAGCAAACGTTTCTGGCGAGATGCTAGCAAACGTTTGTGGCGATGCGCTAGCAAACATATTTTTATTGATAAAGATGATCATATCGATGCGATGGGTGTAGAAACCACTCCGCTAACACACTCGTTACGCGTGACAGGTGATCGGGAATCGTGATCAAAACAGACTGTGGGTGGACGAAAGGTGGGAGAATGGGCGGAGGGTGGAACGTGGGAGAGTGGTGAATTGAAGGAGGGTGTATAGTTGAAGGAGCTTATGTAGAGGCAGAAGGACACCAGCATGCATATACACCTCCACCGCCCACCGAAGCCACCCACATCACCGCCCAAAACTGCCACCCACACCCACGGGCGGGGAGGATAATCACTTTACAGCGTCGGCCGCAGATGTCGGCTGGAGCTAACTGCGTTAAGTCGGGCAGGCGGCTTCACCCTCACACCCAGTATTTTCATCCAAGTTAATTCAATAAACTGTCCGTCACGAAGCATTCTTCGGTCTAGCCGGCCCGTGTGTGTGTGTGTGTGTGTGTGTGTGTGTGTGTGTGTGTGTGTGTGTGTGTGTGTGCGCGCGCGCGCGCGCGTGTGTGTTGTGTGTACTCACCTAATTGTACTCACCTAATTGTGCTTGCGGGGGTGAGCTTTGGCTCTTGGTCCCGCCTCTCAACTGTCAATCAACTGGTGTACAGGTTCCTGAGCCTACTGGGCTCTATGATATCTACATTTGAAACTGTGTATGGAGTGAGCCTCCACCACATCACTGCCTAATGCATTCCATCTGTTAACTACTCTAACACTGAAAAAGTTCTTTCTAACGTTCCTGTGGCTCATTGGGTACTCAGTTTCCACCTGTGTCCCCTTGTTCGCGTACCACTCGTGTTAAACAGTTTATCTTTATCTACCCTGTCAATAAACTCACCACCAGCACTCAACAGCACACCATTAATTAGGACCACCAACACCATATTATTCAAATCGCCTGTGCTGTCCCTCCATGATCACTACGAGAGGAATGTGACAACTTTGGTCTTCTAAGACTCGGCCTTTGGGGGTCATTTCTGTCCTAATTGATGTGACTAACCAACCAGAGAAGCAATCTCATGCATGCCAACTGCAAAACATTTCATGAGGACCTTGACAAGCTCCAGACAGAAAAATGGCTGCTAGAATTCAATCCACGCAAGTGTTAGGTAATGAAGATGAGAAAGGGAAGAAGGAGACTTGGAGTTCTCTAAGGAGGGAGGGAAAATGGAATCGGAAAGTGAATATTTTTGAGTGGATATATCCCATACAACACCAAAGGCGCGCAAAGAAACGTAATATCGGCAGCATATGGAAGGCGAGTAGAATATTACAAATCTAGAGGAGAGAATAAACAGAGGGAACATGATTACAACATACAAGATATGGTCCCGGTAATATAGTCGAGTTGGTTCTGGACTCACAATCGGGAATTCTGGGTTCGAATCCAAGCTAGGACAGAAATGGGTGTTTTTTTATCATCTAATGCCTATGCTCACTTAGCAGTAAACATGTGCCCACGAGATGGTCAGATGTTGAGGGTTGCATCCTAGGCGGAAGGGACCTTAATATAAACCTATCATGTATATATGCACTGGCTGCCTGTCCCCGACAACATGAATTGTTTTAAATCATTATACTGAGGGAAATAACAGTATGGATTAAATAAACTCCTTTATATTAAAAGAAAGCAGAGCAACAAGGGCACAGGGTAAAAGCTGGAAGCACAATTTAGTCGAAGAATGTAAGGAAATACTTTTACCAGAAAGAGGTTGTGGAAGCCCATCCATCCACAGTTTTCAGGCCAGATTTACAAAGATTTCGCACGTCAGAATAGTTCTATTGTAACGCAACAGGTACACAAGGCTAGTAGGCGGGGCATAAAGGCCAAGACCTCATTTTCCGTAGTCACTGATAAGGCTGATACGTAAGCTGCACACACACACACACACACACACCGTTACCACTACAACCATCATACCATACCACCACTACCAACGGGAGCTGATGCCTCAAGTGTTGTTCTTCGTGCTCGTGAAGCTCCTCCCTCCCCCTGATAAACACCACCCCGGAGCCTTGTCTCATTCAGTGTCACCTGTCCGGCCCCAGCTTTGTGGTAGCGGTGATTTCACCACTACACAAGTCATGGTGGCTGGTGCAATGGTTGCAGTGACGGTAGAAACCACTCGTGGTTGTGTGTGGTGGTGGTGTCCCCCCGTCCGTCACCTGTTGGCGTAGAGTGTATGCTAATTACTCGACAAGAACAATGGCGTGGAGTTTCCCTTTTTGGAAGGACGCCGTAGTGGGGGGAATTTCTGTTTCTGATGGCCTTCGTTGTTGCGGAGGCAGGGTCTTGGTTAAAGGGGGGGGGGGGTCAATGGTGGGGTGTAAATAGGGGTGGAGAGGGTTTGAGGGGGAGGGGTTTCGCTTGGTTGGGTTCGTTGTTGGGGGGTGATGGCTGGGAGGTTAGGGTTCGTCAGGAGTGTGGAATGTAAATTTGTGGAATGAGGAGTGTTCAAATCTAATTCACTTATGTTTATCTACAAGTGAATCTCTTTGCCACAGTGAGCCGTCTGTATCAAGAACCACCCTCTCACATAGACTCGTGTCCCAGAGATGGTGGAGGGAAGGTTGGTGTCCAGAGATGGCTGGAGGGAAGGTTGGTGTCCTAGAGATGGCTGGAGGGAAGGTTAGTGTCCCAGNGACGAGGTTCTCTCTCTGCTCGACACTGAGCTGAGGCAAGGCTCCTCTAAATTATATCATTAACTTTGCTGTGTCTTGCATGCCAACGCTTGGAGCTTCTGCAGGTGTAGACCATGCAAGCCACATTGATCAGTTACCACCCTGTAGCAAATGTAATTGTATTCATTCTGAATTGGGACACCAAGCAGAGTGCTACTTCAAAACGGAAGATTTCTGGATATAGACATGTGCCTGTTTCAGTCATAGGTACTACTAAAAGAAATTCCCCTGCATGGGGAGCACTCCCTGCTCCGAGGCGAGTTAGCTTCTCAGAAAATAATAAAAACATACGAGCGGGTTTTGTAGCCCCCCCCACACACATGCCAGACACCACACAATACTATAACGTGTATATACAGTTTACGAATTTTATTCTAAGAAAAAAACAAAAGTTTCCTCCCAGGAGGAATACCTTGGCACTTATCAGATCATTCCTATGCATGCCCAGGGGCATATTAACGACCATCACTCCCAACGACCGGCGCAAGACCACACGATGGGACTATAAATTAGAGGTTCCTGTTATTTGACCAATTGGTCATGTGGTCTCGGCTGAACGTGACCGTCTCAGGGAGGTGGTCGTAAATCGGAGTTATCCGGAGAAATCGTCGCATCTGTATAACGGATAATATCTGTGATGACAAAATATCATGACTATCCTTCTATCCTAGGACTATCCTTCATAATACAAGCAACGAGAGAGGAGATTGTGAATTCGCTAATCCATACAAAACAGTGACGCAAAAGACGATTCTCTAAACGCATAGCAGTGATTATTTGACGCACGGTCTACGCTGAAAACTGCGAAGCAGGGAAGAAAACAACGCGAAAGCGCATGATTACACGTCAGTGACTTTCACGCATGAGAAACAAGATAACCGTACGCGCATTACCCAATTCTAAACGTAAAATAATGCTCTGAAAACGCATATCGTGTGGGTGTGATATAGTGAGAGCGGATACTGAAGGGAATACCTTTTTCTTTTGAAATTTTCTACGTGCTAGCAAACGTTTGTGGCGAGGCGCTAGCAAACGTTTGTGGCGAGGCGCTATTAAACGTTTGTGGCGAGGTGCTAGCAAACGTTTGTGGCGAGGCGCTATTAAACGTTTGTGGCGAGGTGCTAGCAAACGTTTGTGGTGAGGTGCTAGCAAACGTTTGTGGCGAGGTGCTAGCAAACGTTTCTGGCGAGGTGCCAGCAAACGTTTCTGGTGAGGTGCCAGCAAACGTTTCTGGCGAGATGCTAGCAAACGTTTGTGGCGATGCGCTAGCAAACACATTTTTATTGATAAAGATGATCATATCGATGCGATGGGTGTAGAAACCACTCCGCTAACACACTCGTTACGCGTGACAGGTGATCGGGAATCGTGATCAAAACAGACTGTGGGTGGACGAAAGGTGGGAGAATGGGCGGAGGGTGGAACGTGGGAGAGTGGTGAATTGAAGGAGGGTGTATAGTTGAAGGAGCTTATGTAGAGGCAGAAGGACACCAGCATGCATATACACCTCCACCGCCCACGAAGCCACCCACATCACCGCCCAAAACTGCCACCCACCACCCACGGGCGGGGAGGATAATCACTTTACAGCGTCGGCCGCAGATGTCGGCTGGAGCTAACTGCGTTAAGTCGGGCAGGCGGCTTCACCCTCACACCCAGTATTTTTCATCCAAGTTTAATTCAATAAACTGTCCGTCACGAAGCATTCTTCGGTCTAGCCGGCCCGTGTGTGTGTGTGTGTGTGTGTGTGTGTGTGTGTGTGTGTGTGTGTGTGTGTGTGTGTGTGCGCGCGCGCGCGCGCGTGTGTGTGTGTGTACTCACCTAATTGTACTCACCTAATTGTGCTTGCGGGGGTTGAGCTTTGGCTCTTTGGTCCCGCCTCTCAACTGTCAATCAACTGGTGTACAGGTTCCTGAGCCTACTGGGCTCTATGATATCTACATTTGAAACTGTGTATGGAGTGAGCCTCCACCACATCACTGCCTAATGCATTCCATCTGTTAACTACTCTAACACTGAAAAAGTTCTTTCTAACGTTCCTGTGGCTCATTTGGGTACTCAGTTTCCACCTGTGTCCCCTTGTTCGCGTACCACTCGTGTTAAACAGTTTATCTTTATCTACCCTGTCAATAAACTCACCACCAGCACTCAACAGCACCACCATTAATTAGGACCACCAACACCATATTATTCAAATCGCCTGTGCTGTCCCTCCATGATCACTACGAGAGGAATGTGACAACTTTGGTCTTCTAAGACTCGGCCTTTGGGGGGTCATTTCTGTTCCTAATTGATGTGACTAACCAACCAGAGAAGCAATCTCATGCATGCCAACTGCAAAACATTTCATGAGGACCTTGACAAGCTCCAGACAGAAAAATGGCTGCTAGAATTCAATCCACGCAAGTGTTAGGTAATGAAGATGAGAAAGGGAAGAAGGAGACTTGGAGTTCTCTAAGGAGGGAGGGAAAATGGAATCGGAAAGTGAAAATATTTTGAGTGGATATAATTCCCATACTAACACCAAAGGCGCGCAAAGAAACGTAATATCGGCAGCATATGGAAGGCGAGTAGAACTTATTACAAATCTAGAGGAGAGAATAAACAGAGGGAACATGATTACAACATACAAGATATGGTCCCGGTAATATAGTCGGAGTTGGTTCTGGACTCACAATCGGGAATTCTGGGTTCGAATCCAAGCTAGGACAGAAATGGGTGTTTTTCTTATCATCTAATGCCCTATGCTCACTTAGCAGTAAACATGTGCCCACGAGATGGTCAGATTGTTGAGGGGTTGCATCCTAGGCAGGAAGGGACCTTAATATAAACCTATCATGTATATATGCACTGGCTGCCTGTCCCCCGACAACATGAATTGTTTTAAATCATTATACTGAGGGAAATAAACAGTATGGATTTAAATAAACTCTTTATATTAAAAGAAAGCAGAGCAAGAGGGCACAGGTAAAAGCTGGAAGCACAATTTAGTCGAAGAAATGTAAGGAAATACTTTTACCCAGAAAGAGGTTGTGGAAGCCACCTCCATCCACAGTTTTCAGGCCAGATTTTACAAAGATTTCGCACGTCAGAATAGTTCTATTGTAACGCAACAGGTACAACAAGGCTAGTAGGCGGGGCATAAAGGCCAAGACCTCATTTTCCCGTAGTCACTGATAAGGGCTGATACGTAAGCTGCACACACACACACACACACACACCGTTACCACTACCACCATCACTACCACTACCACCACTACCAACGTGGAGGCTGATGCCTCAAGTGTTGTTCTTCGTGCCTCGTGAAGCTCCTCCCTCCCCCTGATAAACACCACCCCGGAGCCTTGTCTCATTCAGTGTCACCTGTCCCGGCCCCCAGCTTTGTGGTAGCGGTGATTTCACCACTACCACAAGTCATGGTGGCTGGTGCAATGGTTGCAGTGACGGTAGAAACCACTCGTGGTTGTTGTCGTGGTGGTGGTGTCCCCCCGTCCTGTCACCTGTTGGCGTAGAGTGTATGCTAATTACTCGACAAGAACAATGGCGTGGGAGTTTCCCTTTTTGGAAGGACGCCGTAGTGGGGGGAATTTCTGTTTCTGATGGCCTTCGTTGTTGCGGAGGGCAGGGTCTTGGTTAAAGGGGGGGGGGGGTCAATGGTGGGGTGTAAATAGGGGTGGAGAGGGTTTGAGGGGGAGGGGTTTCGCTTGGTTGGGTTCGTTGTTGGGGGGT
The DNA here is from genome assembly GCA_020271785.1 of Procambarus virginalis. Classification (NCBI taxonomy): domain Eukaryota; kingdom Metazoa; phylum Arthropoda; class Malacostraca; order Decapoda; family Cambaridae; genus Procambarus; species Procambarus virginalis. The sequence goes on from WNGS01052365.1 coordinate 5,282,013, forward strand.
GATGGCTGGGAGGTTATGGGTTCGTCAGGAGTGTGGAATGTAAATTTGTGGAATGAGGAGTGTTCAAATCTAATTCACTTATGTTTATCTACAAGTGAATCTCTTTGCCACAGTGAGCCGTCTGTATCAAGAACCACCCTATCACATAGACTCGTGTCCCAGAGATGGCTGGAGGGAAGGTTGGTGTCCCAGAGATGGCTGGAGGGAAGGTTGGTGTCCTAGAGATGGCTGGAGGGAAGGTTAGTGTCCCAGAGATGGCTGGAGGGAAGGTTGGTGTCCAGAGATGGCTGGAGGGAAGGTTGGTGTCCCAGAGATGACTGGAGGGAAGGTTGGTGTCCCAGAGATGACTGGAGGGAAGGTTGGTGTCCCAGAGATGGCTGGAGGGAAGGTTGGTGTCCCAGAGATGGCTGGAGGGAAGTTTGGTGTCCCAGAGATGACTGGAGGGAAGGTTGGTGTCCCAGAGATGACTGGAGGGAAGGTTGGTGTCCCAGAGATGGCTGGAGGGAAGATTGGTGTCCCAGAGATGGCTGGAAGCCATATACGTAACTAGGGATCCCAGTAGCATCAGGTAATTAAATAAATAAAGAGAAGGATATCGCAATGAAGTCGAAGGTTGAGAACAATTTAAAGCGTAATAGAGTCCGTGAGTTTTGGGGAGGAATTAAAATATCAGATTCTCATCTAAGGAGAATCTCCTCATCGTCATTAACACTCTTGACGATGTCACGAGAGATAATATGCTGTTGTGAAGGATAAAAATGGTAGCCTGAACACCTGTTCAAATCCTGTTATATACGATGTTGACACTCAGTGTGTTTGGGCATTTTACTCGTCACAAACTAATTTATTCGTTCGAATCCCCAAAAAAACTGCACAGCATGTTGATAGATTCCAGGGGCCAGATTCGCGAAAGCACTTACGCAAGCACTTACGAACCTGTACATCTTTTCTCAATCTTTGGCTGCTTTGTTTCCAATTATTAAACAGTTAATGAGCTCCGAAGCACCAGAAAGCTGTTTATAACAATAACAATTGTTATTGAGAAGTTTTCATGGTTGTAAACTGCTTAATAAATGTAACCAAAGCCGTTAAAGATTGAGGAAAGATGTACACGTTCGTAAGTATTTGCGTAACTGCTTTCGTGAATCCGGCCCCAGACAAACAAACGGCGACTACTTTGAAGGTAATGATGTATAAACGATATTTATTTTGCAACTAAATGACTTCCTTGGGAGGACAATATTTTTATTCCTGTTTATTTACAATTGAACATTCTCGACAAGTCTACAATTTCATATCATGGAAATTTTTAAGTATAATACGTTGCAAGACAGATGCAGTATAACAGATTGCAACCTGTCCTCTCACCTATTACATCGCATTTTTTTACGGAATCGCCTAATTCGTTAAAAAATGTGACATATTAGAACAAAATTATAGCACTGTAATATTGACGATTTCTGAACATCGGCCTTAATTAGGTTAGGTGGGTTGCTTGGGTGCGTACGTTTCTGGTTAGATAATGCAGTTACATTTTTTACGGAGTGTCGAGTCGAGAGAACGGGCTGCTATAGTGGTCTACGCACTGTATACGTCCTTCTATATAGTATATAGTATTGCCTCTGGATCGTCTCTCAACCATCTCGTAAGATTATCTTAACCAATCCTCAAAGCTCATCTCTCGTATCTCTGCCACGAGCCTCGTAGTAACTATGATTATGTACTCATATTACTTGCTTGTGCTGCATATTCTTGCAGAGGTCTAACGTACGCTATGTACAGTGTTTTGGGTGATTCCTTTCTTAAGTTCCAGAATGCCTTGTTCATACTAGCTGTTCTTCTGTGCTCTTCTCTTTTTAATGCGTTGCATTTGTTGGGTATTAAATTCCAGCAGCCATTTTTCCACTCATAAGTGCAGCCCTCTTACGATCCTGCCTTCTTATCAGTTCTGAGGCGTGCGTGTGCGTGTGTGTGTGTGTGTGTGTGTGTGTGTGTGTGTGTGTGTGTGTGTGTGTGTGTGTGTATTTACTATTCGTGTTTGCAGAATCGAGCAATTAGCTCTTGGATCCCGCCTTTCAAACTAATCTATTTTTACTCTATTCAATCTGCTACATATATTTCTCTAACTCACATGCACACACACACACACACACACACACACACACACACACACACACACACACACACACACACACACACACACACACACACATCCCCAGGAAGTAGCCCGTAGCTAACATAGTCTAACTACCAGGTACCTATTTATAGCTAGGTGAACGAGGGTGAAAGAAACTCTGCCCATTTGTTTCCGCCTTCGCTGGGAATGGAACCCGGGCCAATAGGACTACGATCACCAGGCGCTATCCACTCAGCGGCGAGGCCCCAAAGTGTGTGTGTGAGAGAGAGAGAGAGAATGAGCTAATGAGTGGGTAAATGGACAAGCAAGAGCAACGAGTAAGTACGCTCGAATAAGGCACAATCATCCCCTCAGCCCATCAAGTATACAAATATACTCTGAGATCATTTCCGCCTCCTGCTTCCCCTTTTCCCATCTGGATGTTCTGAGGTAATTTGCAAAGAAGGGTTGTGTGTGGAGGTGGGCTGGAGGCAGGTGAGGTGGGGTGGAGAGAGAGAGAGGCACCGCCACCTGCATTCTGATGACAACTCTTCCCACAATGCAGCTGCCCAGGATGCACTCGGACAGCTCGAGTGCATATTTATGGACTCTATGATCACCAGTAGACATGACTGAGGAACGGAGGATGTAGAGATGAAGGTGGTCATAGCTTACGATGCCGGAAGGTGCAGGGGGAGGGTGAGAGAAGAGTGAGGAAGAGGGGGAGGATGAGGAAAGGAGGGGGTGAGAAAAGTGGAGGGGGGGGTGAGGAGTTGAGATACGAGAGGGTAATTGGAGGCTCAGTCCGTTCACACGATTTCACAAGCGTGTAACTTTGTGTGATTTTATTTTACCTGGCCAAAAACAAAACAAAAGTCCTTATGCAACCTGCACTGCGAAGTCGAGATTTATTGGAGAGCTGCGTCAGTCTTGTAGCATATTTAATTCTACTGAACTACCAGATCTTTTTTACTTCCATTGCGTCAAAATTATGACGCAGGTGACGTCAAAATTGCTATGCATTGTGTGGACAGGGTGGAAGGTTGCTATTTCTGCATTTCTTCGCATGTCAGAATCTCCAAGAGAAAGTCAGAAATGAACGGACGTAACACCTTTCAATTAACACCAATTCTAGCCAAGAACAGGGAAAAGTGGCCACATTTTGGCAGAAGGAAATCATAGATCCCCAAGGAAAAGCTATTAGATTACCTGATTGTGGTCTCTGACGGAAGGAAAACTTATCAATTCATTTGTTTTCAAATTTGTGGACTGGGTGTCTAATGCAGATCAGAGTTACTCTTATTGTCTTGGCACTCCTTGATCTAGTCTAGAGGCAGATCAGGTTCACCCAATTGAAAACATCCCGGAAACTTTTCAGTGAGTACTTAGCATGTACATACTTTTCATTGTGTATGCTTCTTCCCTTTATTTTCCGTAGGCTGACCGCTTGCTCGTTCACATAAATCTTCCTCCTCATGGATTTAGGAGCCGTTTTGGTTCGTCCTTAGCTTTGGAGTTATGTAATTCTCGTGCTGCTTCTCCACTGCTCTTTTTTTCTCAAGTACTCGCTCCATGCACTTATATGTAAGAATAATCACAAAACGCACATGGTTTGGTTATACGTAAGTATTCGCTAGGAAAATTTAAACGAAAACGTCGGAATTTCTCGTTTAATTTTCCTAGTTAGATATTTATGCATGCACTTATATATATATATATATATATATATATATATATATATATATATATATATATATATATATATATATATATATATATATATATATATATATCTATATACATATATCTATATATATATATATATATGATATATATATATGCTATTCCAGCTATTGTGTGTGTGCTCTATTTCTGTTAAGCTCTTTTGCTTAACATCTGTGCCTCCTGAAACTATACTTGTTAAACCCAAGTCTGATGCTGTTCTTGGCTTGAGGCAATACAAAAAAAATCGAGTATTTTCTCCCTAACTCGTGTCCATCGTTTCCTAGTCAATTTTTGCCATGATTGTAGTCTCCCATTACTAACAGCTTTGTGGTCTGTCTCGATCATCCCTTGGAAAATATTTATGCATTTATTGTTCGTGGTTTTTTATATACTTTCTTCTGTCTTCAATGGTTTTCAGATGGATTGTAGCTCATGGTAAATGCTTCCACTATCTCCTCCCAGCAGAGGGTTCTCATGACAGAGTCTACATAGTTGTGTGTGTAGGGGAGAATGGCAGGTTCATTGTGTCTTGCACACAGCAGTTACACAAATGTTTAATATACTGTACTTTTTGGTTCAATCTAATGAATGCAGTTGATATTTGACGTCGATTCCCTTTTGTTTGCTTTGAGTTGTATTGATGATTTAATGTTATTTTTTATGTTGCTGACGTTTGTGTTCCTGTTGCAGTATTGCTTTCATTAATTGCACACTGTATGTGTGTAGATCAGCTAGAATCTATCGGGACACTATTGATCGAGTTCTTATCGTTATTATTACTATTATTAGTGTTGTTATTATAAGCGTTTTGATTAGTTGCTATTATTTGGGTTGCTATTAGATGCTAATATTAGCGTTTGCTATTAGCAACGCCATTAGCGTTTCTGTTACTAGTGTTGATACTAATAGCCTTGTTTTTTAATTCGTCATTATGTTACACGTGTTGCTGGTTTATACAAGTTTAGGTTGGTCCTTAGTACCTTAGTAATAAGGTACCTTATTGCCTTACCTGGTCCTTGTTAGTACCGCGAACTACTCAGAGGGAAATGCACGGATCCATCAGCTGGACACTAAACAACATTAAGAAATTACCATCACGAAAATAAGTTTTTTATTTAGATGGCGGACGTTTATGTTCAGTGTGAATATGGTAAGTTTTGGAACTTGTGCTAGTCTAACTTAGGAAGCAAATCTCAGAACTTAACCTGACCTAGCCAAACCTTTTACGAGGCAAGTCCCAGAGCTTAACCTGACCTAGTCTAACCTTTAACTACACAAGTCTCGGAGTTTAACCTGACCTAGTCTAACTTAACCAGGTAAGTCACGGAACCTAACTTAATTTCGCAAGGAAAGTCCGGAACTTTAGCTAACTACCCAAGGCCTCTAAGAGTACAGCTAAGGTCGTTAGATATAGGCTGTTTGATTTAGGCTGTTTCTGCATATTTACACAATTTGAAGTCATTTCTCGAAGATTACTAGTGACCTTTTAATTAGGCCAAAAAAAGTCGTTTCTAACTTACTAACTCGTCAGTTGTAAAGATACTTTCAGAGAGCAGTTTCATCAGTTCATAAAAATGCAGACTGACCTTACAAGCAACTGGGGTCTTGAAGGGGTGAGAATGAAGTTGAAAAGTAATAACTATACTTCTCCTCGGCTGTTGTAGAGTTTATGAACAACACTGTCATTTGATCCCCCCGTGAGTGAGACGAACAAAGAGAACTTTCCATAAAGCGCCGAGAACAGGTGCAACGCCAAGTGTATTGCACAAGTCTGAAATGTCCTGTCGCCACACCACACACACACACACACACACACACACACACACACACACACACACACACACACACCACACACACACACACACACGGCAGGTGCACGCTATCATTCCGTAGGCGCGCCACACCCACGTGGTGACGTCAACAACAATGGCGCCCCCACGTGGTGACGTCAACAACAAAGCCCCCCCCCCCCTTCCCCAAATCGTCACGTGCTGCCGGCGTAGCCTGCTTTCCCATTGGTGCTTACTCCTAACATAATATACATGTATGCATAATGAATTCAGCATTGTTAACAAAAAAATATGGCCATTTACCATTACAGGAATTCCGGTACAGTGGCAAGTTTGGCTGTATTACATGCGTAAACCGCACCCAAACTGTCAGACCAATCTCAGTTGAACTCAAGGGGTAGTTTTGGGAGGGAGGGAATTATCAGGGGAGAGCTCCAAGCCATTACGACTATATTGCACTAGGAAGAGGTCAGGATAAGGATTTGGGATGGGACGGGGGGAAGGAATGATGCCCAACCACTTGGAAAGTCGAGGATTGAACGCCGACCTGCATGAAACGAGACCGTCGCTCTACCGTCCAGTCGAGGTGATTGGGCAGGGCATTTAAGAAAGTAAGCTGTAGACTAATGATTTTTTCAGTTTGTCCCATATGTCTTCTCATCTTGGGAGCATTGTTTCCAAGTCAATTTGGCCACGAGTGTAATCTCCAATTATAAACAGCAATACATGGTCGACCACATTAGAGAAATCTATTACACATTGTTATTCTCTCAGTTTATTCAAACGTGATCTAGAGAAAATGTCCGCAGGTAAACTGGACGACTGTAGGATAGGTATACGTCAGACCTGCTGTCCAGCATCAGTAGATGAAGTCACAGATGAGGAGCCGGTGGAAAGATCATTATCACAAGTGAGTGTTATGCCAGGATGACTATAGAGTTCCTGGAAAGGATACGAGGACACAATAAGAGCAGATATAAATGGATGGGGTGAAGGAATGGTGCTCAACGACGCACTCGGGAGTCTCCAGGGAGAAGAACGATGTTTGGTCCAGACGTGAGAGGCGGCGCCTCGCCCGCGACGAATCCTGTGTGTGTCGTCCCCGTTGCAGGGAGACGTCCAAGGAAAGGAGGAGACGGTCTCTGAGAGACATCTCTGTTCGTAGAGAAGGACTATTCTCCCTGAATCCCGTCCCACAGGCACAGGGAGAATAGGGTTACGGTGACAGATGCCTCGTTTTTGCGTCTGTGCTTCGCTGTTTATTGACACGAGGGGTGTATCTTTCCTTCGACAAGTGCACGTTTGCTTTTGTTTATCTAACAGTGGAAACGAGGACGTGAGATCTAGCTCCCTAGGCCTCCCTCTCTCCCCTCCTCTCCTATGTTTACACCTGCGCAATGAACTCGCGGTAACTTTATGGGTCTATGAGAAAGCATGAGACAATGTGATGATGTATGTCAAGATTTTTCCTTGCACCAGTTGTATGCTTTTTGTGTGTGTGTTTTTTTAGAGTTTTCTTGGTGGTCAAGTGTTTCGTTGTATCTGGCCTTTAAGTTGTAGATGGAGGTGGCTTCTACGGTTCCTTTCAGTGCACTTCAGTGTTGACCGCCAGTACAGGAAACGAGTAGTTCCTTGTGTTTTCTATGACTCACTTGCATATATAAGAGAAAAACACTGGTCTGTAGCGCAGGACATCATTTGTGTTACATAAATATCACCATTACTGCGGTTGAATTGCGGATGCTTGGAAATTCTCCAGTCTATAATGACCTACAGAATTTCCCAGCGTTCACCTTGGCTCTTTGGAGGGTTGTTTCCAAGTGGATGATTCGCTACTTGGAACATAAATTCCAAGAAGCACGGGCTATGGTGATCCCGTAGTGGACTCACCTGGCACAGGAGTGGGGAGTCTCTTTGGAGGGGTTGTCGAGCTTCATTTCTTAAGCCATCATCATTCAAACTATTAATAATGTAATGAAGTGACTATCTTATCATATTTATTTAAAACTGAGTTTTTGAGTTAGTTTCAGCAATGTTCTCGTCTAACGCATCTGGTTAGTTTCGAACTTTTGTGCTGAACATATTTCTGATATCTCTGGTGACTCATTTGTTTCTCTACTTTCCATTGATGAAAGACTTTCCTCATAACTCATGCCTCTTAGTTCTGGGACTAGTCTAGTAGCATACCTCTGAACTTTTTCCAGCTACACCTTGTGCTTGACAAGGTACGGTCTCCATGCTGGGGCCACATACTCCAGGATTGGTCTTACATATGTGGTATACAAGGTTGTGTGTGTTTATGTGCTCGTGTGCGTGCGTGCGTGCGTGTTCAACAGCAATAACGGTGACAGCAACAGCAATAAGAATAATAATAACCGTAGCATGAGCCTTATCGACAAAAATAACAACATCGCAGTCGTTATGTAAGCCATAAACAACAACAGTACAAGTTGGGCACACAGGGGCATAGTAGTGTAAACAGGAGCCTAAGTAGTGTAAACAGGAGCCTAAGTAGTGTAAACAGGAGCCTAAGTAGTGTATACGGAGCATAAGTAGTGTATACTGGAGCATAAGTAATAAGATGTAATTATTAGAAGAAAGCGCTAAGCCGTCATCTATATACTTTAGAGATAAAATAAAAAAATACTACCCATGAACAAAATAAATAACAAAATATTTGCAATAGTAAAGACAGTGGTATCAGTAGTAGTATTAATAGTAGTAGTGGTAGTAGGCATCCTACACACCGCTCCTGTGTCAGGTAAGTCCACTACGAGCTCACCATAGCCCGTGCTACTTGCCCCGCTCCTGTGCCAGGTAAGTTTCGGGCTCACCATAGCCCGTGCTACTTAGAACTTGTTCCGA
>WNGS01052365.1:5298158-5318160 GCA_020271785.1 Procambarus virginalis
TATTTATAAATACTAATATTAATACTAATACTAATAGTACTGATGATGATTATAATTACCAAAATGAATCAACAATATTATTAACGTTGAGAAGAAGCTATATAATAACAGGCTAAACTAAATAATTCGGTAAATTATAAATTATAAATTATGCAAAACCTAAATACTGTGAAGTACTAAGAACAACTGAATACTGTCCATACGAGGCAGCTATTGTTGGCCAATACGAGGCAGACATTTTTGGCCAATATGAGGCAGCTTTTTTGGCCCAATACAAGGCAGACATTGTTGGCCAATACGAGGCAGCTATTGTTGGTCAATTCGAGGCAGCTATTGTTGGCCAATACAAGGCAGCTATTGTTGGTCAATACGAGACATGCAGCTCCTATTGGCCCATACATGGCAGCTCATATTCCCCATTATGAGACAGCTCCTATTAACCCATATAAAGCAGGTCCAATGGTCATCCAACCAAACTCACTCATATATAAGTCTAACCTACGCTTGGAACAAGCCAGTTATCCCACGTTTAACAATATCTACAGAAATTCAGTGGCATTTATCTCTAAAACATACTACAAAAATACAAGGTGTACGTATGATAGATCAACAACGTGGGTTTGGGATCTGAAATACTTGTCTCATTAATAGCGAGTCAGGCGCTGGGAATGTTATACTGGGAATCAATGTCGCAACCGTCGAAGCTGAGCTTACCACAGCTGTGAATTTTCTCCCCATATTGGTCCGTTGCCTTCTGGAGGGGAGTGAGAGGACATGGATTCGGGTACAGATAGACAGAGATTTTATCCATTTACATCCACGAAAGCTGATTCATATTTATTAATCTCATTCATATATTGCGTTCTGGTGGCTGAAGATACGATGCAAGTTTCCTGCTTATTGCTCACCAGAACACACTTAAACTCATTGCAAACACGCAATTGAAACCACACAAACAAGCTCATGCACAAACACACACATATTACCTTGACATTAAATGCAGTTCGAGCAGGAAACTTTTGAAAGTAAACAGCAAATCTTTCAATAAACAAGCTGGTTATTATTTATAATTGTTTTAGGAAGAGAGTTGCAAGGGTGTTGCAAGAAGGTGAGAGAGTATTTATGGCTGAGAAAAGGAATAGATTAAGAACATATAGAAGAGAAGAGAATTAATGGTGAAGAAGGCATGTAGTGGAAAGAGAGAGAGAGAGATCAGGAGATGCTGTGTATGTTCCTCACTGCCGACCCCCTCTCAGATACTGGAACACCTGACCGGATTACCAAGGCGTCACACAGGTGAGAGCCAAGTTGCCTCACCATCCACAACTCCCCACCACCACCCCCCAACCCATCACTCTCACAACCCATTACCAACCCCTCCTTTAGTAAATCACTACCATCTACTACCCCACAAACACCCAAATCACCCCCACCATTCCCCTACCTAATTCCCCCGTCCAGCGTCCCCTCACCTCCCAGCGCCCCCTCACCACCTAGCACCCTTCACCACGAACGTCCCACTCACCCACAGTCAACCCCTCAACATCCATCTAGCCATCTGTGATGCAACAGAAGTTCCTGTCTCTGAAAGCTTGAGTTATCAGCTGCTTAGACAACACACACACACACACACACACACACACAAAGATAGGCTGGTTGCATTTTCCTGGTTCGCCATAAAGCCTTCGACACTGCTCTACGCTTTAAGCTACTGTACAAACTTGAGCTTATGTTTGAACCTGTACTACGAGATGGAATAACTGTTCAACAGGAAATAAAAGATAACAGTGAGATCGGAGAAATCAGAAAGGAGGGAATTAATAATCAGAGTGCCACGGGGTTTAGTATAAGGACGTACGCTGTTGCTAGTAAATGTCACTGTCTGACGACGGAGGAGGACCCTCCATGTCACTGACGACGGAGGAGGACCTTCCATGTAACTGACGGCGGAGCAAAACTGGGAAGCCGAATCATAACATAATACTCCAGCAAACCTGGACAGCATAAAGAGAGAAACTGGACAACAGAGAGAGCCTGGACAAAAGAGAGAGCCTGGACAACAGAGAGAACCTGGACAACAGAGAGAACCTGGACAACAGAAAGCTGTAAGTCAAACTAATGACTTATGTCTTTTACCGGAGGCACACATCACTATATCATTAGCGGAGTATGCAAAACTGACGAACAGTCCATATATGACTTTCAGGTGTCTGAACAAGAAAGTTTTTAGGATATTGTACACAACTGATGTTAGACCAGTACTAGATTATGTAACTCCAAGCTCACAACCCCCCACCAGAAAGAGCTCAGAAACATAACTAGAGAACGTGCAAAGGTTTGCTACAGTCCCGATCTCTAAACTAACAAGTTTCAGCAACAAAAAGACAGAAAACTAGACCTCACCACAATGAAAAAAAAAGGTGAAGAGAGAGAGGCGACATGATTACGACATTTAAGATTCTCAGAGACATTCACATAGTGTGAAAACCGAAATATTTAGCATAGTCTTGGCCAGCACCAGGGGGACACGGATGGAAACAGGAGACATAGATACCTAATGACATAGATGCATATGAGTGGGATTGGGTGGTTATAAATAGGAGCTGCCTCGTATGGGCCAATAGGCCTTCTGCAGTTACCTTGTTCTTATGTTCTTATGTTCTAACCCACACAATTATTTGCTACATAGCATTTGACTATACACTATTTGATAGTAGACCAGGGCGTCGCACTTCGGTCTAGGACAGACCGAAACGTCGTCACTTGACAACGGTCTAGGACGGACCGAAACGTCGTCCCTTCCAGATGTATGAGCTGGATGACTAATTTTCATCCTCGTTATTGTCACTCTCTGCAGAGGAACTTGGATGAACCTCGGGTATGTAATATCTCCAAGTTTCTAAAGGCAGTGATGTGGTGGAGGCTGACTCCATACACAGTTTCAAACGTAGATATGACAGAGCCCAGCAGGCTCAGAAACCTGTACACCAGTTGATTGACAGTTGAGAAGCGGGAGCAAAGAGCCAGAGCTCAACACCCGCAAGCACAACTAGGTGAGTATACCCACGCACACAACACACACGTACGAATAACGCAAAACCAATTAAATAGTAACAAACAGACGAACGGATAAACAACTAGTCAGATGCAAGGACAAACACCAGTAGAACAGCTCGTGTGGTGAAAGCTTTGTTTAGTGTCCAGTTAGATCTTGTGACTGTGTGTGTGTGTGTGTGTGTGTGTGTGTGTGTGTCCATTAGTATGCCAGGGTGTCGAAAAACATTATGCCTGGCACTGCTAGGGGAAGAGTGAAAGAGTAGGTGGCTAGTGGATTGTGTGATTGGTGCTCAGTGAGTGCATGAATAGGAGCATAAGTGGATGTGAGTGTGTTAGAGAGTGGATTAGTGGGCGTAGTGAGGGGTGAGTATATACGAGTGAGTAAGACATGGAGAGACAGGAGTGAGGGAGGGGTGAGGAAGACAAGAGAAATGAGTTAATGCAGTAGGTCAGGTGTGATTCGAGTCAGGCGAATCAAATGTGAATCAGAGAATATTCAATAAAGCAAATTATACCCCCATTTTGGACGAAATATCAATCTCTATTAATAAATTTTCCAAAAATATATTTTGCGAATTGTAAATCGCAGTTCTGTATTTCGTGTAATTACCAAAATTCATTACTTGTTCCAGTACATTGGGTGATTTCGTGATATTAAAAATATTAATGTATATATATTTCAAACATATTACAAACTATAAAATTATTAACTTTAAATCCGGAATTCTGAAACGGTAATAACTTTATTGCATTTATAAAAGTAGGGGAATAAAGTTATTATAGTAATAGTCTTAAGAGAGTCTTACTTCCCTAAACCCCCAGCTTTAAAGTGGATTAGTAAAGACAAATCTAATCGCAACCTCTTTCAGTCCTTATCATTAACTACTTTTGACTTTGGAAACCTAAGACCAATGTTTCCCATTATTCCTGTCTAGTTCTACTCGTACCAACCAAAGAGGTCTTGTAGAACTTGACAGACATTTGTGAAAGTTATAATGCCGAATTCAACCTCAAGTTCAATCCTGTCAAATGAGCTTTTGCTTTCAACTCACACGACTCGTTTTAACTAGATCCCAAAATAAATTGACTATCCAGAATTTTCCGGTAAGTATTCTGAAAAGTATTTAGGGCATATTGTATGCTTACAGGGGCCACTTGTACATTTTCCTGAGGCAACTCGAGACTTTAAGCTCTGAACAAATTTCACAGTGAGTGAATTTGGTTATCTTGATACCTAGTAGAAAGCAAAATTATTTAACAATGTCTAAACTAGTATGGGTGGGAACTAAGGGACCTACAGAATGCTGATGTTTATAAGCGTAATTGTGAATGGAGGAACTGTTCAAGGTGAGTCTTGTGAGTCCATCCAGTCCAAGTCTCCTTCCTGCTCTGATACCCATACTTACACTTGAAGAAATAAGTCACAGACGAATGATATCATTTTTGACTGCAGGTAATCGCCCATACAACAATCTGAATCAGCTTCTTTTTTTAGGCACTCGCTTATCATTGGCCACTCCAACTTTTCTAGCAATATAAACTTAATTGTCAGGAAACACAACGTAGAAATGAGTGATAATATATATATATATATATATATATATATATATATATATATATATATATATATATATATATATATATATATATATGGTGCAACAGCAGGTATTTAGGATAGACTAAAACATCTCGTCAGCACAGAGAGCAGAAAAGTTCTCCCCAGCTAAATATTTGGACTCATGAAGGAATTACAGTTACAAAAAATGGCTTACTGATAGGCATTTTGAGTCCTATTGAAGTCCAATCTATGCTCCATAAGCTATGCGTTTGGGGGAATTTGACCCCGGATAACCCCAGAATGTGCTGAGGTAGACTACTGAGTATGTACAGATTTCCATAACTTCATGGCATGATTAGTTTATATTCGTTCTCCTTCACAGTGTCTTATCATCCTAATTTTGTAATATAACGTGTCCCAATTCCTATCTCGTTGCTCTAATGGTAAACTTTGTTTACCATTAGAGAAGCTATTTGTTTTTCCTATCGCTCTTTGTTCTTTCAATTTATATAACCTTTCAAGTTGCAAGTTAAATGTTTCTCTTTTGATGCCTAAAATGGTAAGTTTGATTTATAGTGCTGAACAGCAGTTCATTCCAGCCATTATTGTAATGATTTGTGTAAGTTGTTACGAATAAACTTTCTGATTTTTATTCTACCGTTAACATCTATTCACTTATTAAAAAAAACAATTATAATGAGTTACTCTGGTGCTATGATGCTCGTAAAACTTCCTTCAATTAATGCATTACTTTCAATCTGATCAATGTTTAAGATGTGCGAGAGGCCGACACGTCATGGTATGAATATTTGTGTATTTTTGTATTCTCTGCAGATAATACAAACGTAATGATATTTACATCTAAGCAAATACGGTTCGTATGTATGCTGCGTTGTCCACGATCCCCCTGGGTACAATGTACTTGAAACAGCTAATAAAAATAGACACAAGTAGTATTGCATTACTGCTTATTTATTATGTCTTCTCTTTATTAATCGCCGAGGCCGCCAGGTAGCAATACAACTAAGGATACATTACAAAAAAAATTCAAACAACTGCATTTTTTCCTTCGCTTTTGTTCGTTATAACAAAACTCTTGTTTATTATTACTGTTTTATTGAGCAAACAAGACCTGCTCAAGCACGAATGTCTTGTTTGGTGACGTTCGTGATCTTGGAGAGACTTCATCTTATTAAATATTTATGATAAAAGAAATCGCAGATTTCTTTGATCTTTGGAGCCTCCAGAACCTCCCAGAGAACTCAGTAGAGTTCTGGGTTGGGCGGCTTTCGTACCACCGTGGCCGAGTCAGTTTAAGCAGGCGTCTAAGAACCACCAGGTTTGGCGATTATATAATCGCCAGACACAAGGAGACGATCACCAGGGATATTTTGACGAGCAACACCGAGATAATTGATAGATACAATGACAATAGAAGATTACACATCAGTGAAGCGCTGCATATCAAGAAATCTAGACCAGCAATCAGTAACCAGCTAATACACAATTGCACTCTACCCACTTCAAGACTCCAGGCCAACGCAGAAGCTGGACCGAATGACCCTGCAACAGGAACGGAAGTAACCAGAAGAACATAAGCTGTCAACATGTCACACTCTATGTTGATACTTTAATACCTTATTACTATCCTCCATGTAATTCATCCACAAGTTACCTAACCACCTCACCATAAGACGATATAACCCAGGTGCTAAGCACAGAATAAAAGACACGACTAAAACAGAAGCGAAAAAGAAACAGGGAAAAAAGAGGAAACCCCACCTCCTTTTAAAACTTTGACCCAAATATCAGAGTAACAAGGTTATCGCGAATAACCGAACTCAATTACGAGCTCACCATAGCCCGTGCTACAGGGACATTTCGTTCCGAGCAGCTAAATCTAAAACAACAACAACAACAGCACAGAATAATTTGTCTTTGAGAATGTGAGGTGAGACCTTACGAAACGCGTCACAAGGCATCAAACCCGATAAAAAGTAAAAATGAACTTTGGAGAGTTAATTTTTCAACTTCGTGCTTCAGTGAAGAAAAACGTAAGGAATATCGAGAAGATTCGTGCCAGAATCATCAATCTAAAACTGTCCGTCGTTTTTACTCGAATTATATATATATATCTTTTATATAATTCTATAATTATACATATTACTCGAATTATATATATATATATATATATATATATATATATATATATATATATATATTAGATACAATATACTGATATAATATTAATTATATAATACTCATAATATAATGAATTAAATTATATTAGTGTGCATAAATAACCTTAAATAAGCCGGTAACGCCTGGCATATTATTTAGGCCCCACCTCTATTAAGGAAAAAAGCGAGATATAAAGAAGGGATGCTGGAGGTCGGGAGATACAATTTGGACTAGCAGCATCTGGCCCAGAGGTTGGGGGGGGAGGGAGCGGGCGAGGCCTCGCACAGCCCAGCTGAGGGCACACAATCCCACTTGTACCGGGGCAAGCAATCTAATTTTCCTTTATTGTACCTTCCAGATTCAACATGGAGCGCCCCAACAGTTAGGATTGTGGCCACCCTCTGCTGCCGCCCGGCCTGCTAGCTCACTGATGTCCTGCTTGTTGGGAGGAAGGAACCGGAATCCTCCTCCTCCTCCTACTTCTAATACTACTCCTCCTCCTCCTCCTCCTACGCCTTCTCCTGCCTCAGGAGAGAAACGGAGACAGGAAGAGACCTAGTGATGTAAGAACAGGGCAAGGGACGGAGGAACAGCCCAAGAAACGGGGGAAAAGGCCAATGGACGGAGGAATAGGCCATAGGATGGAATAGACCAAGTGACAAACGAACAGGAATAGACAGAGGAAGAGAGACAGAGACAGGAACGGAAGAAGGGGCCATGCAGTTGCTTCTTGGTAAAAAGGGCTTTGTTTCTTATGTTTGACGAGTTTTCTTCCACTAGAAGCTGTGAATATACAAAAAATATTATCCGGGAACGTCAGAAATTCCACTGTAGCTGACGTCCTCGACAAAGATTTCAAGCTGTGAAAGTCGAACACCTCCAAATGAAATGCTCAGTACCCTAGCGTTCGAAATGCCGCCTTTCCCTGTCCCCTTTTCACTGATAGGTAATTCATTTTTTTTTAAATTGCTCCTGCGACGCGCATCGCCAGACAGACAGCCGTCCACAGCCTAGAATTCGAAGTGGGATGTCCGTCTGAACATCACTGAGAGTGGAATAGATGTCCAATACATCAATCTTTGTTGCTATAATTTCGAAACGTTTATTAAGGCCTGTTCGCCTAGTTAAATCGAACATACGACAAAGTTCCTTTTCTGTTTGTTTAAACCGTATACATCGTTAGCCTAAGCTGTGCAAGACTCGTTTGGGTTAGGTTAGTTTAAGCTAATTTAGGTTAGCTTAATTTTTTTTAGGTTACTTTAGATTTTTTAGATAAGTATATCCATTAGCAAGCCGTCATGTGTACGATGAAACTTGTGTCCGTTTCTGTCTCCATCTCGAACATAAAATTCGGACTTTAAAATAGAGTTACACGGAGAATAATAATATAAAAAAGTTACAATTATCGACAAATTGTTGCGCGGACAGGCAGCCGCCGCTGTGTCGACCAGTGTTGTGGTCAAGAATCACGAACAGCGACGAATTCATCGCTTCGGCACGTCCTCGGTATTCTTGAACTCTGGTTAGGCTGGTGCCCCGTGGCACGACTTCGACACCACTGGCACGTCGCTGACATCACTGGCACCTCTAGGACACCTCTGTTACATAGGTGGTGCCCCCCGGGAACGTCTGACACCTTTGGCACCATCTCTGACACCATTGTTACGTCTCTGGCACATCCGACACTTCCTCTGATATCTCGCAACTCCCCATACGCACGGCCGAGTCAGAACACGTTCAGATATCTTCAATAACACCAAAAAATATGTTTAGCTTTAAGACCCTGAATACAAAAACATTCAATAATAACAATGTGTGTGTACCAGATTGGGTACCTGGCAGGGCAGGTTGAACGGGTCGGTCCGGTACCCGGGTCGATCCGGTACGCTGGTCGAATTGGTATATCATTCCATTAAAAAACAAATTTAAGAAAATTGTAAGAAAGAACGTCTCTGTCTCTATCCGTTTATATGCTTTATCTCTGTGTGTCGTCTACTGTATTCTCTCTCTCTCTCTCTTATCCCTTCCATCGATGAACTTTCTCTCACTCCTTTATGCTTCCCTGATTTCTTTCACTTCCTTCATCCTTCCCTGACTTCTTTCGCTTCTTCATCCTCCCCTGGCCTCTCTCATTGACCCCCTCTCCCCAACTGACCTGAATCTCTCTCTCTCTCTCTCTTTCTTTCTCTCTCAAATTAATTTAAAGAATAAAATAGTTTCCCGTTAGCGGTCGGCCGGTGGTAGGAGCTGGTGGTTTGAAATATACGAGGAATATAAATGTTTCCCGTTGGCTTTGAGAACGGCAAGGGGCTTGGAAGATTGCAGAGGCTTGGCTTAAGTATATTTTAATGTGTAGGGAAACGGGCGCCGGTGCCACTGCCAAAATCGTCGTGGAAGTGGGGGCGATGAGTATTTACCTGTTGTCATGTTGTTCTCCCTTAAATTTTGGGGATCTGCGCCCATCGATGTTGGGCACGTACCCCATAGGAATCCTGGTGCAAAGTTTGGTAGTGGTCAAATTCTACTAGAAAGTAACAGGAAGACAGATAAGCAAAGACAAATAGATCTGAGGGGTCCCAGGGCACCCCTGAGTATCCCACCTAGTGTATATGTATGTTTATTTACTATTTGGGCCTGCAGGTTCGAGCTATTAGCTCTTGGACCCCGCCTTTCTAACCGTCGGTTGTCTAATGTTCCGACTCCTAATCTATTTTCCTCCTTCGTATCTACTACACATATTTTTGTCACACACACACAGACACACATCCCCAGGAAGCGGCCACTGTCTACCTCCTAGGTACCTTTTTTGCTCCTAGGTGAACAGAGGCATCAGTAGAAAGCATTTATAAAGCACTGTCCATGAGGCCGGGGTGCGAGTGTGCATGTAATTGATTTTTCAATTACCATCGACAGTGAAAAGAAACATAAGAAATATTGAGAAAATTCGTGTTAGAATTATTAATCTTACTTTTTACGTCATATTTAATAATATTAAATATTATAATATTTAATATTCCCGTCCCCCGTCCCACCCCAAATCCTTATCCTGATCCCTTCCCAGTGCTATATAGTCGTAATGGCTCGGCGCTTTCTCCTGATAGTTCCCTTCTAAATTAAGAGAATTACTTTAATTACTTTAATTACTTTAGAAGAAATATGAGAGAGGAGAAAAACAGTTGGAGATATAGAAAATATAAGATAAGGGGGGGAGACTCAATAAGAAAATATACAGCAGAAATGATATCGAAAGAGAGAGGGGAAGGGAAGAAGGAGAGAGAGAAGGGAGAGAAGGAGAGAGAAGAAGAAGGAAGAGAAGGAGAGAGGTAGCGAAGGGTGGAGGGAATTATCGGGGAGAGCGCCAAACCATTACGACTACAAAGCACTTGGAAGGGGTTAGCTTAAGGATTTGGAGAGAGAGAGAGAGAGAGAGAGAGAGAGAGAGATAGAGAGAGAGAGAGAGAGAGAGAGAGAGAGAGAGAGAGAGGACTTCAACAAGGTAACAAATACCACTTACTTACAGACGTACGTGGATCACACCGTATATGGTGCTTAAGTTGGCGACCTGGATCAGAGAAGGACATCTGGACATTAGTAACCATTGGGCATCGGTTCGCATCCCCCCGCCAGGCCCCAGTGCTTCTTGCCACACACACACACACTCTCCAACACCTCATGTTTCTGCTTTTCTTTCTCCTGTTCTACCTCCTCTTCTTAGGAAAGTAACTCATCTCCAAATCTTCTCTTCCTTCTATTCCACAAGATGTATTTCCTCAGTCATCATCACTGTTTTTTTTTGTTTTGTTTTTTTTAACCCTCCACCCCCTGCAGGTCCCACCTTTTCCTTAAGGTCCACCTTTTCCTTAAGGTCCACCTTTTTCTTAAGGTCCACCTTTTTCCTTAAGGTCCACCTTTTTCCTTAAGGTCCACCTCCACAAGCAGGTCCACCTTTCTACAGCCCCACCACCTCCACCAGGTAAATATTCTCCTTCAAGTTCATCAACTTCCTCTTCTTCTCCACATTCGATAATCAACTTTCGACCATGTTTATGAATTCCTGATTCATCTCCAGTTAATTATTTGGTCTATCTTTCCACTCTGGTTCTTTCATTTATTGCACCACTTATCGTCTTTCTTGTATTGTTCTTTCTCCAGTCTTCGTTACGTCGTGTAGTCTTTCACTTTTTCGTTCACATGATCATCATTTGTTCTTATGTTCTTCTGGTGTTCTTTCATTTCATTCGATGCTCTTGGTTTATTATTGTAATTCTGCTCTTCGCGGATTTTGTTTTACTTCACCTGTGTTCTTTGTTCTTTTGTTCTTTGGCTACGGTGCTAAAGCTAATGCACAGGTCGAACCAGAGCACGTGTTGTTTATAAGGTCAGGCCCATTTTCGTGCCCCATGCCTCACCTCATACCCACATTCTCCTCCTTTCCCCTCCTCCCTTCTCTCTCTCTCTCTCCCCATGCCTCATACTCATACCTACATTCTCCTCCTTTCCCTCCCTCCCTTCTCTCTCTCTCTCCCCATGCCTCATACGTCATACCCACATTCTCCTTTCCCAGATCCTCACCAGAAAGCAGGAGTAACTAGTCATAATTAACTATAATAAATTATGATTATAATATTTAAAGAAGACCATAATTATACTAATTATATAATTAGAACATTAAGATCAGTAGTGAGAACCGAGCCTCGTGTCATTGTCAATCCAATCTGAGCGTTTGAATTCGATTGTATTCTCTAATTTACAATCATACAATCCTCCTGGGATTTCATAAGCTCGCGGACAATCTCGAAACACAATTATGTATGAAAAATACTTTAAACGTAACTCACAATTGATTACCTTGAGGTGGATCCGAGGATCAATGTTCACTCGACCCAGTTTCTCAAACAGTTGGGTTTGGCAGAAGTATACCGCTGGATGGTCAGTATGTCATTGTGTTGCCTCAATCCTCTAGAGCTCTTGAAAGGCCTTAAATCCAACATCAATTAAACTTTAACCAAATGAATCAAAGGAAAAGGATTGTGAAGTATCAAGAAAATTAAGAAAATTCAAGAATCAAGATAAATCTAAAATAAATTAGACAATGTAATCAAATTCATCAATGTAATCCAAGCAATCTGTGCTTATGCAAATAACTTCTGAGTTTCATATTAACCGATATCAACTTAAACGATTTCCCTGAAAGCTATCGTGGGATGTTTTCTGACCGGACAGATAACGATACACCTGTTATGTATCGTTGTCGGGGACAGGAAGCCTTCACTTTGTCTTATCAAAGTCCCTCCCTAAGCTAGCTACTGATCATCCCAGAATGCAACCAACAACATTTGTCTAACTCCCGCGCACCTATTTTATTGCTAGGTGAACAGAGACATCAGAAAAAAGGAAATGTGACCCAATTGTTTCTTTTCCTGCTCGGGGATGGAAACCAGGACCTTTGGTTGTGAGCCGACGACGTAGACCACTATGCTAAAAAATGAAATTTGCATGTTCAAAAAACATCAAGATCCCATGAAGAGTTTAACTCTTCAATTTGAAGAGTAAACCAATTATGAAGAGTTAAGACTCTTAAGAGATAGATCGCAGCTGTCGTGGAAGATTGTGTTGCTATTGATCCCAAACGTTAAAACCGCGGCGGTTTAGTGAAATTTAATGCACCGCAGTTGTACGTGCACTCGACTCCAGACTCTCTAAGCAGCCGTCCTCCCTAACTCTCTAATCACACACACACACACACACACATAATTATATACATATATTATATATATATATAGATATATATATATATATATATATATATATATAGATGGTATATATAGACAGATATATATATATATAATAGATATATATATATATATATATATATATATAGATATATATATATTATATATATATATATATATAAAAAACCCTACATGACATAACCTAGCCTAACCTAGGTGATGATGATACAATGATATATAAAGATATAAGCATTGTTAACAATTAGAGAACTGTGTATGTTCTAGCCTTTCGTACCCCGCAGGGGGAAGGGGGGGGGGATGTACGAACAGGGTGAATGGAGCGGGGTGGGGNTATGCAATTGACGATCACAAAACACTGATCATTTTATGCGGAAAATCCACAGAGAAAAATGAAAGGAGTAACGTTTCGACTTTGTACTACCATATACTGTTACGTTGAACCATTGTTTCAAGAGAGGGCTCATAGCCACATATTTTGCTTGAAAAAGTTGAAATTGAATGTTCAAATAACAACTATAAGCTGGGCCAAAATGTATCACGCAATGACCACTTACGAAACCTGTACATCTTTCCCTCAAATATAGCGATGTTATATTTACCAAACAATGTGTGTGAGCTTCGTTGCGCTACGAGGTTGCTTATGCCAATAATACATTCAGGTTGCGACATTTCCAAGCTCGTATTGGTGAATAAACACAGACTAAGGAGTCAAATGGAGGAAAGATGTAAGGTTTGGTAGGTGGAGATGTAAATAATTAGGGGAATTATGGAGCTGTACACATGTTGAAAAGCTATGTGTATCAAGTCACATAATTCTGAGTGCGTCAAAAATCCATAATTTCCCAAATGACTCTTCAGCTTGTTGTAGTCGCACTTCACTACACTCTAAACATATAAATGAAAATCTTGTAATGGGATTTACCACAACACCACCATGCACAAAACTCATTTTCAAAAACAAATACACCTTCCACACAGAGACATAGAAAGAACTTTTTCAGTGTCAGAGTAGTTAATAAATGGAATGCATTAGGCAGTGATGTGGTGGAGGCTGACTCCATACACAGTTTCAAATGTAGATATGACAGAGCCAGGTAGGCTCAAGAATCTGTTCATCAGTTGATTGACGGTTGAGAGGCGGGACCATAGAGCCAAAGCTCAACCCCGCAACCACAACTAGGTGAGAACACACACACATAATATATATATATATATATATATATATATATATAATATATATATATATATATTATATATATATATATGCAATTGACGATCACAAAACACTGATCATTTTATGCGGAAAATCCACAGAGAAAAATGAAAGGAGGTAACGTTTCGACTTTGTACTACCATATACTGTTACGTGTGAACCATTGTTTCAAGAGAGGGCTCATAGCCACATATTTTGCTTGAAAAAAGTTGAAATTGAATGTTCAAATTAACAACTATAAGCTGGGCCAAAATGTATCACGCAATGACCACTTACGAAACCTGTACATCTTTCCCTCAAATATAGCGATGTTATATTTACCAAACAATGTGTGTGAGCTTCGTTGCGCTACGAGGTTGCTTATGCCAATAATACATTCAGGTTGCGACATTTCCAAGCTCGTAAATTGGTGAATAAACACAGACTAAGGAGTCATAATGGAGGAAAGATGTAAAGGTTTGGTAGGTGGAGATGTAAATAATTAGGGGAATTATGGAGCTGTACACATGTTGAAAAGCTATTGTATCAAGTCACATAAATTCTGAGTGCGTCAAAAAATCCATAAATTTCCCAAAATGACTCTTCAGCTTGTTGTAGTCGCACTTCACTACACTCTAAACATATAAATGAAAATCTTGTAATGGGATTTACCACAACACAACACCATGCACAAAACTCATTTTCAAAAACAAATACACCCTTCCACACAGAGACATTAGAAAGAACTTTTTCAGTGTCAGAGTAGTTAATAAATGGAATGCATTAGGCAGTGATGTGGTGGAGGCTGACTCCATACACAGTTTCAAATGTAGATATGACAGAGCCAGGTAGGCTCAAGAATCTGTTCATCAGTTGATTGACGGTTGAGAGGCGGGACCATAGAGCCAAAGCTCAACCCCCGCAACCACAACTAGGTGAGAACACACACACATAATATATATATATATATATATATATATATATATATATATATATATATATATATATATATATATATGCAATTGACGATCACAAAACACTGATCATTTTATGCGGAAAATCCACAGAGAAAAATGAAAGGAGGTAACGTTTCGACTTTGTACTACCATATACTGTTACGTGTGAACCATTGTTTCAAGAGAGGGCTCATAGCCACATATTTTGCTTGAAAAAAGTTGAAATTGAATGTTCAAATTAACAACTATCAGCTGGGCCAAAATGTATCACGCAATGACCACTTACGAAACCTGTACATCTTTCCCTCAAATATAGCGATGTTATATTTACCAAACAATGTGTGTGAGCTTCGTTGCGCTACGAGGTTGCTTATGCCAATAATACATTCAGGTTGCGACATTTCCAAGCTCGTAAATTGGTGAATAAACACAGACTAAGCAGTCATAATGGAGGAAAGATGTCGAAACGTTACCTCCTTTCATTTTTCTCTGTGGATTTTCCGCATATATATATATATATATATATATATATATATATATATATATATATATATATATATATATATATATATATATATATATATTATATATATATATATATATATATATATATATATATATATAAATATATATATATATATATATATATATTATATATATATATATATATATATATATATATATATATATATATATATATATTTATATATATATATATATATATAATAGGGTACCTCAGGTGTGTGGTCCTATAGTCGCAGAAAATAAATAGCATTCAGAGAGAGAGAGAGTAATCTGTCAATCATTTTCAATACACAAATGGAAAGTTGCTTAATGCAAAAATATAACACAATTTACTCAATATACTTGGTATACTCTTCAGCATAACATACTTTCCAAGTTAGGAAGCAAATAGAAAACAGTTCCTGGTGTACTACTTATCTGTGAAAGTTGGTGACAGAAAATGAGATTTAGAGAGGACATCCTGAATGCTGACGCGGGTTATACATTAATGGGGCTGTGTCAAGCTTTACTTCGGTGTTGTTTCTATTGTGTTTGGGTTGCTGAGGTTAGTAAAATGGTATGTTTATATTTTATTAGGGAATTTGTGTTTTTAATGGTGTCTGTGGGTAGTAGAGAGTTATTATATAATTCTTTAGTTTTAAGTGGCTTGTGCTTTGTGAGTGGGGGAGAGTAGTAATGGGTGGGCTTGTGTGTGTGTGTGTGCAGGGAGGGGTGTGAAGCGTGGGCCCGTGTGGTAGGGTAGTAAAGGGTGGGCCTCTGTGTGCAGAGGGGATGAAGTGTGGGGTGGGCTTGTGGGTGATGGGTGGGCCCGTGTGTGCGGTGGGCTTATATTTTGAATGCTGGGTATTTACTGCCAGGTGAACAGGTGCAAGAGGTAAAAATCTCTGCCCATTGTTTTTCTTGGACGGGGAAATGCGACGTATTAGTAAAAATAATGCATCGTAATATTGGTGTCTTTTGTGCAACGCCCTCGATAGGTTAGGTGAGAGAGATGCTAGGGTTAGGTTAGGTTATAATAGGTTAGATGGGAGGGATGCTTCGGTTCTCACGTTTCTGGCTGGGTAAGATAGCTGTACTTTTGGCGGAATGTGGTAAGTCAAGAGGACACCCACTACGTACGTTCTTCCCCCCTATCCACACCCCATCCACCAGTCCCATCTAATCCCTAACGTTCCCCCACCTGTCCCATACCCATAACCTTTCTCCCCATCACCCTTCCCCCTACACCTCTAATCCCCAACCACTCACCCCCACAACATCTTATCCCTCATCCATTCCCCATACACCCCCCAATCCTTCTTCCCCACCCGCCCAATCATCTCCCATCCCCTATCCGCCTCCCACAGTACACGCCTCCACAGGCTAACACTTCAACTTAGCCATTGACAGTCAGACGAACACAAGAAATTGACAGCCGGAAGGAGGATCGAACGAGTTGACAAACGAACGGACAAGCGGGCAAGATAATCAACAAACATTCAAACTCACGAATGAATTAATATTATTTTGTACATCATTTAGTCAAATAGCTACAATTTTTTCTGAAGGGAAAATTACATTTTTTTAGAAAATCTTCGAATAATTTGAGATTTATTGCCCTCGATATACAGAATCTGTTTCACAACGACAAATAAAACGTTGCTGCAGTAAGTTTTTAGCAAAGTTCAATTATTTTAATATATGCAGTTTGTGTGTCAGTCCACCTGAGTACTTCATTTAATGAGTTTTGTGTCCTAGAATAGAATTCCCGCTGGTATGCAAGAGTAATTCTCGCACACACACACACACACTCGCGCGCACGCATGCATGCACGCACAGGGACACAACTACACACAAGCGAGAGAAGAGAGAGAGAGAGAGGGATAATTCAGATAAACTTACTGCCAAACGGAAGGAAACAGTCAGCTGTCCAAATCAAACTGATCACAGTAACATCACCCATTACAAATAAAAAACATACATTTAAACAACCAAAATTGTAAATACATACATAAACAAAAAATCAGTAAATGGACAAATACACACGTTAATGAGAGAGTAATTACATATTCCTGAGCATACAGCACCAAGAGTTTACTCTCTCCATTCTCAGGTTAAACCCACAATTTCCAGATCAATCCCTAAACCGTCAAGAACGTTAAGATTCTTATATCACGCAATACTTTAATATCACCACAACAATTTAGGCTTTCCTGCAACGGTGCTGACAACAAAAGGGTATAATCTGAGCTCTGGCTTAGGCATGTTGAGAGAGAGAAAAGTTACCTGTGTAACAGGTTACAGGTTACAAAGTGTAACACTTTGGTGAATGTTGAAGCCCCAACCCCAAGTTCGTCTTTAAGTATAATTTCTTTTTTAATCTCGTGCGTTAATCAGCCAGTAAAATAGATGACAGTTGCAGTTCCCATTCAGATCTACAACCCATTGGCAGTTATGGTTCTGAATCAAAATATTAATATTCGCAGGTTTCTTAAGGGAACATAACAGACAGATATAGGGTGTCTGGAAACAGGTCTACTGCCTTATCCAGGTGACAATTAAGCCAAGACAACGTATTGCGAATTCTGGTGAAAATAATTCGTTCTGTAATTTTACGCTGCATTTCTCTGAGAACTAAAAGGATGGTTTTTGTTTAAATAGAAACTTTAGCATGACACAGAAGAAAATAGTTTTGGATTTGTTAATCTTTCATTGCCACTTAATTCCCTGTGATTGTTGATCACGTATTGTGTAGAGACCATCCTGTTGTGACGTCACATTGACAACCACGAGGTTAGTTGGCAACCTTGACGTCACATTAACAATCATGACATCAGTTGGCAACAACAAAACATAGTTTTGCAGGAAATTAGGATTTCCCAAACGCATTTCACGTTATTATTTTCTCATATTTGTTAATTTTTTTAGCTTTGTAATTTTAACTTCAAGCGAGGATACATTAAGTTCATTTGGAATTATTTAATATTGGAAAACACAAAACATTCGGAAGGCGCTCTTGTCCAACACTAAAGTTGTTTATTGAACAAATTCAGTATGTATATATATATATATATATATATATATATATATATATATATATATATATATATATATATATATATATATATATATATAAAAGTTTGTGAGGGTACCACCTCTGGTGCCAATGTGGGGACCCATAGCCTCGGAGAAGAAAATAAAACGTATTCAGAGGAGACCTTGTGGTTTCTCACTGAACACTAATATTCTCTTCTCCTACCACCCCCATTCTTTTGTATGTACACACATATATATTTGCTTTATTTGAACTGTGTTACAAAAAAGGAGTTACATATAGGTTACAAAGATGGTTATCATAGGTTGTCGAGTTCCTCCAGCTCCTCAGATGGCGGGCAGGAACCCTGGATGCAGTGCGCATTTCCCCTCTGTATCGCCACGCTGAGGCGCTGGAAAAGAAAGCTGGCAGCTCTAGGGTCCCTTGTTGTTTCAATGAGCCTAGAACCCAGTTCCTTCAAAAAACTGGTAGCACTTTTACCCCAGGCGCCGAGTGTCTCAGAAGCAATGGGGACAAAATTGTAGTGGTGATCAAGTTCTCTATACTTACGGGATTTGGCTGCTTCCCTGTGGGTGGCAGCGCCACCTGGTTGTGCAACACTGAGGTCAATGTAGGTGTTAGCCAGGGTTGATACGCACGTGTAGTCCCATACCAACTGCTTGCCATTCTTCCAGGGGTTCACTGTGATACCATCCGGGCGACCAATAAGAGCATCAGAGTTACGGGGCGTTAGGTAACGAGGCTCTCTCTCGGCTGGGCATCCAGCTGTGGTGAGGCTCCTCTTGATGATGTCGTTAACTTCACTGTGCCTCGAGTGCCATCCTCCCGTGCTTTGGCAGAGTAGGCCATGGTGGCCGTACCTGTCAGCCACCACCTCGCCGCAAATACACCTATATCTGGTGTGGATTGGGGCAGCAAGGCGGAGGGCCACAGCAATTCGGAGGGCGTGTGGTGTGAGACGCGTGCCAGTTGCCGACATTGGGTTGCTAACAGGAAATCCCCTGCATGAGGGGCTGCTACTGCTGTGAGGCGAGCAATGTCGTGCTGTGTTGATGCAGCACCCAGGCACTCTGCAGCAACTTTGTCTACAATGGGGCCATCCCAGCTGGATATATATATATATATATATATATATATATATATATATATATATATATATATATAAAGTCGTGTTTCAGACAATGAAAACTAAGAGTTAATCGAATAAAATTGTTCATTTGTTTAAAGTTATTATTTTTTAAATTCCCCGAACCTTCCCTATCCCTTCCTCATTACTCTTACCCCACAAATTCCCTCCAGGCTTCTTTTTCCCTAAATTCCCCCCCCCCCAAACCCCACAGCTTTTTCCTCCCTGGTATTTGTGTTAAAATATTCAAGGTGTTGTTGCGATTGCCTCCTCCGGTCTCATATATAAATTATCTCTCATATATAAATGCCAATTTGTTCTTATAATATTCTTATCCCAAGTGCCAATTTCATATACACCAAGTAATAGTAATATATACTAATTTTAAATAAGCAGCATTAATAAGTAAAATATAAATATTATTTATAAATACTAATATTAATACTAATACTAATAGTACTGATGATGATTATAATTACCAAAATGAATCAACAATATTATTAACGTTGAGAAGAAGCTATATAATAACAGGCTAAACTAAATAATTCGGTAAATTATAAATTATAAATTATGCAAAACCTAAATACTGTGAAGTACTAAGAACAACTGAATACTGTCCA
>WNGS01052365.1:5366767-5383667 GCA_020271785.1 Procambarus virginalis
GTGTTTATTCACCAATTTACGAGCTTGGAAATGTCGCAACCTGAATGTATTATTGGCATAAGCAACCTCGTAGCGCAACGAAGCTCACACACATTGTTTGGTAAATATAACATCGCTATATTTGAGGGAAAGATGTACAGGTTTCGTAAGTGGTCATTGCGTGATACATTTTGGCCCCAGCTTATAGTTGTTAATTTGAACATTCAATTTCAACTTTTTTCAAGCAAAATATGTGGCTATGAGCCCTCTCTTGAAACAATGGTTCACACGTAACAGTATATGGTAGTACAAACCAAGGTAAACCAAATGGATATGGTAGTACACGCCAGGGTAAACCAAGTGGGTATGCTAGTACAAGCCAGGGTAAACCAAGTGGATATTCTAGTACAATGACATGTATTCAGCTCAAATACGACGTAATTCACGATAGAATCATTATATTCACAAGATTGTATTAAAAGTCTCTCAGTCTGTCAGTTTGGCTCTCTGTCTCTTGTCCTGGGAGACAGATACATTAATAAAACAATTACAAACTTGCATAGATACAAACAAAACACAGACACAAGGAGATACAGAATCCGAGAGAACAGAGAGACACAGAGTCAAAAGACAGACAGACAGACAGACAGACAGACAGACAGACAGACAGACAGACAGACAGGGGGAAACAGATGGTGAGAGAAGCACTACAAACTATCACCAAAATATCAGAACTGTGATTAATCATCATAGTCAAAATTCGGAAGCTTGTGCTAATATTGGACGACTGGCAGATGGAAATTGCTTCTAGGGGCGAGCCAAAGGATGTGGATTGGCTGCCGAGTTGACGTGGCAAGGCGGATGGAAGAACGGGAATAGATGGATGATTCATTTGTCGGGTGGTGGGGTGGGGCGGGGGAGGGGTGAGGGGAAAGTTGCTTGGCTTATATAAGATTTGGATGATGCCATAGTGTGGTTGAAGGATAAATGGATGCTCGAGTGGGAGGATTGATGGATGGATGTATAGGAGGATTGGATGAGCGTTTGTATGGATACTAGAAACGTAGATGATAATTAGGTAGATTGATGGAACAAATTGTGAATTTAGATACGAGACAGTTGGATACAAGATTGATGAATGAAAAGAAATACAGACAATAGGCATTATTACAGAAATAAACAGACAGAAAAATGAGACAGAAAAGTCGGCGTTAGATAAACAAAATTCTGATCGTAGACCCAACAGACAGTCAGACAACCTCAGACAGAACCAAGATATGCAAATATTCCAGTATAAACAATTATAAACAGGAAAACACAAACTGACACGCAAAGGCAAACAAAAACACAGAAAGATACAGACACAGGCAGACAATCGAACAGTCACAGGCAGACAAAATTACTGACACTGGCAGAGAAAAGGATGAACAGGAGGCAGACAGAATAACACAGACCAAAAGGTTTAAAGACATAGCCAATAATATACAGATAGCTACAGGAAGACTCGGATACAGACAGACATAGAAAGCAATGTCGTGCAGAGAGGGACCGAGACACAGAGACAGTCTCGGGAGCACCTTCAACAGCTGGAGCGGAGCCATCTGGCCGCTTGAGGAAAAGGGGGGATGGTGGAAGGGGGAATAGGGAAGGTGGGAAGAGGATGAGAGAGAGAGGGGAGGGTTGGAAAGTGTTGGTGGAAGAGGAATGGGAGGGAAATTGGGAAGAGAAAAAAGGAAGAAAGGAAATAGAGGGTGAAAAGAGAAGTGAGCACTTCTCAAAGGGAGCACCCCAAACCCTCAGGTACTGTGGTGCTTACCTTACCTTATCTTACCTACGGGGAAGTATGAAGAAGCTTTCGCCTTTGTTGAACTTGACTTCAATGTTCTGAAAGGAAATAGCTTGCAAATCTATTACTTCTATTCTCCTAATTAACTACTACTCAATTTAAAAAGAGTCTCTTCTTGCCCGCCTTATTTATTCCCCTCAATATTTTGTTTTTTAAGTAACGATCATATTCCTTCCTTCCTCTAGGGCTGTAAGATTTTGTTCAGTTAACCTGTCCTTGTAATTTAATCCTCTTAGTACTGGCACTAATATTGTACCTCTTCAATATCGGTTTTGGGCTTCAATAGAAGCGGATTCCAAGTCAGTGGTGCGTATTCCAGTAGTGGTCTTACGTAGGTTATTCAGACTGTCCTGAAAGAGTCGTGAGTTTTACGTGTTCTAATGTGTTACTGCTGATGTTATTGGTGTTTCTGGTGATGGTCCTGAAAGTGTTGGTGCTACTCTGGCACTGGTAATGGTGGTGATTGTGATGGTGATGGTGGTGATTGTGGTGGTGTGGATATATGGTCGAACAGTTGTACAGTATAGTGATGATGGTTCATTTCTATGGCGGGAGTGGTAGCAGTGGTGGGCATTGTGGAAATGGTGTGGGTGCGTGGTGGAGATGTTGTATGGTGGTGGTAGTCTAGTTGAGTGGTAGAATAACTGTGTGGTGGTGGTAGTGGTTGTAGTGGTGGTGGTAGTGAACGCGAGATGGGGAACTTTTAATCATCGTCACGTTCTTCTGTCAATGTAACATCTTGTTGACCCAGGAGTCTCAACTTCTCACTTGGCCTCCTGTTCACCCGTCTACAAGGTCTCCCAGGCCGCGCGTCCCGATAATTTCTTACAAACCTAAAGGTATCTTCCAAGAATTCTTTATGTGTCCAGGCTTCATACAAGGTAACGGATGGATTAGTTTATTCTGGAATCCATATTACACTAATTCGTATCAGGGTTAGTTTAAGATGTATACAGACTTCTAGGATCCTTGGAATTTCCCCACCCTCAGTTTATCTTCTTGTTGCAGACGAGGAGTCACAATAACGTGACTGAAATATGTTGACCAAACCACACACTAGAAAGTGAAGGGACGACGACGTTTCGGTCCGTCCTGGACCATTTTCAAGTCGATTGTGAGAATGGTCCAGGACGGACCGAAACTTCGTCGTCACTTCACTTTCTAGTGTGTGGTTTGGTCAACATATCTTCTTGTTCTTGCATAATAGGAGTTTGCATCCATATACGTCTATTGGTTTGGAGCTGGGCTATTAACCTCTGGGGGAGGTCATTAAGTCCACCACAATAGCTTTCTAACCAACTAACAAGTGTATTTGAGTCCTGTATTATGTCTAGGATTAAAATGAACTGTGTGTGTGTATTCTCCCGTGAAATGTAGTTAATTGTTTGTGTACATATACATATCTTTCGTTAATGTTTGTGTACATATATTAGTGTAAAACAAAATCTTAGGAATACAGTTTACACCTACAGACATTACGTTATGTTACTAATATGACTCTCTCTCTCTTAGTTTTTATTTACTGTAAATGTGTATAAACTAACCCGACTATGAATGTACAAATATTTATGAATAAAGTATTTCAACTTCAATTCCAATTTAATTGTCACATTTATCCATTTAAGTGGCAAAAAATATTATATAAAAGAGCATGTTTTTCTTACTGTAAACAGTTTACTAACGACTTCAAGCTGAAACTTGGTTAGGTGGATACTGGGAATCGAACCATCGTCCTGAATAAAGAGACGCGCGCCTTCACCTATGTACCACTATATGTAAAATGATATATATAACCTGGAATCCGGCCGGATCAACTAGGAATCTAGAGGCTAGGAGCTGATACCTAACTCAAGTTTGACATATAATGTGATATAACGTGATATATCTGAGAAAAATATATCGTTATATCACGTTATTGTGATTTCCTTATGTAATATAAGATAAAATTTGGAGGATTTAAAATTGTCATAGAAAATTTTCAGAGAAAACTTGATCTCTACTTTGAGGAAAATAATCCCCCCCCCCCAATCTTCTCATTTTTCCACCCTCATTAGTTGTCCCAACTGTACTGGCTCCTCTACCATCATAGATATCCTCAGGGAGAAGATATCCTCGAGGTGACCACTTCAAAACCACTATCTAATTATTGCTTCTATCTACTTCCTGCTCATGGTTAGGTTAGGTTAAGTAAAGGTTAGGTTGGGTTGGGTGAGGGTAAGTTTGGTTACGCTAGTACGGTGTTTTAGTCTCAAACATACGAAATCTGAAATTCGAAAATTATTTGAGTATCCCCGGTAATTTCCTATTACAGAGTACCAAATTCTTCAGACCGTTTCAAAGAAAGGGAAGGTAAGGGAATGATCAGGAGACGGAACCAAACTATTAAGACTATTTAGCACTTGGAAGGGATCTGGATATGGATTTTGGATGGGATGGGGGCAAAGAATGGCGCCCAACCACTTGAACGGTCGGGGATTGAACGCCGACCTGCCTGATGCGAGACCGTCGCTCTACCGTCCAGCCCAAATGGTTGGGTATCTCTCAAAGAAAGCAAGTTAAGCATAAACTTTCTATAAGTTATAACTTAAGATTATTCTCGCCTTAGGACAAATTCACTTACCAGTTTACAAGTAGACTATTACTGGAACTGTAATAAGCTTTCAGGTGATTTGAAAGGGGGATTTGGTGTCTCGCTTCTGATTACCTTGAGAACTGACTCCCTCGTAGACTCCCCAGCCTATCAGGTTCCTCACATTATCAGTCTAACTATAAAAAAGAACTTATAACAGTTAAGAACATTAACAGTGTAAATATTAAACACAATTATATAAGCCAAGAAATCAACAAATGTCAATAAATGACTTGTACCATTCTTGGCAAACTGAGGGACCGGTTTTGTCCAGGCCTGATTTTGGTTTTTTTTTGCCTTCTATCTTTCTGAATCTACACATGAGTTCATTAATTCCGGCCACCGTGCTAAACCTGCTTCATTATCCCAAGGCTTCTTGAAGCTTTATCGACAATGCGTGTTGTCTTTTGTTTTTGTTACCTGTGGATGTTAGTGTGTGTGTGCTCGCCTAGTTGTGCTTGCGGGGGGTTGAGCTTTGGCTCTTTGGTCCCGCCTCTCAACCGTCAGTCTGCTGGGGTACAGATTCCTTAGCTTCTCGAGCTCTATCATATTTTCATTTGAAACTGTGTATGGAGTCAGCCTCCACCACATCACTTCCTAGTGCATTTCATTTCCTAACTACTCAGACTCTGAAAAGTTCTTTCTAATGTCTCTGTGGCTCATTTGGGTACTCAATTTCTACCTGTATCCCCTTGTAAGTGTACAATAATGACAGTTGACAGCTGTTACGGAGCTGCTGCCTTGGTGTGTGTGGGGAAAAAAAGTTAGTAGTTAGTTACAGTTGATTGACAGTTGAGAGGCGGGCCGAAAGAGCAGAGCTCAACCCCCGTAAGAACAACTAGGTGAATACACACACACACACACACACACACACACACACACAGGAAGCAGCCCGTAGCAGCTGTCTAACTCCCAAGTACCTATTTTCGGCTAGGTGAACAGGAACATCAGAGTGAAAGAAACTCAGTCCATTTGTTTCTGCCTCGGTCGGGAATCGAACCCAGGCCCATAGGACTACGAGCGCTGTCCACTCAGCCGCGAGGCCCCTGTTTGTGTGTGTGCTCACCTGACTGACTGCAGTGACTGAGCTCCACCTCTTGGTCCCCACCTCTCACATATTACGCCCGCACTGAAGCACAAATTCCACCCCATCAACAACGATAGTCACTTAGCATTTCTAGTCTTCCTCTTTTATTATTCTTAATATTCCCTCATTTTTCTTTAAATTGTTATAATAATTTGGGATTCAAAGGACAAAATAAAATACAAAATTGAAGTTGCGACTGACGTCGCTTTTCTCATGTGATCAACTCGAGTAAATATTTGCTTTAAAGAAAATGAAAAGTGTTCAGCGGGGACTATTGAATTTCCGAGGAAATGGCTTCTGATCTCCCACGTTCCCCCTCTCCAACTTATTTCATATTTGTTGTGAGTTTAAGGGTAGTTTCTTTTAGTTTTGTTCTGTGTTGCTGAAGAGGAGGTATATCACCTTAATTTTAATTAGGGGGGCCGTATTAATTCGCTTTCTGACAATGTGACGGTGTTTAATAATTAATTGTGGTTCACTTTATTTAAATGTGTTTTTTTTTCTCTCCCTCTGTCTGTCTTCTTCTCTCTCCCTCCCTCACTTGTTCCCTCATTTATTCCCACCATCTCTCATTTCCTTGCACTTTAACTCCTCTCCCTCCCTCCTTATCTCTGTCTTGCTCCCACTCTATCAACTACTCACGACCCCCCCCCCCTTCACCTCTGCTTTACTCAACTACTATTCTATTCTTCACTCTCGCTTACTCAACCTCCTAAACTCGTTTGTTTGTGTTTCTTTCACCAATATTTCACTATTCTCCTCTTTGTGTGCTTTCCAGTTATGCTCACAATTCTCTTCTCACCTCCCCATCTCC
Source organism: Procambarus virginalis (assembly GCA_020271785.1). Classification (NCBI taxonomy): domain Eukaryota; kingdom Metazoa; phylum Arthropoda; class Malacostraca; order Decapoda; family Cambaridae; genus Procambarus; species Procambarus virginalis. Next base: position 5,373,123 of record WNGS01052365.1, read on the forward strand.
CTCTTCTCTCACCTCTCCATCTCCCTCTCTTCTTTCATCTCTATTTAAATATCATATCGCCTCTCCTCCTTTCCACCTCATCTCTACACTCTTCCCCTTCCCTCTCCTCACATTTCCTCCCCTCACTCTCCCTTTTGCCGACCCCTCGCCCGCAGCCTTTCACTTTGCTCTCCCCAGACACCTTGTAATCCCTCTCTGACCCTCAATCACCTCTTCTTCCCCTCTCCCACTAACCCTATTCTTCCTCTCGCCTCACCATTTCCCCCTCTCCTGCACCTCTTCCCCCTCTCGCTCTTCCTTCCCATCTCCACCTATGTTTACCCTCTTCTTTCCCCATCTCCTCTACTTTTCTTGCCTGCTTCTCCTCTTTCCCCTCTCACACCACCTCTACTCATTTCGCCCCATTATCCCCTTCCCCCCTGTCCTTACACCAACCCCTACGTACTCCCCCTCCCCTCTCTCCCTCTCTCCTGTCCTTCCTCTCATCTCTGATCCCTCCCCTTCCCCCCTCTCCTCGTCACTATCGGCTCCTACCTTTTTATCGCGCCTCACGTCTGTGCCCCCTGGTCTCATGCATATTAATGACTTCTTTGTTTAACACCAATATTACGCTGGAATCAGCAAAGTATTGGTGCGTCTCCATCGCGACCAGGAGACTTCGGGACGAGGGTGAGGGGAAAGGTGAGAGGATGGTAGAGGTAGAGAGGGGAGTGGTAGAGGTAGAGAGGGGGAGTGGTAGAGGTAGAGACGAAAATCGCAAGATAGAGATAGGAGAGGGTCGAAAGATAATGTGAAATGGAAGACAAGGACATAATAAAGGGAGGGATGAGAGGGTTGACAAAATAAAAAAGGGAAGGCTGAAAGGATAGAGAGGGGAAAGGATAGAGAGGGGAAAGGATAGAGAGGAGAAAGGATAGAGTCGGTGGAAGTCAAGCAGAGGGGGGGGGACAAGGATTTTAAGATAGACGGACAGTACACCGCTGGGAATTGACAGAGAGTAGAGAGTTGAAATCAAATAAGAGATTTAAAAGATAAAAATAACAGATAATATAAATAAAAATGGATATAATGGAGAGCAGAGCAAACAGAGAGACGGGAAAATGGTAAAGAAGAGTGAGGATAGAGTAGAGTATTAAGAACCAGATGAATAAGGAGAACCAGAGGGATAGAAAGAGATGGAGGAAATACAGATGCAAAGGGGGGAAGAGAAAGAAAAAATGCAGAGGTGGGAGGATTTGTAAGAGAAGCGTGATGGGACGTCAGAGGTCATGAGGGGGAAGGCAGAGAGAGAGAGAGAGAGGCAGAGACAGAGAGGGAGAGAAACAGAAAAAGACAGAGAGTGAGGGACAGGGAGAGGAAGAGCGAGAGAGGCAGACAGTGGAGGAAAGTGTGAGTGAGAGACCACTTCCGTCGTGACGTTGGTCTTACTGCTATGTATCAGGCCAACATTCTCAAAGTTCCGCACCTGGTCCAACTCCGTGGACAACCAGTAGTTGCCACCCGTAGCACTAGCTTCTCAACCTTCAATAATCTCATGCTGGAACTGCCTTTCTGAGGAGCATCACTCCATCAGCGATCATTCACTCCTAGGCTGACCCGCATCTGGAACTTGTCCACTCAACAGGTTGATACACGGGAAATCAGATCAACTGACCACATGAAGGCTCTGGCACACAGATGGCTCAGTCTCATCCTGTTCCTTATACGATTGTTAACCTAATGTTGTTAATGAATAAAGTTTATTCCTATTGATGAATGTAATAGGCTCATGAAATAAATGGGCCACTAGGAGTAAGTTCAAACAGAGCTCAGGTACGATAACAACTCTTGCTTGCAGTTTCACTAGGCTCGTCAGTTGACAGCCCTTTAGAACCCTAGTCTTAGTTAAAAAAAATAGAGAGAAAATAGAATTGGATGAAAGAGAATTGAGAGAGAAAAGACATGACAGAGAAGAGAAGAGGTTAATAGAAAGAAGAAATAGAAAAGAAGAGGACTAATATAAGGTTAGGTAACCAGAGAAGGGGAAATAGCAATAGGTAAACGCAAGAGAAATATAGAAAGGGGATAAAAAGAGGAGGATGAGAGGTGGATGTAAGAGAGAGTTGTAAACATGAGGGGAAAAAGCAGAAGAGAATGAATGTAGCAAGAAGGACACAGGGGGAAAATGACAGAGAAATTTATTAAAAAAATAATAAAAGAAATAGAGAATAGTAGTGAGAGTGAACCAGAAGCAAGTTATAAATATGCAAAGTGAAGACGAAAAGTATTTGGAATATAAGTGACTCCATAGTAATAGTCTCTTGGGGAAATGGTCTCTTGGGGAAATGGTCTCTTGGAGTAATAGTCTCTTGGGGGAAATGGTTTCTTGGGGAAATAGTCTCTTGGGGAAATAGTCTCTTGGGGAAATAGTATCTTGGGGAAATAGTCTCTTGGGGAAATAGTCTCTTGGGGAAATAGCCTCTTGGGGTAATAATTCCTTGGGGAAATAGTGTCTTGGGGAAATGGTCTCTTGGGGAAATAGTCTCTTAGGGAAATAGTCTCTTGGGGAAATAGTCTCTTGGGGAAATAGTCTCTTGGGGAAATAGCCTCTTGGGGTAATAATTCCTTGGGGAAATAGTCTCTTTGGGAAATAGTCTCTTGGGGAAATGGTCTCTTGGGGTAATAGTCTCCTGGGTAATAGCCTCTAGGGTGAGAGCCTCTAGGGTGAGAGCCTCTAGGGTGAGAGCCTCTAGGGTGAGAGCCTCTAGGGTGAGAGCCTTTAGGGAGGTAAGAGTCTCAAGGAAACGTTAATGAGAGAAAGAAATATAGTGTCTGGCTGGGAATATACCCATCACCATCTTTTTTTCTTTCCCCCTCGACTATCACCAACTATTTTCCTCCCCTCGTCTCCTATCACCCCCTATTTTCCTCACAATTTATTTCCCTCTCTTTACCACCCATGACCACCTATTTCTCTCCTCATACTTTCATCACCACCTATTTTATTCGTCTCATGTCCCATTTCTATTTTTCTCGTTCCCTTACCTCCCATTTCCATCTATCTTCGTCCCCCTCACCGTCCATCACCACATATCTTCCTCTCCCTATCCCCTATTTTCTTCCCCACTCCTTCCTTCACCGCTTTACCTCCCCAATCACTTTACTTTTTTCCCAGATACACAAATAAATTAACTAAATTACATATATATATATATATATATATATATATATATATATATATATATATATATATATATATATATATATATACCAGAGTATCTCATAAAATTAAGCAAAGTATATACAAAACATTACCAAATCATGTCAAGAAACTAAGTAAAGATTTAACAACAATTTTTCCAGATGTATCAAGTTGGTGCAGATCCCCAAACTACACAAAGAAAATAAACCTCCAAATATACATGGAGTTCTTTCTAAAAAAAACAATAATCAAAATACATCAAATAATTCCCATAAAATCTTAAAGTTCTTCTCAAAATACATCAAGAACCTTCCATACTACAATAACACCAAAATACATCAAAAAATGACGTCATTTAAAACAGTTGTATTTGTTCTCTTTCAACTGCATTTTTTTCAGTGTTTTTATTATTATTTTTACTTGTGGTAATTTTTCGTTTTATATTTTATCATTTTGTTATGAATTTATCTGTGGTGTTTTCCTCTGCCTTTGATATGTATTCTAGTTGTTTTAATGTTTGTTTTATTTTTGTCGCCAGCAGGCTTGTTTTTACAGGCAGGTAGAGCTGTTTGGGAAGGATCTGTTAATACTGTAATTATGAAATATGGTAATCCAGTCACTGCTGTCGGATGTAGAAGAGACAGACAGGGGGAAATATATTATGTCAGACAGGTGGTGCTAAGTGTGTACATGCGTGTTTTAGTGCATATAAATACGCCCTCACACACAAACACATACACAATTACATGTATACGTACACTTACTCACCAATGGCCGCACACATACACACTCAGACGCACACAAATACACTGTGTGTAGTGGAGGCTGACTTCATACACAGTTTCAAGTGTAGATATGATAGAGCCCAATAGGCTCAGGAATCTGTACATCAGTTGATTGACGATTGAGAGGCGGGACCAAAGAGCCAGAGCTCAACCCCCGCAAGCACAATTAAGCGAGTACACAAAATTGGCCGGTTTGGCAGATTAACACGAATTTTCACGAAGGAATATACGTATGAGTGTATGATAATTCTACCCAAGTGTGTTCGCAAGCACACTAAACCTTTCTCCCTTCTGCTCACATATGTATTCCTGTGTCGACAAACTGCTCAATTTCCCTTTGAACACCAAAGACAATAATTCCAGTTCTGTTCAAGTACCGTACTGTTCTAAGTAATTTTAATATTGATTCGCAAAATTCTTCATAAAACTGGAAATAAGTTAAGTACGTGGAAATAAGGAGGGGCTGAATCCAGATGTTCGAGGTGTTTTAATCTGAAAGTTCTGGAAAGCATTTTAGTTCGATAATTCTGGAAGGTATTTCAATGCAATAGTTTTTAAAGCTTTTCAGTCTGCAAGTTATAGAAGGCATTTTAATGTTAATTCTGGAAAACGTTTTAATGCAGAAGTTCTGAAAGAAGTTTTAATCCGGAAGTTCTGAAAGGCTTTCTAATCCGGATGTTCAGAAAGAAGTTTTAATCCAGAAGTTCTGAAAGGCGTTTTAATCCGCAAGTTCAGAAAGACGTTTTAATCCGGAAGTTCTGAAAGGCGCTTTAATCCGGAAGTTCAGAAAGGCGCTTTAATCCGGAAGTTCTGAAAGGCGCGTTAATCCGGAAGTTCAGAAAGGCGCTTTAATCCGTAAGTTCTGAAAGGCGTTTAAATCCGGAACTTCAGAATGGCGTTTTAATCCGGAAGTTCAGAAAGGCATTTTAATCCGGAAGTTCTGAAAGGTGTTTGTTCATGGGCTGAGGGCCACCAGTTCCGTCCGACGTTCCTTCACAGAAGAAACATTCCGCATCTCCCAGGAGGTGTCTCCGTCCTGTCCCGTCACGTGACAAGCGTTGTGATCACAGCTGAGTTCCAGGAAGCTTCTGGCTTAATGCAGAGGTGACCGTGACCCCAGTCCGTGTCTCCCAGTCCGTGTCTCCTCATCCATATCCCGAGTCCATGTCTTCAGAGTCAGTCTCCTCAGGCATGTCTGATCAGTATACGCATTTCCTATCTCGAGAAAACTGGCAATGGACAACATAAAAGTCATATGGACTGACAAAGTTATGGGAAGACAGACTTGACAAAGACAGTCAGATACAGATATACAGACAGACAGACAAGCAGAAAGACAACAAACAAGGCATGCGAGAAAGTCACAAAAAAATCAGTAATGCAGTACACAAACTGACAGAAACAGATAAACTGATAGACAAGATCAGATAAACAAGAACAGATAAACAGATAAAATGACAGACAAGCTAACAGAAACAGACATAATCTGTCAAACAGATAAACCATCGAGAATACTTACAAAGGTCACGCAGGTCACACCGTAAGGAATAACTTGAGAAATAATAATACTAAATAATAATAATAATATTAATATTAATAATAAATAATACAATTCCAGAAAATACACTCAAATATTTATTGCAATAATATCCTAAAGCTATCATGTGCCCACTAATTTGCTCGGAGCTATCGTATGTCCGCTAATTACTAATAAGTTTCTGATGCCTGATAATATGCAGGTATTGGCCGGCTAATTACCTTAATTAGGTATGGCCCAGGGATATCATTAGGCAGAGATGGTCGCAATTGTCCCCACTAATGAGATACGGGAAGGCTGTAAAGTTGTGGACATTGTTGTGGTAGATATGTGGCTTGTTGGGGGTTTGTTGTGGTAGATATGTGTGTGGCTTGATCCAATATGTTGTGGTAGAGGTGTGGTATGTGGTGGTAGATGTGTGGAGTGCTGTAGTATGTGGTGGTAGATGTGTGGAGTGCTGTAGTATGCGGTGGTAGATGTGTGGAGTGCTGTAGTATGTGGTGGTAGATGTGTGGAGTGCTGTAGTATGTGGTGGTAGTTGTGTGGAGTGCTGTAGTATGTGGTGGTAGATGTGTGGAGTGCTGTAGTATGTGGTGGTAGATGTGTGGAGTGCTGTAGTATGTGGTGGTAGATGTGTGGAGTGCTGTAGTATGTGGTGGTAGATGTGTGGAGTGCTGTAGTATGTGGTGGTAGATGTGTGGAGTGCTGTAGTATGTGGTGGTAGATGTGTGGAGTGCTGTAGTATGTGGTGGTAGATGTGTGGAGTGCTGTAGTATGCGGTGGTAGATGTGTGGAGTGCTGTAGTATGTGGTGGTAGATGTGTGGAGTGCTGTAGTATGTGGTGGTAGATGTGTGGAGTGCTGTAGTATGTGGTGGTAGATGTGTGGAGTGCTGTAGTATGTGGTGGTAGATGTGTGGAGTGCTGTAGTATGTGGTGGTAGATGTGTGGAGTGCTGTAGTATGTGGTGGTAGATGTGTGGAGTGCTGTAGTATGTGGTGGTAGATGTGTGGAGTGCTGTAGTATGTGGTGGTAGATGTGTGGAGTGCTGTAGTATGTGGTGGTAGATGTGTGGAGTGCTGTGGTATGTGGTGATAGATGAATGAGTTTTTTAGTATTGTGTAGGTATTGTTCTTATACGTGTTGTTATCATTTTTAATTATTGAAAGATACTGGATTATTTGATACCCGTGTTAAGAGTTACAAAGTAGAGAGTTAGATAAAGAGTGAGCTAAAGAGAAGAGAGTTAGGGAATATAGAAAGTTAGAGAATATGGAATGTTAGAGAATATTGAAAGCTAGACAGCAACGAGTGAGCTAAAGAATAGAGAGTATAGAGAAAGCAAATACAAATTGAAACAATCGACTTGAGAATGGTCCAGACGGACCGAAACGTTGTCGTCCCTTCACCTTCTAGTGTGTGGTCTGCTCAACATACTTCAGCCACGTTATTGGGACTCATCGCCTGCATACAATTGAAAGTTCAATTGCCGCTGTTTACCACTAATCAGACTATTGGAACTTTAAAAACAAGGAAATCGCTTACCCTTTTATCTCAGATTTGGTATAGTCAATCTTTTTTAAAAGTGTTTGAAGTGTGTGTTCGATACGTGAAAAATACGTCACGATGCCTTAAACCGGTTTACCCCTTTGACAGTTATATATTCCACAATACGTGGCAACTTACAGCAATTTCACTTTAATAACGTCAAGTTCTTTAAAAGTAAACCTTAACTTCTTGCAAGTGATTCATATTGCTAACATGAGACCCGAATTAGATTAAGATTTATCGATTCCGTTATTTTCACATTAATTACATCTTCTGTAAGTAGGTCGTTAGTTCTTTTATCTTTTTCATTAACGAAGTGTTTAAGAAGAACATAACTTGCACTCAGCTGTGAGTGTAAATCTTACCATAAGACCATCATACATGTGTTGCCTTAATGAAAATAAGATAATAAAAATAAAATACGCCAATAAGTAAAAAAAAAACAATATCAAATCGAAAATTACCTTTCGCCTCGAGGCCATATCACAATCAAAGTGGGAACTAGGTCAACAGATCTCTAGGATAAGGCAACGTACAAGTAAATTGCCGTTTCTTCGCGAGGAGCGGAAACATAGATTGACATACCTGAGTACAGTCCGCATCCCCAGCCATAAATCGACTGACAGGACATGAATAATGCAGCATTGAAGTGTTTGAGGGCAATTACCAGGTGGTAGAGGGAGAGAGAGAGAGAGAGAGAGAAAAAATACCGAGAGAGACAGACAGAACAGAGAAAAGGAAAGAGAGACAGCATAGAGATACACAGAGACATACATGCTAGAGAAACTAGATTAATGAAGACCAAAGGGTCTGCCAACGTATTATTATGTATTCTGAAGAGCCACTGTTAATCTGTACCACTAAGTATAACGGTGATGAAAAAAAGACTGAGCACTGGAGACTTGAAACCATTTCATGAATCAACTAAGCAAAGAAACCTTCAAATATATATATATAGCACCAAGATTTTGTCCCGTTTCAGACATATTCGAAAATGGCCATCAGAGCAGCATTTAGAAATTTCATCAAGGAGGCTTTCAAATCACTGTACAGCACCTACGTGAGAACAGTCATGGAGCATGCAGCCCCGACGAACAATCCCCACATAAAAAGCACAAGGGCATTATAGAGGTACAATAGTTCCCAGGGAGATTCGTACTAAAGGTGAATAAGGAAGGATAAGAAGAATGAAGAAGCTAGACTTGACACTAAAAAGGTAAATAAATAAGAGTGAGGAGATAATAAAGACGTAAAATACTTAGGTGAAACTGACAGGGTGGAAGAATTAGGGAATGTTCACAATGAATAACAATAGAACGAAAAGACACGGATGAAAGATGAAGATATTCGTATATGAGGCTGAGACCCAACCCTCCTGGTTATCTTGATGTTATCTTGAATGATTTCGGGGCTTTATTTTAGTGTCCCCGCGGCCCGGTCCTCGCCAGGCCTCCACCCCCAGGAAGCAGCCCGTGACAGCTGACTAACACCCAGGTACCTATTACTGCTATGTAACAGGGGCATAGGGTGAAAGAAACTCTGCCCATTGTTCTCTCGCCGGCGCCAGGGATCGAACACAGGATCACAAGTCCAGCGTGCTGTCCGATCGGTCGGCCGACCGGCTCCCTCAAATGTATGAATTGACAGAATTTAACACGTACATCATCATAATCATCACCCTCGTCCTCGTCGTCATCACCGTCCTCGTCGTTATCGTCACCGTCGTCGTCTGTGATTCATCTACCAAAACCCAGCAAATCACTTAATCCCAGTTCACGATTACACTTTACAATCTACTTAAATTCAATGATTAAAACTGAGCGGATTGCATATTATTGTTTCTCGATTATTTTAAAGTAAAAATGGATTATATTCTTCGACTGGATTATACTCGAGTATTATCTTGTGTTATATATATTCATAACGTGAGCGATATTCAAAAATGTTCTTCATCTGGTAGAGCGGATATATATATATATATAATATATATATATCTATATATATATATATATATATATATATTATAATATATATTATATGCCGCTGAGGATTGTGAAGAGATCAACAAAACGCGTCATTTATTAAACGACATGCCAGGCATAAGAAGTATTACCAGAACACAAGAGGGATTTACAAGGAAAAAGTTGACAGTTTTCTGCAAGAAGTGCCGGATTGACCTAGTTGTAGTGATGTGTGGGCCTGCGGGCCGCTGCAAGCAACAGTCTGTGAGACCAAGGTGCTCACACGCCAAGCCTGGCCCCGGGCTGGCTTGGGGAGTAGAAGAACTCCCACATCCCTCTGCACGTGCACTGACAACGAAACCAAAATAAAGCAATTATACCATTATATAATATAAAACAATTATTCCATGATGAAATTTAAAACAATTATATCATAATTATACCATAAATAACCAAATAAAACAGTTATACCATAATATCAGCCAAAATAACAAGTCTAACCATGACCTAAAAACACTTAACACAGGAAAAACAGTACTAACAACAATACTAACAATAACAAAGACAACAACAATAACAAAGCCAACAATAACAAAAACAACAACAACAAAGCCAGCAAACAAACCATAATTAGACCTAAATCACTTTAGTCACTTCGTAAACAACAGCTAGAAACATCGCCTCAATTAAACTTCTCAAAATTTATGAGTTCAAACGAAACTGACAAATATATACACAATTTATCAGCACTTTTTTTTTGTTCATTCAATCGTAGCGAGACCAAATTATATATTAGTTTTAATAAATATTATTTATGATATTTATGAATAAGATAATTATCTTCTGCGTTTCTTCTACCCGAATAAAGTCATTTCAACGCCTCGTTAAGGAACAGTATATATACAATATATATACAATATATATACAATATATACATTATATATATATATATATATATATATATATATATATATATAATATATATATATATATATATTGCTGGTTGGTCAACGAGCTGTTTTGGATAGCATAATACCCCTCTACAGGTTGATGGACCCTTAGGTTAATACTAAACTAATAACTCTAAGTATATGGTTGCAATATTCTTTGGTTTCCTTTCAATATTTCCTCAATTAAAAAGTTACATTTTTTTCTATACATGGACATGCTTATCTATTTGTGACTACGGGCAAGCAAGATTTAGCTCTTTATCCCTCGCCTATGAGTCTTATTATACCCTCTCGCGTCGGACATTCGGATTCTTTGTGTCAGCGTCTGTCCGTCAATCTAAACACATTCCTGAATGTTAGCTCATCCCTGACGCCTAATTGGTGAGATGTGTTTCCAACGGCAAAGATGCCGGATGCTGCTGATGCTGTTCTGGGGGCGAGATGACCTTAATTTATGATGCTAGCTGTATAATACCCCCCCCCTACCCCCTCCACTCCTCCCTCATCGAAGACACATGCAATAATTATGTTGAGAAAGACGCTCGACCGTTATTCTTGCGAGGTTAGTGTCACCTCAACCCGTCC
>WNGS01052365.1:5444336-5461524 GCA_020271785.1 Procambarus virginalis
CAAAGTTCCCCACTAATTTCCCTTTTACCACACGTTCATAACTTCCCCCCAACTGCTCACGACCCCCACACACCTGTTCATGACCGCCCACACCCATGGCGCCCACCCCCACACCCACTGCCCACCCTCCCAACGATTAAATCTCCCTCGTCAGCTTTCATTCCCCCCCTCCGGCTCCTCCTCCCCATAATCCACCACCGCTGCCTGACACTTGAGAAGCTACACATATTGATGTTTGTCAATTTGAGACAGCTATTTTTTGACTTAGTGGGGGGGGACTGTAGTTAACAGGATGTGGGAGGTGGTGGAAGAGGAGAGGGAAGAGAAGCAGCAATAGTAGGAGAGTAGAAAGGGAAGAGGAGGAGGGGAGAGAGTAATAAAAGAGGGAAGAAAAGGGGCAGAGGAAAACAAGGGCGATAAAAAGAAGAGGTTGAGGGTCAATATGTAGAGACAGAGGCCTCGGAACAATCGTCTTGTTGCACTTCGGTGATAGAACAAGCTATATTTTTCATTCATTTATATTTTTTTTTCATGGGAGTATTTTCTATAGGTGGTGTTTACCTGCTCTGTTTGATAATAACGCTTGAGCAGGCAGTAGTTAAGGAAATGACATTTGGTCCTCCACGATATGTGCAACGCGCCGCGGGCGCGTGCGTGCTGTGTGTGTGTGTGTGTGTGTGTGTGTGTGTGTGTGTGGTGTGTGTGTGTTGTGGGGTGTGTGTGTGTGTGTGTGTACTCACCTAGTTGTACTCATCTAGTTGTGCTTGAGGGGGTTGAGCTTCGGCTCCTTGTGTCCGCATCTCAACCGTCAATTAACTGGTGTAAGGTTCCTGAGCCTATTGGGCTCTATCAATCTTTTTTTGAAACTGTATGGAGTCTGCCTACCACATTACTTCCTAATGCATCCCATTTATTAACTACTCTGACACTAAAAAGTTCTCTCCAATATCTCTATAGCTCATTTAGAAGGGAGGTAGCAAATATTCATGTTTAAACGCTCATTCTTCTCTACATTCTTCACAAACGTATGACTTATTCTAACCACGTTATAGAGGCATTACCCCAAAATGTTTCTATAGTGTACAATAATTTATGTCAAAGTTTTATACTTATCAATTAGAACATTTGATTTTTCTCCTAAATAATTTGCATTATAAAAACTATATATATATGAAGGTAGGAAAGGTAGAAAAGGTGAGGTATACTAGTGAAGAGTTTACAGAGGGGGTTATGGGAACATTGGAGGAGTTGTGGATGTCTATAATTTTTTTTTCTTAGCCACATGGAGTGTATAACTCTACGGAGCAAAGCTACCAATATTTCATATCTTGTTCCTTTGAATTTGAGATTTAGACTTAACCAGCGTGTTACCACAATAGTTCTCCAACGAAAACGAAATGATATGAACAATTATGACAAACTCAAAACTAATGGTCGATTTAAAATTTACCATTTCCCTACGCACACTCATTATATCCCCGGAAATTCATTATACTCCCACATACCCATTATATAATCCCACGTCCCATCTAAATCCTTATCCTGATCTATTCCATAGTGCTATGATATATATAGACGTATTGCGATGTGTGGACTTTCTCCTATGGTTTCTTTTCCCCCCTACCATACTCATTATATCTTCACTAGCCACACTACACCTTCACTACACCTTCACCACAAGCACGCCACACCAACCACCAACCACACCCTTACCAACCCACACCCCAACCCCCCCACCCCAGACCCACAGCCCCACCCACCACCACCAGCACCCCCACCACCCACCAACCCCCCAGCAAGACAGCGCCGCTAGTTACCCTCGGGTCACATTGTGGCAGCCTCTGAACCAAAGCCGTCCACATACGGTCTGGGGACGTAAGTGCCTAACGTGCATATGGTCTTGTGGATGTGGGAAATGACGGGAGGGATGGAGAGGGTGATAGTGGGAAGAGGTGAGGAGACATAGGAGTTTACTGTGCGGAGTGGGATGGAGAAGGAAGGAGGGGGGTTATGGGAAAGGAGGTGGAGATAAGAGATGGGAGGTGTAAGGGTGTTATAGGGAAAGAATAGGGGAACAGGCGATCACCTCCTCCCTCCCACACTCCGGCTACCCTATCCGGCCAGTCATCCGGCCAGCCATCCGGCCAGCCATCCGGCCAGACGCGACAGGAGACAGGTAAACAGCCAGCTGCCACTGTGTCTTTGCAGCCCTTAACAACACGCACAACACAGCTACGCAAACACACGTGCACCCCAACCAAGCAAGCACACCCAACATGCACTAAAACACGTGTGCTGGCACGCACCGTACAGACAATCAACAACACATAATACGCAGATAAAACGACCCGGATTTAGTTTTTCCAATGACTGATACTAATTGCGCGATTTACCAAGAGTTGGAGCAAATTAAAAAAATCCTGATTGGTCAATTTCAATCAGGATTTTGTCAATAGAACAAAAAATGATTAATTCTCTACTGGATTAATAACTTTCTTAATTATCAATAATTATTATTGTTCAATATTATATATCCGCATAATATCATTATTTTTTTAATTATTTGAACAAATAGTACTTAAGTTTATTGCACATTTTATTTTTGTACTGTAAATTTCTAACTCGTTTTAACCAAAAATATTTAATGTTGTTGGTATTTAATGACACCTTCACTATTTTGCTATCCCCATGCCGCGTTAGCGTGGGGCCAAATTTTGTTTTTTTAAATTCTAGTATTTTCTCTAAATGGGAAGCGGCTGTATCGGGTAACTGTTGCCCCTCGCTATAAAAATAGAAAGATCACATGATTAGGATAGCTTTGGTCAAGAAATACTCCTTTTTGTGATATTTATTTCAGCACAATTAACATGTGTATTTTTTGAGGTCAATAAATTTGTCCTCGTTTTGCGTTCGTTTTGGTGTGTACATATTTTGTTGTGTACTATGGGAGTGAGGGCGTTTTCTTTCTCCAATGATTATTGTATTTGTTTTTTTCCCATGCGTGTCTACCTCTCCACACAACTTTTCTCCCATTCTATCCGTTGTCTACGAAGTCATACTCCTCTCACACTCCATCATTTAGTGTGTATTTCACCATTCACTCTCTCTCACATGTCCTGCCTCTGTCCTCTCCCACTCACTCCTTCCACAATTCATCCATTCCCAACAATCCTCCATCCACACCCATCACAATCCTTCTACCCACTCAACCGCATACTATTCATCCACCGCATCTTCCCCTCCTCTGCCCTTACCTCCCTCGTAATGTTAGGTGGGACGTTTGAGTGCATATGGTGGATGTTTGAGTGTGTATGGGTGGTGCGTTTGAGTGCATGAAGGGCGTTTAAGTGCGTACTCCCTGACGACTATGTACTGTGGAAGTGTCTCCTCAGATGGAAAAAAAGACGAAATGATAAGACGGAAATAAATGACTTTACAAAGGTAAAGGAATTATCAGGACAAACCAATTACGAAGTGCGATAATATAGCACTTCGAAGGGAAGGATATATTCGAAGGATAATATAAGTGCACTTCGAAGCACATCCCTTCCCTTCTCTTCGAAGGGAAGGCACTTGGAGAACAAGGAGCTGGGATATGAGGACAAGGAGCTGGATTATGAGAGCAAGCAGCTGGGATGTGAGGACGGAGTGAAGAACGGTCTTGAACCAATTGGGATTCGAACCCCTAGACCCCTGCAAAAAACGAGACCGTCGTTCTGTCGGGTAGTTCAAGTGGAGAGACGCTCGGAGTTGAAAGACAAACTTCAGTATGACTTTCGAGGAGAGACTGAACATGGAATCTTGTATGTGGTGTACTCTCGAAACCTGTGCCTGCCCATCTGAAGGGCACCGGACGAAGGGAGGAAAATAGGGAAAGGGGAAAATTAGGGAGGAATGGGTAATTGGGGGTGAGTATTTGAGGTAAGAGGAGAGAAAGATTAGGTTTGAAAATATGTTGTTTATTGATTTCGAGGACAGGGAATGTTAAATATATATTTTTTGAGGGGTGCCTGGATTATGAGAGGCACCTTATTTCCTACCACAGACGTGGCTGTATATATGTGCAATGCTAACCAACATATCTATACTTTCTATTATCCTCCAGGAACAGGGGTTAGAGATCTGGGTTATTGAGCACTCAAACCATAGGATGAACGTAGTGTTTTTGGACAGCAAATTGCAGTGCTAACCATATCATTGATATTTTCCTTTGTCCTACACTAAAAGGGTTAAAGAGCTGCTGCAGTATATTGTGAGTTGCGAATTTGTGTTTGTAGTGTTGGTGGTGTTGGTGATAGAGGTAGTGGTGATGCTGGTGATGTTAGTGATACAGGTGGTGTAGGGACCGGTACTTACCAATTAGAGTCTACGGAGGAGTGATTTCTAGCTCCTTATGCCCCGCCTATTAGCCTTGAACCTGTAGCGTTTCAGCCTAAATACTCTGACTTTAAAATTCTTTATCGAATCGTAGTTGTAGATGGAGGTGGCTTCCACAGCTTCCTCTGCTCGAGCATTCCACTTGTTAACAGGTGATGGATATGCTGGTGGTGATGTTAAACAAGTAATTATGATAGATATACAGGTGATGGTGGTGGTAGTGGACATTCAGGTGATGGTGCTGTGAACACTATATCTCGACAAGCCTCCCTGTGTGGCCAGCTTATCACCTCTCCCCCTCCCTCTCCCCGCCTGATGGTGATGGTAGCGGTGATAGTGGACAAGCTGCTGCTGTTGCTGCTGTCTGCTTCTGTCTGCTGCTGCTGCTGCTGCTGCTCCTGCTGCTGTCGCTACATATATGGTTTAAATAATTCAGCCACTGGCTTTGGCCTTTGCAAATTTAATGGACGTTGGATTTTACTGTGTATTATTGATGCATCTATTAATTATATTGTTTTGTTGTTCTTGGGGTCGTTGATGCTTTCATGATGTTGTTGTCTTGTTGTTTTGATGTTATCTTGCTGTTTTAGGTGTCGTTGTTGCTGATTTCTAGATAATCTTTAACCATTGACCTCAAATTTCGATAACCTTCCAAGTCATTCAAGCTCAGCTTCCAGAAATGTTCCAACTTTACAAATAATCCATTTTTGTTTTTGGTTTTTGTATATAATGTTTACCTGATCACGGATTTCCACTGAGAAACAGCGGTGTACTCTTTATGAAGCAAACTTAAAGGATTTTAATACAACAATCAAAGCACTGAAGAGAATAAGGCGTAGTTATATATCTGCCCGGGCTTGTCATCAATCTTGTCATCAATGCTCGAGCAATCAGAGTGCAGGTGAATCTTGTCATCAATGCTCGAGCAATCAGAGTGCAAGTGAATCTTGTCATCAAGGCCCGAGCAATCAGAGTGCAGGTGAATCTTGTCATCAATACTCGAGCAATCAGAATGCAGGTGAATCTTGTCATCAATGCTCGAGCAATCAGAGTGCAGGTGAATCTTGTTATCAATGCTCGAGCAGCCAGAATGCAGTTGACTAACGTCATAAATGTCTCTTTAGGCGCCACAAAGTTCTTGTTTATTTCAATAACTTGATAAAAAATGTTCTGTGAACTATAATGAGGCTCAGTTCTCCAGGACCGGGATTCCACGAACTTTAAAGTAACCATTTACGTAACGTGTGCATCTATCCTAAATAATGACAGCTTTGCTTACTTTTATTAAACAGATTAGAGGCTTCGAAACTTCACAATACAAGATTACTATTGGTATTAACAACCTCATAGTGCTTCGGTGCTCATAAACTGTTTACCAAATGTCAACAAAGCCGCCATGATTGAGGAACGCTGTAAAGGTTTCGTAAGTGGACGCAAAAACGCTTGATTAGTCATGGCCCTGTTCTTAAATTTCCGATCCCAGCAGTTATGATATTGGTGTATTTTTCAAGTTATTCTCCATCATCTTTTCTCACAAGTTTTTGAGCGTTGAGCAAACACGGTGACCCAGCGTGTTTAATACTTGTATGTTACTGAGGGGATAGTGTATATGTGTGTATGTGTGTGTGTGTGTATAATGTATAATGGCACTTTCGGGGAAACCCAAAAGCCCAGGAAGAGGATATAGCTACAGGTTTGTCTCGAGAGGTTCAGAAACACTTTTACTTCTATGTAAATGTACACTATAGTTTACAAGGGAGTTGAAAAGTAACTATTTAAGTAAGCCAGAGACCCAAGTGCACACGGGAGACATCTCCTGCCCACGAGGCTAACCATAGCCCGTGCTTCTTGCCCAGCTCCTGTGCCAGGTAAGTTACGGGCTCACCATAGCCCGTGCTACTTGGAACTTGTTCCGAGTAGCTGAATCTATAACAACAACAACAACCCAAGTGCAGCCAGTCTTTTCTTCCAGATCTACAGGTTTTCAAACAGCAATATAGTCCTGTGTGTATATATGCCCCACCACCACCATCAGACGACCAGCACAAGCCACACCAACACCACAAAACCACCAAACTCCTCCACATCACAGCACCACCAGACGACCACTCCACCACACCCGACCACCACACCACAACAGGTGTCACCATAGAGACCTCTTGAGCCAATCTCCTACTGAGGGAATGACTCCGTTGCCCAGAGGTGGATCCCGGCCACTTATGTCGTTATTCCTAAGTGAGGGGAAATGCGATTAAGTGACGTCCCCAGGGCTAATGCCATACTACTGAAGAGGGATATGGCCAAGTAGCAATTAAGAGAGACACGGTGGCTTTCACCCCCCCCCCCCTCTTTCCCCCCTTTTCTCCCTCCAGGGCTACCCTCTTCCTCCCTCTTTTCCCTCGGGGGGCATTGGCCAGAATCCTCCCTTTCCCCTCACCTCCCATGAGGGGAACGCGATGAGGGAAAGTGTGAAAATCTTGATAAAACGCGTCACAATCGATATGGACCATGGCTGGAGATGAAAAGGATGCTGGGGCTTTAATCCATCTTAACTGATAAGAGTAGTTAGGGCTGGTGGTGGTCAAGGGGAGTGGATGAAGAGGGGGATGATGATGAGGGGGGCAGAGGCAGTAGGGGAGGAGGGAAATAGCTGTGGAGGAAACCATAGATGAAGCTACTGGAGGTGTTGAGGGGAGATAGAAGATAGTGCGAGAGGATTTGAGAGCAGCCAGGTGGAGGAAGTTTGGGCGTGGATTGGATATATCAGTGTTTTGGAAGCCCTGGATGGTTGTGGAGGGCGAAGTGGAAGCCCTGGATGGTTGTAGAGAGGAGGTAGAGGCCCTGGATGGTTCTAGAGGGGAGGTAGGCGAAGCCCTACTGAAGATAGAAACCATAAAAGAGAAGAATCAAGAAGATGAGGAATATATATATATATATATATATATATATATAATATATATATATAGAGAGAGAGAGAGAGAGAGAGAGAGAAGAGAGAGAGAGAGAGAGAGAGAGAGAGAGAGAGAGAGAGAGAGAGAGAGAGAAAGAGAGAGAGAAAGAGAGAGAGAGAGAGAGAGAGAGAGAGAGAGAGAGAGAGAGAGAGAGAGAGAGAGAGAGAGAGAGAGAGAGAGGTTTTATTAATGGGGCGGGGGAGAAAAAGGGGGGGTTGTTGGATAGAAGGAATTGGAAACGCGAACAGAAATAGTAACTCCGAGAAGAGGATAAGTGGAAGACGGCATAGAGACTCCAGAACAAGGATTCTAAAACATATATAAAAAAAACCGCTGGAAGAGCTCATGAACCATTGAACGATAGCCCCCATAAGAGCTTTAAAATTTCTGGAAAAAACATACGGAATGCTGGATAAGATGCTCTTAGAGAGACGCATTAGAACCCCCATGGAGGAGCCAACGGTCTCTGAACTCGGGGGGTCCCTTGAGTATAGGGTCCCCCTGGAAGAGAGCCCCACTGGAGGAGCTCAGGGGCCCCCTGGACGAGAGCCCCCGACGGAGAGTATCGAGGTGCAGGAGGCGTGTGCGTGTTGTGGCCCAAGGCGGAGGCGGGGCTGTTAACTTTAATCCCGGGATCTTTGTGATGGTGACACGTGGCTCGGGTAAACACACGACGCTGTTCTTGTGGCTTCCACTAGAGTCGCTGTTTTGGCTTCCACTACAGTTGATGGGGCTTCCACTACAGCTGATGGGGCTTCCACTACAGCTGATGGGGCTTCCACTACAGCTGATGGGGCTTCCACTTCAGCTGCTGTTTTGGCTTCCACTACAGCTGCTCTTTTGGCTTCCACTACAGTTGACGGGGCTTCCACTACAGCTGATGGGGCTTCCACTACAGCTGATGGGGCTTCCACTACAGCTGATTGGGCTTCCACTTCATCTGCTGTTTTGGCTTCAAAAGCCAATATCCAATATGGGATATAATTGCAGGGATGGGAGAACGGAATGAAGGGTCGGCACCCTACATCTTGAATCATCAAGGATAGAACGGTGAAACAGCAAGGAAAGCCGCTGTTGCAACCAGTCTAAGTGAATGCTTCATGCAAATGCAAGTTCTCTAAATCAGCGGCTGCCAACCGAAGGTCCGCAGAAAAATCTGGACATTATTTGCATTTTTTTTGTTTAATTAATGCTAAAACTAAATTCATATTCTAAGAAATTCTTATATTCTGAATGTTTTATTTTATTTTTGTATGTAACTATATTTTATTTAACTGTGTATTTTCTTTAACTATTTTCTTTAACTGTTATATTTAATGGCATTAAATAGTTTGACTTTAATAACTATAATTACTTGTTTGGTTTCAGATTCGAATACAATAAACCTATAATGAGTGAAAGAAAGCAAAGGAATATTTTGCATTTCTTTAACAAAAGAAAATACAACTTATGAAAATAGTAACAATAGTAATATGTGTACTTGACTTAACTGTGATATGATCAATGATTCAGAGCCTCCACAGTCTTCGTCAACCACCATTAGCAACAACAGTCCAACTGGAGGCGGAGAGAAGAAAAAACTCAAAATATCAAGAAAATATGATTCGAACTACTTGAAATTTGGATTGATTCAAGAACCTGGCAGTGAGCTGCAGCATCCACGGCCGCATTGTGTTGGGCGTTTAAAGAGTTTACCCAATGATGCCATGAAACCATTCAAAGTCGGAAGGCACTTGCGATCAAAACACCCGGATTTAGCTAGGTAACCACTCGAATAGTTTCAAAGTATGCGTGAAAATATGCAAAAGCAAGTAATTGTTTTAATAAAAACGACTGTGGGAAATAAGTCTTTATTAGTGGTCCGCGGGATCATATTAGTGGTCCGCGGGATTTAAAATTGTGAATTTAGTGGTACGCGAGGTCCGAGAGGTTTATAGACCGCTGTCTATAAATTGTAGCATCCTCTTCTAAAGCTGCGCAGTACTCAAATAGTAAGACTTTCTGAGACTACATTAACTTACATTCTAGACCCAATAGGGCTTCAAAAGGCAGGTACAGACGTTCCTGGTTATCCACGCTGAACTTTTTTTTGTTTTGGCCCTTGATCTGTGCCTTTTGTTGCTTTTTGTTTTAGTTTTTGGTTATTTGCCATTGTTTTCGATTTAATTTTCAATGGTTTTATTCTTGAACCTAATCTTACGAGCATTGTTATCTCTCCGTGTTGACTGGAAAGATGGGTCCTGAAAGATATTATTGATAAAAACACGACCCCCAACAGACACCAACCAGAAGAATGAGTTAATAATGTATTATAAGAGAAAGAAGACCATCACCTTGTACGTGAAGAACCTTGTTGATTCCAACCGAAACGCCTTGAAAAAGAGAGGGATGTTGTCTATACCTTCACATGACAACTTGAGGATTGTCAACCCCGACAATCTCATGTTGTTTAGGCAAGACAACATCATCATCATCTTCAAGACGCAAGACAATGCACAAATATTATCAGGCGCAATTTTTTGACGGGGGCCTTGCTCCTAGCGAGACCCCCATCAAAAGGCCCCATCAAAATACACAGTCTCTTCACACAACCAGATCATCACTAGAGATATCCTTACATACTACACTGAGATAATCGACATATAAAGCGACATCAGAAGATTACACTTCGACGAAGCACTACACATCAAACAAACTCACCCATTAACCGCCTTAACCTAACATTGCTAAGTTCTACCATCTTCAGGACCAAGAAAAATAATCCACCATACTCTCCCATCATTAGAAAATAGGTGAAGGGCAGGCTCCAGTGAGTCTATTGACCAGTCCGAACCTTCCTCTTGGTTATATATCAGGTAACACCATTATATAATTCAATATATATAATATATATATATATATATATATATATATCTATATATATATTATATATATAATATATATATATATATATATATATATATATATATATATATATATATATATCTGAGTTTTGGGGTGTGAGTTTTCAGTTGTATCTAGTCCTGGGGACCATTCAGGCTTGTTTGCATATATATATATATATATATATATATATATATATATATATATATATATGAAAGATGCGGAATGGAGTCTGCCTTTCTAGCCAATCTATTATCCCTCTATTATGTCTACTACACATATTTCTCTCTAACACACACGTCGTCAGGAAGCAGACCGTAGTAGCTGTCTAACTCCCAGGTACCTATTTACTGCTAGGTGAACAGGCACATCAGGGTGAAAGAAACTTGTACCATTAGTTTGCGCCTCCTTTTGGAATCGAACCCAGGCCATTCGGACTACGACCCCGGAGTGCTATCCACTCAGCCGCGAGGCCCGCTCTGTGTTAGTGTATGTGCGTGTGTAAATGTATTTTTTCTGCTAAGTGCCATAGCCAGAACACACTGCAGTTGATGGTGCACGATATCACACGAGAGTGTTGCAAGATAACGAGATAACTGGCTGTGTAATTTTTGACTGGCAGGAATGGCAGACCACCAATCTGTGTGTATTTTAATTTTTTTAAGAGATAGCATAGAAATTTGTAAATTGTGAATATTATCATACAAACAGCTCAAGAATATACGAAAAAGAGACCATTTATTTTCTTTTTTTTTTTTGGTTGGTGTTGATGTTAGTTAAGGTTTAGATAAGGAAGGGATTTTGGAGATTTTGGGGAAAGTGATGGAGTTGATGATGAGAGGAAGAGGTGGTTGAGATTACGATAAGGTGAGTGGCAATGAAATGGAAAGTGGTGATAAATTGGGCAGTGTTGGTCGCTAGGGTGTAGGTGGTAGCGAGGGTGTGGATAAGGTGTATGCTTCTGAGAGTGTTGGTGGAGCCAACATGGATAACCATGGGGTGGTAACGAGAAGGTGAACGGCAGCTGTAGTAGTAGTTGTTTAGGTTCACGGGATAATGGCACTTGCAGTAGTGCCTCTCTCTAGAGCCACTTATTGTAGTGGCAGCTACAACAGTGGAAGTGGCACTGGCGCGTGAGAAGCGAGGCACCTGACACTCTGGCCTGATGTGATTCTCTCTACTGGTAATCAAATATGTCTCAGAGCTCCTGGCTGACAGGTGGTGCTCGAGCCTAACAGTTGGTGCTGGGGAGGTGAGAGGAGGGGATGGTTGAAAGGTGGTGCTGGAGACTGTCAGGTGATGCTGAGCTGACAGATGGTGAGGGGTGGCTTACAGGTGGTGCTGGAAGCTGACAGGCAGTACTGGAAGTTGACAGGTGGTGCCAGGGGCTGACAGGTGGTGCAAAGGGGCTGACAGGTGGTGCCAGGGGCTGACAGGTGGTGCAAAGGGGCTGACAGGTGGTGCAAAGGGGCTGACAGGTGGTTCTAGGGGCTGACAGGTGGTGCAAAGGGGCTGACAGGTGGTTCTAGGGGCTGACAGGCAGGGGAGGGATTTGAAAACTGAATAGAAAGAAGAACTTAGAGAAAGATGGAGAAAAGAGGAAAGTGAAGTAGGGAGGTAGAGATAGAATGAGGGAGTGAATGACTGAGTGAAGGATGGAGGGTATGAAGGAGGGAAGGAGAGCGATACAGATATAGAATAAGAATAAACCAAAAAACAGATAAATATTATCTTCAGAAATCGAAATGATCAGTTTATCAAAGTCGCCCTCCCCCCCTCATCAAGTAATTAGTTGAGGCCAGGTATAATATATACCTGTACAAAGTGATCGCAGTATACACCTGGCTCTCTCACACCTCTGCAAAATTTCCAGATTGAATACCTGGCCCTTCCTAATATAATAGAAGTGATGATCGGGAGCCCTGTATATACCATTATATATATATATATATATATATATATATATATATATATATATATATATATATATATATATATATATATAGGTCAATAATATTTCTGAGAATGTAAACATTTTCCGGGTTGTCGACCATATCCGAAACAAAAGCATTTATTGGCCATTTAAATTTGTGGATGTAAAAATAGTACTTTTTTTGGTCAATATTTTACTACCTATGCATTTTTCCTTTTTTAAGGCATTCTATATGTTTATTTTAGAGTGATAGTTTAATTAAATTATGTATTTTTAGTTTAAACAATGTAAAGAAAAATATTGAAAGAATGTATAAAATATGAATACGCTAAATATATATATTTTTCTGATATATACAAAAAATTGTGTTTTCAGGTTATGTGCATTTAATACCTCGTAGAATTATTGAATTATATCTTTTGGACTGACACTAAAGTGTTGTTATAATGTTTATGGTGTACGGCAGATTCTGCCTGTATAGACTTGTGTATGAGTGTGTGTGTGTGTGTGTGTGTGTGGTATTTGTGTGTGTGTGTGTGTGTGTGTGTGTGTGTGTGTGTGTGTGTGTGTGTGTGTGTGTGTGTGTGTGCTCACCTAGTTGTACTCACCTAGTTGTGCTTGCGGGGGTTGAGCTCTGGCTCTTTGGTCCCGCCTCTCAACCGTCAATCAACAGGTGTACAGTTTCCTGAACCTATGGGCTCTATCATATCTACACTTCAAACTGTGTGTGTGTGTGTGTGTGTGTGTGTGTGGTGTGTGTGTGTGTGTGGTGTGTGTGTGTGTGTGTGTGTGTGTGTGTGTGTCGGTGGAGGGTTGTGGTCTGTGTGTGTTGTAATGTGGGTGTGTTTGTGTGGAGGGGTGTAGTGTTGGTGTGGGTGTGGGTGTGTGTGTGTGTGGTGTGTGTGTGTGTGAGTGTGTGTGTGTGTGTGTGTGTGTGTGTGTGTGTGTGTGTGTGTGTGTGTATGTGTGTGTGTGTGTGTGTTAGGAATGCACTTTTCCTCCTTTTCCCTCATCTGAATACTGAGACTCCTGTGATCTGTGTGTGAAAGAGGAGAAGCCTTCTCAAAGGCTCCTTTATCTCATCACCTGCGGGGAAACAGCCGTGGCAGATGATTTACCAAGGAAACGACGTGCATGTGTTGAGGGTTTTCCCGAAGAAGTGCATCGGAGGAGCACGTCGGAGGGCGCCAAATTGGATAAGAGTGGCGCCAAATGGAACAGCTGATGGAAAAAGCGCGCCAAGTTCAGCCACGCGGCAAATGCAAAATGACAGAATTTGTGGATAATAAAGGGAGGACGGGAGCCATTAATAGAAGCCAGGGTGCGGTGTTAGCCTGGTTTGTTACCCGCGTTATCCGATTACCCGCGCCCGCTGCACCTCCCCCCCCCCCTTTAACACCCCATCCCATCCATTCCCCCCATTTACTCTCCCCCCTCATCCATTCCCTACATCCTCCTACTTCCTCTACCCACTCTCCTCACCTCCCCACGCCACCTTCCCTCAAACGGAAGCGCCCCTTCGAGTCGCCCTCTCACTCTAATCCTTGATTATCTTCCACCTCTCCTCCTCCTGTGCCTCCAGTCGAAGCACAACACTCCACGTCGGGATCAACCACCACAACATGGCTGAGTTAGTTTTTCTTCCTACTCCTCCTCCTTCTCCTCTTCCCTTCCTCTTCCTCGCGTGGATCCTACACGACAACATGGCACTTGCCTCTCAAGCGCTGCCGCTAATTGCGGGCATTCAGACACGCGTGTTTGTGTTCCTGTTGGTGGGATTTAAGGGAGGAATAATCCAATAACCTTGAGCACGGTGTTGCAGATGGGATTAGTTCTGTATTTGTACATCTGAGGTTTGAAGCAGGTTGTGTTTGTCTAGGGACAAAAAGGTTTACAGAGGTGTTTTAATGGTGTTTGGGTATACTTTTGAGGTGATTTAGGGATTCATCCCAGAGGGTGATGTAGAACCGTCCGGTGAGGGGTGGTGTTAGAGTGGTGATTGTGAGATGCAACTGTGTTTCTCTATCTCAGGTGATGAAGGTGGTGGTGACTCTGGGAGTTACACAGGCAGAATGAGATCTTGTAAAAATAAAAATTTTAATCTTAACTTAACCTTAGTACTTTTAACTTCTTAGAGTGTAATGAATCTGAGAATGTTAACAGGTAACCCTATTTATTAGGATCTTTGGGTGTCCTGTGTATCACCATTCATCCCGTGTTGAGGCATTCATCTCACCTTCTATGCTTCGCGTTTCTTTTACACTTTTATGATACATTATGTACAAGTATATATATATATATATATATATATATATATATATATATATATATATATATTAGCACGCGAGTATATAACCTGATTTCACGCAACACAAGCTGTATATAACTAACGTGAGACCAGTTTTGTAGTATGCAGCGCCAGCATGGAACTGCATATAGCTAAAATATGAGACCACTTTATTACCTATATAGTTTTAATCTAGGTAACCTAAGACCCAAAAGCACGACATCGGACACATTTATGATGAATTCTCTCCACGCGAGTCCACAAACAAATGAAGAACTGTGTTCGCATTTGTCAGAACGTGACCTCGGTTACGGCTTAAGATTAAGGTTAAAATTTGTTGTGGCCTTTTCCCAGAGCGGTATACGGCTTAAAAGGGATCAGGAAGGCCCTCTGAGAACTCACAAATACGCAAGTACGCAATGAGTAGGTACGCACACACACGAAAATATACGCACATGTGTACTCACCTATATGTACTCACCTATATGTGTCTGCAGGATCGAGCATTGACTCTTGGATCCCGCCTTTCGACCATCAGTTGTTTACAGCAATGACTCCTGTCCCATTTCCTTATCATACCTGGTTTTAAAATTATGTATGTGTATGTACTTGTCCTTATCCATATAATTATAAAGGAAGGTACACACACATAGATATGCTCGTCAGGTAGAGATAACAAGGAGTCTAAACTACCTAGACTATCTCAGCCGGAGGTAACAAGAAGTCTTCACTACCTCAGCCAAAGATATTAAGATATTAACCGCTAAATTAAGATATCAATCTGGAGTGTGGCTACATAAAACAAGTTTCTCGGAGTGTGGATGGTCACTGAAATGGTGGTCAGCAAGCAGACGATACACCTACCTGATGATGCACTATTGGTTGAATGTATTGAGAGGAACAACATCTCACAGCAGGATTAAACATTGCAGGATAAATGTTGTTCCTGCAAAACATTGCAGGAGCAGGATAAAACACAATCGACTGGATAATGGTCAAGGACGGACCGAAACGTCGTTATCTCTTCACTTTCTATTGTGTGATCAACATTTTTCTGCCACATTATTGTGTTCAGATGCAGACTCCTCGTCTGCATCTGAACATTGCAAATCTGTGTTAAACATTTGTAATGTTTTTGACGAAGTTGCTGTCATTCAAAACGTTGAATATGTAATGGTTGCCCTTGTCGGGGGGACAGGAAACCTGTAGTCAGGTCTGTATCGACACCGGCCCCTAATCCACAGCAGTTACTTAAATACCCGAATACTTAAATACCTGCCCGAAACGCTGCGCGTACTAGTGGCTTTGCAACATTGTAATTACAATATTATGTATCCTCACAATCCCAATGTACCTTCTTGTATATGCATAAATAAATAAATACCGGGTATCAATTTACAACTAGGTGAACAGGACCATCAGGTGAAAGGATACGTGCCCCAAACCATTTCTATCCTGCACCGGGGATCGAACTGCGAGTGGAGTACGTAGAATACTGTACCGTGGGACCCATAATAACGTAATCTTCGTTCATAGAGTGTAATGAGCGACGAATGAACGCGATGGACAAAAATCCATCGCAACAAAAATTGTTGCGTTGTTATAGGCTGTTGTTGCGTGGGTGTAGGTGGTGGTGCGTGGGTGTAGGTGGTGGTGCGTGGGTGTAGGTGGTGGTGCGTGGGTGTAGGTGGTGGTGCGTGGGTGTAGGTGGTGGTGCGTGGGTGTAGGTGGTGGTGCGTGGGTGTAGGGTGGTGCGTGGGTGTAGGTGGTGGTGCGTGGGTGTAGGTGGTGGTGCGTGGGTGTAGGTGGTGGTGCGTGGGTGTAGGTGGTGGTGGCGTGGGTGTAGGTGGTGGTGCGTGGGTGTAGGTGGTGGTGCGTGGGTGTAGGTGGTGTTGCGTGGGTGTAGGTGGTGGTGCGTGGGTGTAGGTGGTGGTGCGTGGGTTAGGTGGTGGTGCGTGGGTGTAGGTGGTGGTGCGTGGGTGTAGGTGGTGGTGCGTGGGTGTAGGTGGTGGTGCGTGGGTGTAGGTGGTGGTGCGTGGGTGTAGGTGGTGGTGCGTGGGTGTAGGTGGTGGTGCGTGGGTGTAGGTGGTGGTGCGTGGGTGTAGGTGATGGTGCGTGGGTGTAGGTGGTGGTGCGTGGGTGTAGGTGGTGGTGCGTGGGTGTAGGTGGTGATGCGTGGGTGTAGGTGGTGGTGCGTGGGTGTAGGTGGTGGTGCGGGGGTGTAGGTGGTGGAGCGTGGGTGTAGGTGGTGGTGCGTGGGTGTAGGTGGTGGTGCGTGGGTGTAGGTGGTGGTGCGTGGGTGTAGGTGGTGGTGCGTGGGTGTAGGTGGTGGTGCGTGGGTGTAGGTGGTGGTGCGTGGGTGTAGGTGGTGGTGCGTGGGTGTAGGTGGTGGTGCGTGGGTGTAGGTGGTGGTGCGTGGGTGTAGGTGGTGGTGCGTGGGTGTAGGTGGTGGTGCGTGGGTGTAGGTGGTGGTGCGTGGGTGTAGGTGGTGGTGCGTGGGTGTAGGTGGTGGTGCGATGATAGGAGTGTTGATGGTGGTGGTGGTGGTGACGAGGAATAGTTGCAGACACATGGAAGAGTTGAAGGGTTGTGGAATTAGGGAAGTGTTGGGTAGGGGAAATGAGAGTAGAAAGGAGAAGGGTAGAAGAACTGCGAGGAGGTAGAAAACATGGATACATGGAACGTGGAAGAGATATACATACATATACATACATACATACATACATACATACATACATACATACATACATACATACA
>WNGS01052365.1:5532067-5553093 GCA_020271785.1 Procambarus virginalis
TAGTACCATCTTCTCTATACGTTCCCCTTATACCTGAACATTTCCTGCTACCTAGCTGTTCCGGTACAGGTCCTGGGAACATGCAAGTGTTCTGATAACCTATACGTGTCTCTATAGTTCCCCCTTATACCTGAACATTTCCTGCTACCTAGCTGTTCCAGTACAGGTCCTGGGACCATGCAAGTGTTCTATAACCTATACTTGTCTCTATACGTTCCCCTTATACCTGAACATTTCCTGCTACCTAGCTGTTCCAGTACAGGTCCTGGGACCATGCAAGTGTTTCTATAACATATACTTGTCCATCTATACGTCCCCTATACCTGAACCATTTCCGCTACCTAGGCTGTTCCTGTACAGGTCCTGGGACCAGTACCTGTCCTAGTACCTAGGCCCGGCACTTGTCCCCTTATATACGTCAACCTGTAATTGGAAATATGATTTGTGCCTGTTCTGATCCTTCTGAATGATGATATAATTTGAATTGGCAAATGAATTAAAGGTGCAAAGAGCTCCAGATCAGTGCTTTAACTAGCTAAAATATATGAAAATATTTAAAGATCATTTTGTGGTATATTTTCATAATAAGAATATAATTATTATTATATTATTATTATTATTTAGTTAAATCTATTTAAATAATGTAAGGTTATATCTGATGGAGTTAAATATTTGTTTAAATTTAACGTGTAAGCTGCTGTATGTCCGGATATATCATGGGCTTCGATCATACTCCATATCTGGTATACCACACACCTAGTTATACCCACAGCATCTGGTTTATATATACACATATGTTTATACTTACACATCTGATTATAATATATATCTTTTGTACTACGGATCTGGTTATACAATAAACTTGATGTTCTGTGCACCTGGTTATATCACATATCCTATTATACCAATATATGTTATGATAGTGACTTTACAAGACTGTAAAACATCAATGCTATGTACTCATAAACCCAATGGACCTTTGTATATAAATAAATAAAATATCTATCTGGTTTGTACACATCTGTTTATACCCTACATATAAACATACTTGCGTGTAGGATATCCATCATACGATACTCTGGTATATCAGTATAGTATAGTATACTACACACCTTATACCTCATGTATAGTTGTATCAAACCACCTGTTTATATCACCACACTGGTTTATGTATTAATAACCTCACATGATTTACGGATTTGTCGATTACGTCAAAAATTTGCCGTATTGGGTAAATAGACGGGTTGAAACCACAAGACAGGTGATTGACGGTGTTTCCATGTACGGGATCATATTTCCGACGAGTTAACCGCTAAATATAAATCAAACAAAATTTACTACGTGATGTTTCAATTGGGGGGGGGAATAAAATTTAATATGTTTGGATTAATAAGAATATTTATGAATCAAAACATACAATAAAGGATGAAACGGTCGCCTCCAGACCTGTTCTAGTTAAGTTTTCGTCACTAAAGCCAGGGGGGGACCAAGGAATGGGAATAGCTTTGCTCTTTATTGAACAGTCATTGGTGCATTATTGCCTATTTGGTAAAGAACTGCTGTACTCACCTTCCTCATCCTCGGCCTAACCTCATTCCTCCTTGATCTCATTCTCTCACTCATTCGTTGTTTCACTCTTATTCACTCTACCGCTATCATTCATTCGTTGGTTTATTGGCCGACGGATGTTTAAAGAGAGATAGAGAGATAGAGTAGAGAGAGAGAGAGAGAGAGAAGAGAGAGAGAGAGAGAGAGAGAGAGAGGAGAGAGAGAGGAAGTGGCGCAGATGCAAGTCTTGAAATTGTATTATTTTTCACCAATCACAATCAATTCCCGTGTATTTGTGTGTGTGTTGTGTGTGTGTGTGTGGTGTGTGTGGTGTGTTTGTGTGTGTGTGTGTGTGTGTGTTTGTGATTGTATTTTTTTAAAATAATTATTGTTTTATGGTTTGGTGTGTTTATGACTGAATAAATCTACATATTTCATATGCACTTCCTTCCATCTCTTTTTTCACTAGCTTTTCAAGCTGCTATCTACGATTATTTCTGTATCCCCTGTCTATCTAACAACTTTTACATATCTACACCTCTTTCCATTGGTCCGATCCACCTATATCCCTCTTATTCATTATTCCATCTGTCTTTGTATCTACCTATCTATCACCACATCAAACTCTCAATCTGTCCTTCAGTCTATCGATATGCTGGAATCCCATCAACCAAAAGTACTTTACAAATAAAAACAGATAATTCCAACCAACCGCCACCCCCCAACACCTCAGCGCATCCCTCCATCAAGCCATACTACCCCTCCAGGCACCTCTCCCACAACCACTCTCCTCCACCAACCACAACTCTCCCTTCACCACAACCCTCCTCCCTTCTGGTCAAACTCATTATATCAAACATTAAACAACCAACGAGCCCAAACTCTTTCAGTTTGATCATATTACTCCTTAACATTTTCTCCAAATATGAATGCTGCACTGATCCCACTTCCACCCTCTGAGTGCTTCATTCTTCCTTGATTTCACAACCTGAGCAAGAGCAGAATTCACCACCAGGATTAATCATGCATTTACGAAGCCTGTAAATCAGCAAATTTCTAATCATGCAATCCTTATTTACTGTTTTTAAACAGCTTACGACCCTTGAAACCTTAATGCTGTTATAAAGAACCTCGTAGAGCTTAATGCTTGTTATAAAGAACCTCGTAGAGCTTAATGCTTGTTATAAAGAACCTCGTATAGCTTAATATTGATATAATGAAACACGTAGAGCTCAATAATTGATATAATGAACCTCGTAGAATTTAATACTTGTTATAATGTACCTCGTGGATTAATAAATGTAAACATCATGCCTTTTATAATTGAGGCAGGATGTAGAGGTTTCGTAAGTGCACATGTAAATGCCTGATAAACACTGGCTCACAGCTCTCCGCTCACAAAGGAAACCCGTAATTCCAGCCTTCCCAGTTGGCAGTATGGATATATCGCATGATTTATGGTATGATAATTCTCAATGAAGAGGAGAGGGGATTGTAGCATGATTATATGTACACACGACACCTGAAAGTATGGGGTATACGGTGGTGTATAGCAGGAGTATGGGGTACACGGTGATGTATAGACAGATTATGAGGTACGGTACCATATAGCAAATGTATGAGGCACTCGGTATACCGTATAGCAAAAGTATGAGGCACACGGTACTATATATAAACGTTAATAACTTTATCCAAGCCGCTCTTGATGGACTGGCTTGATGATACGCGGATAAAGCCATGTGCGAAAAATGCCACCGCAGCTGATGGCTTTGTCTAGGCGGGTTTTACATGGGCGGTCTCCCGCGTTCGGCGCCGACTGACAGTGTCCCACGCTAAATCCCACTTCCTTCTGATGTTCTGATAACGTTATCATTTACATGTCGGCTCTGTTGATACACTAGGACCTGAGGTACTTGGCATCTGTATGCAGGTGTGTGTGTGTGTGTGTGTGTGTGTGTGTGTGTGTGTGTGTGTGTGTGTGTGTGTGTGTGTGTGTGTGTGTGTGTGTGTGTTTTGTGGTCGGTAATATCTCTCTCTCTCCCTCCCTCACCTTTTATTGTCACAGAGCCAAGGCTAGGTAAGGTAGTTATCAGCAGAAATGGCTAGGCCATTATGACTATATAGCATATGGAAGGGATGGGACGGAGGGAAGGAGTGGTGACCAACCACTTGGATGATCGGGAATTGAACGCCGACCTGCAAGAAGCGAGACAAGACGTCCAGGCTAAAATGTAATGAAATCACTCAAGAACTCTATGACCCGACCAGGGTTCGAGCCTCCATTACCAAGGCTCACCGACTAGTCTACACAGTGCCATAACCACTTCACCAGTGGGGCATCAGTAGGCCTATCATCTCAACTTACCTGAAAACCAGGTCGTTCATTATACATCTAGTACCACCCCAATAACAACAATAGAACCATGACATCTATCGTGGTGCTTCTCCATCTATCGTGGTACTTCCCCTATCTATCGTGGTACTTCCCTATCTATCATGGTACTTCCCCTATCTATCGTGGTACTTCCCCTATCTATCATGATACTTCCCATCTATCGTGGTACTTCCCCTATCTATCGTGGTACTTCTCCTATCTATCGTGGTACTTCCCTTATCTATCGTGGTACTTCCCCTATCTATCGTGGTACTTCCCCTATCTATCGTGGTACTTCCCTATCTATCGTGGTACTTCCCCTATCTATCGTGGTACTTCCCCTATCTATCGTGGTACTTCCCTATCTATCATGGTACTTCCCCTATCTATCGTGGTACTTCCCCATCTATCGTGGTACTTCCCTATCTATCGTGGTACTTCCCCTATCTATCGTGGTACTTCCCCTATCTATCGTGGTACTTCCCTTATCTATCGTGGCACTATCATACCTGGAGCTCCCACCATGTCACCGTCATATACGCCATGGTACAAATTATGCAGACATGGTACTAATTGTGTTCGTCTTGGAACCATTCCGCCCTCCATCCTAACAACCACGGAACCATTACAGCGATCGTCCTAACACACGCTAAGAAACAATTCCACCATCATGCTACAACCATGGGATCATCCCACCCACCTTAAACGACAAGGAACACCACAGAAACACCGCCTCTACCATTGGAACTCCTAAAATGGAACTGCCGCATCTACCGTGGAACTACTGCTCCCACTATGGAACCACAGTCATGGAACTACCCACCTCTACCATGGAACAGCAACGCCACACTTACAGCCACCATGATTATAATGCCACATGTCTTTCCACCATCACACACTATGGCACTCACCACATCCATTGATACGTGGATCATGGTACCATTATCCCCACCAATGCACCATCCCACCCACAATAGCACCATCGGTCACCATAAATGCATATCAATGAATTCAACTTGAGTTAGCACTCCTGATGGCAGGATTTGTTTAATTAAATTCTCCTGATGATATAAATAAATAAATATATATATATATATATATATATATATATATATATATATATGTGTGTGTGTGTGTGTGTGTGTGTGTGTGTGTGTGTGTGTGTGTGTGTGTGTGTGTGTGTGTGTGTGTGTGTGTGTGTGAGTGACACGTGTGACCCAATATATTGTGTATTTATTTTTTGAACTGTTCAATGCGTCATGAACAGTTTTCATATTAATGCGGGTTTATTTATTTGTTTTCGAAGTTTTTCTTCGTGGATTTTGACGAATTCGTGTTTTTTTATGTATGTGTATTTATGTAGGGAGCCGGTCGGCCGAGCGAGGGAGCCGGTCGGCAGAGCGGACAGCACACTGGACTTTTGATCCTGTGGTCCTGGGTTCGATCCCAGGCGCCGGCGAGAAACAATGGGCAGTTTCTTTCACCCTATGCCCCTGTTACCTAGCAGTAAAATAGGTACCTGAGTGTTAGTCAGCTGTGACGGGCTACTTCCTGGGGGTGGAGGCCTGGTCGAGGACCGGGCCGCGGGGACACTAAAGCTCCGAAATCATCTCAAGATAACCTCAAGATAACCCTCTCCCCCATTCACTCCACACCACCTTATCCAGCATAAATTTTTCCCCATTCTCTCTCACCCTTTCCACCCTAGACCCATCCCCTCCCCATTCCCTTAACTCACAAACCCCCTTCTAATCTCTATCTCTCTCTCAATCTCCTCATTAACATTGGCAAAAAATGAAATGAAGACAACAACGTGTGAAGGCTGGAACAGTATGCAACGGAATATTTTACAAGACACTGACGGCAGACTGGCAGGACTGAAGCACATCAGCTGCTGAAACAGCTGCTTCCAGGCGTTTGTTTACATGCCTCTAAGAAAAATAAAGAAAGCATGGTATTTTGCGTGATTTTTATTTTGTTTTATATTACAGATACGTTGATGGTATAATTAGCTGTCCTCCCACTCATGTTATTGTGTTAAAAAGTATTATATATGTTTTTGAATTATTATTATTCATTATTATCATTATTATCGTTATTATAGTGCTAGTTGTAGTAGTAGGAATACTAATATTTTAGTAATTTTGACTGCATTTTACTGCAGTTATTAAAATAATACAAAATAATAAAAACCGAATATCAATGTTATGTGTTTTTTATCTTATGAAAATCGTGAATGCACTTTTTTCTGCGCAGTTATGTAGGAGTAATTACATTTTTGTTCCATTCCGTGCTAGTGAGACGAAATGGAACAAAACTCACTCGTGTTATGCTCACCAAACTCATCCTTTTAAAATCTTAAAGCAGCTATTTGCTCAAACGTACAAATATGTACTCTTGGACTATCAAAAACGTCACTTTTTTGTTGACCAGACCACACACTAGAAGGTGAAGGAACGACTACGTTTCGGTCCGTCCTGGAATTTCTCAATTCTCAAGTCGATTGTGACAATCAACTTGAGAATGGTCCAGGACTTGAGGTTAGAATTGTATAGTCAGAAGTGTGGGGTCAAAATGCTTGGCTCAGAAGGCTTGGTGGGGGTCATAATTCTGGGGTCAGGGGTCAAGGGCGAAAGCGACAGCTGCTTGACGGTGTAGAGGAGAAAAAGCAGAGGAAACAAATGAAACAGAAATCTGACGCTCTGAGGAATACAAGCAAAACAAACTAAATACAAACGATGTGTCTTAATACATAAAAGAGCCGAATAGAAGAAAGGATGAAGGCAAAAAGCAGGTGGAAAGACAGACAGGAAAGGACAGAACAGACAGGAAGTGGACGGTGGGGAAACAGGAAGCGACAAAGAAGGTTTGACGGAGGTGTCATGAGCATACATAACACATACCCCCTCCTGTGCAACACATATGTATAAATAAATTATACATGAACAGAGACACCATACATAACAGCAATGATCGAATGGGGAGCATCAGAATGTGGAACATTAGAATGAGAAGCATTAGTATCAGGAGCATTAGAATGAGGAGCATCAGAATTCCAAAAGCAACAGAAAACATTTCCAAAAACAGCTATTGGCCCATACGAGGCAGCTCCTATTTATATCCACTCAAACTCATACACATATCTAGGGCCTAGTGTGAATAACCAGAGGATAAGAATGAAAGAAGAAGCCGTGCGTACGGGGAATGAAAACAGAAATAAGCAATTAAAAGAAAGAAGTGAAGGAAGCGAGAATGATTGAAAGGTAACGACTCAAGAGGGAGCACACAGGTGGGAAGTCTTGCAAGGTGGACTGTGAGAGGGTAGGAAGAGGGGTTAAAGGTCAGGTGAAAAGGGGGCGTGCCGGTGTTGTGATGGTGGAGATGGTGGTGGTCGCAGTGGTGGTGGTGGTCGTGTAGTGATCGCTGTGGTGGCTGTGGTGGCGATGGTGGTGGCAGTGTAGTGACAGCAGCCGATGTCTCTGGTAGTGATAGAACTAAAGTTCTGGGTAGTGGTGGTTGTTGTAGTACTGGGAGTTGTGGTAGGTAGTGGTAGTGATGGGAGTGGTGGTGGTGGTGGTAATATATTTTCACAATAGCAAAGTTCTGTTGCCTATACAAGGCAGCTCCTATTTACATATCGACCCAAACATACTGATATATGTCTAGAGTTCGCTTGAAACAATCCAGCGATCCCTCGTCTGATATTTTACCTGGTACTCTGTTCCATCTTTGAGGTTATCTTGAGATGATTTCGGGGCTTAGTGTCCCCGCGGCCCGGTCCTCGACCAGGCCTCCTTTTTTTGTTACACACCCCAGGAAACAGCCCGTAGCAGCTGTCTAACTCCCAGGTACCTATTTACTGCTAGGTAACAGGAGCATCAGGGTGAAAGAAACATTTAGTCCATTTGTCTCTGCCTCCACCGGGGATTGAACCCAGAACCTCAGGACTACGAATTCGAAGCGCTATCTACCCAGCAGTAGGGCGCTGGGTGGACACAGAACAGTTTGAACAAAGAACAAATAACGTAATCAACAATTTAATTACTAATTTACCAGGCTTTTACTGGTATTGTGGTGGTGATGGTGATAGTGGCTTGGGTAGTGGTTGTGGTGGTGGTAATTATACTGGAGGATGTTATTGGTGGTGGTGGTGGTAGTGGTGGTGGTAGTGGTGGTGGTAGTGGTGGTGGTGGTAGTGGTAGCGGTGGTGATGGTGGTAGTGGTGGTGGTAGTAGTGATGGTGGTAGTGGTGGTGGAAGTGGTGGCTTAGTCAGAACGATAGAGGGAAGTCAACCGTAGCGTCATAAAACCACTAGGTTGGTGTTCGCTGTTGCTGCTGTGATGTTTACCGTATATATTTCTAACTTAAGAATACTAAGCAATGAAGGGCTTACTTAGCGAAACTAATATTTTTGTCATCGCTGGACGATTGTATCTCTCATCACAGCGCTCCGGTGCTGAGGTAAGTGAAAATAATATTTTTACTCTCTCGAATTTTAATATATATATATATATATATATATATATATATATATATATATATATATATATATATATATAATGTATCAAAACTCAAATGCGATAATATTTGTTAGGAAGGCGGGCCACCACGAGCATTACTCTCGTCCGGTAATTACAGCTGGCTAATTACAAATAGGTAATTACAACCACACACACACACTGACACACACACACACACACACACACACCTAATATAATATTGCACTATGTCTTGTTTCTCTCTCAAGACAAGAAACAAGATAATATACAGAGAATAAGTCACAATGATGTTGCTGAAAAACAAGTATCCAAACACCTAGATGGGAGAATGAAAGTGACAATGTTTTGGTCCGTCCTGGACCCTTATCCAGTTGCTTGATAAGGGTCAACGACGGACCGAAACGTCGTTAATGTCGCGTCGTATATGTGGGTTGACGTCGCGACTTGAAATGGGTCCAGATGCGTTGGACGGTGAAACTTTCCTCTTTTTTGGTTGAGTTATAATTGAATATTAACGAAATAATAACGTACGGATTGAAGCGCTTCACCATCGGCTGCTGACGAACGTCTAAAATTCGGATTACATCCTCCGCCTTCGCTCACGATACGTTCGCTCCCGCATGTCTTTAACACATGTAAATATCTGTCGCCTTACCAAAAACGTTCCAACCAAAACCACCCACCTAGTCTATCGAGTGCAATAGGCAATGCTATGAAGGCGATGAGTCACAATAACGTGGCTAAAGTATGTTGACCAGACCACACACTAGAAGGTGAAGGGACGACGACGTTTCGGTCCGTCCTGGACCATTCTCAAGTCCGTTCCCAAGCTAGGTGAGGTGCTCTGATTCCTGTTAATTTCGGTGCACTAAGACTTGTTAATGCCTCGAATGCGATAAATAATGAGAAATCTGAGGTGAAGAGATGGGTTGCAACGTCGCAATCACCTCGTTACCAAGTGCTGTGTTCATTGTCTCAAATTCAACCAAAACTCAACTACAAAACAGCTGTACTTAAACTTTACGCTCTGGCACAATGCTTTTTTTTAAGGGAAACTTTTTTTTAGCGCTGTAATCAGTGTCTTTTTTTGTTCAAGCAATCTATTAATTTTTGTAGGGTTTAGTAACTTTTTCTTGTACATGTAAATTTTTTCCATGTAAAAATTGTACATGTAAAAAAAAAATGCTGAACGCGTTTTCGGCCAGTGTAGGCCTATTTCAGAGTGATTTTTCAATGTGGTTTATCCGCATACTTTGATTATATCTAATGTTCATTATTTCTCAGGGCATAGATACAATGTGGAACAATCAATTTTTTCCTCTACTTATCTAAGAGCTCTTCGGGTTGTTAGTCCAGAAATTCTTGGATGAAGAGTTTAAGAATATTGATTCTATTGGTCTCAAGCTTTGTTATCCACTGAGTTTTTTGGAAGTTTGCCGTAGCAAAGCATGTCGTATATATTATAATAATATATGCAGTGAGAAAATTCGCCAACAAATTTGTTATGTTTACCATATTTTTCTGGGTTCGAAAATATTGTCAAGGCCTTGAAACTTTTTGATATACACGTATTGTTTAATTACGAAAATACTGTTGGAAAACTATTAGTTAGATACAGTCCTCATAGTGATAATTATGACATTTACAAAAAATTTTGTAAAGACTGTAACAGGTTCTATGTAGGGCAAACATCCAAGGATTTGAAATTAAGAATTTCGCAACTTAAATATTCTGCAAGACAAATCAATTTTCTTTGTTTGCTCATTTATCAAAAAGTTCTCACCAAATTGATTAGGAGATGGCTTCTTCAATAACGAATTCTAAAATCATTTTCATTAGGAATATTATTGAATTGGCTTTTATACAGATTACAAAACTATGTAATTTGAACATTAGCAGTGGTATGTATAATTTAGATCCATTTTGATTGATCAGTTGAAGGGCCATTTGAGTAGGATCATTGATACACATTTATCTCACTAATACCTTATTAATATCACATTATCTCATTAAAGACATTGTATCTCACCTCATTCCTGCCTATTTATCCACACTCACTGAACTGTAAATCCATCCTACTGAAGATTTATTATTAAATATGAAATTACTTTAGGAAATTCCTTTCTTAATCATTCCTTCGTAGTCTGACACTGTCACACACAAATATTATATTATATATATATATATATATATATATATATATATATATATATANATATATATATGCATAATCAAACACCTGCTCGTTTTTTATATGTAGTTTTATGGTTATTATTTTTTCTATTTTGTATATATGTGGTATATTCATTTCACCAGCATGATTTTTGTCATATATGATATATACTAGAAATACACAGTATAATAGGCCATGTTCCACGCTGAATAAATTTACCATTAGAATATAGATGTACGATTCTCCATCTCCACATCTTATTTTAAACAAAAAAAACGTAAAATATATTTCAATATGCTTCCAACATGTTCAGATATGTTTTTAAAGACAGTGATGGCATCCTGATGAAATATATTTATTAAACAATATATATATATATAATATATATACATACATATATATAGATATATTAACATATATATACATATATATATATATATATATATATATATATATATATATATATAGAGATATATATATATATATACATATATATATATATACAGATATATATATACATTGTCTCATATATATATATATATATATATATATTATATATATATATATATATATATAATTATATATATATATATATATGAGACAATGTCAAATCACAAAAGAAGCTTTAAGACCGGAAATTCCTTAAGTACTTTCGTATTTAATAATATCTTCAGAAGGATCCTTCTAAAGATGGGCGGTTCCGATGTTTTCCGGTTCGAAAACCGACCCCGGAGAAGCCATATTCTCTCTCTCCCTCTCTCTCTCTCTTGTCAATGAGCTATCTGAGAGCAGCAGTACACCGAGAACGTCAACAAGATCTTGCAGATCTGAGGCAAAGTGAAATTGACACCAGTAATTCCATCTACCATCATACTATCATGCAAGAGGAGCAACACATCTATGGATCATCCAATAAAATCAGCAGACTTCTAGATGTTACTGCTGCTCGGCTTAGACTCGGTTACAAGTATCTCTGGGAATTCTCATTATCTGCCGATGTAGACCTGACCAAATGTAAACTGTGTCAACAAAATTATTCCCACACCCTCCGTCACTATGTGATGGAAGGCGAAAAGATACGTGAATTTAGAGACAATTCTATAACCAATGTTCCAGCGATGTGTAAATATTTAATTCAAAATGATCTGCTACCAGAAATTTTAGCCAAATATCCCCAATTTGCTAACTGTAGGTAGTAACTGAGTGATTGTAACCTATCCACCGCTGCCCGCTGGATGGGGGGCGGTGTGCAGGACAAACATATAAATTGTGACACTAGCTCTCCACGTATGTCAGTTGCTTAATTTAGAACCTGTATTTGAGGTCGATCTCGAACCCATTGTTGATGTGACGACTTATATTGAATTTTGTAACTAGCTCATCAAGATTGTAACTTGCTTAGCTAAATGAATTGTGGGGCTCAGTCCCTGAGCCCATTATGTGCCTCTGTAACCCTTTCCACTACCGCCCACAAGATGGGTATGGGGTGCATAATAAATGAACTAAACTAACTAACTCTCTCTCTCTCTCTCTCTCTCTCTCTCTCTCTCTCTCTCTCCCTCCCTCTCTCCTCATTATGTCACAAAAGTATATTTATCTGCTGTACAGTTATTATTTGAAGACTGGCAGCTTTGCATCTGTTCCTTCCAAAAATGGACCGGGAACCAGGTAACCACAACTCGTTTTTGTCTGCGTGTTGTGTTTTGCTGTAGCAGCTGTGTGTGTTGTGTTTGTGTGTACTCACCTAGTTGAGCATCGGCTCTTTTGTCCCGCCTCTCAACTGTCAATCAACCAGTGTACAGATTCCTGATTCCATTGGGCTCTATCATATCTACATTTGAGATTATGTATGGAGTCTGCCTCCACCACATCACTGCCTGATGCATTCCATTTGTTAACTACTCTGATAATGAAAACGT
Source organism: Procambarus virginalis (assembly GCA_020271785.1). Taxonomy (NCBI): domain Eukaryota; kingdom Metazoa; phylum Arthropoda; class Malacostraca; order Decapoda; family Cambaridae; genus Procambarus; species Procambarus virginalis. Next base: position 5,544,582 of record WNGS01052365.1, read on the forward strand.
TCTTTCTAATGTCTTTTTGGCTCATTAGGACACTCAGTTTCCACGTGTGTCCCCTTGTGCGTGTGTCCCCTGTGTTAAATAAACTGTCTTTATCTTCCCTATCAAATACTTTGGTAATCTTGCGTCTTGTGTGTGTGTGTCTTTTCTATTTGTGTCTACATAACCGTGCTATTAGCTCTTGGACCCCACCTTTCTAACTAATCTAATTTTCCAATCCAATCTAACACACACAATGTGTGTGTGTGTTTGCGTGTATCTTCATCAACTTCGTAACAAAAATAAATGGGATAAGACAACCTGGCCCTACTCTCGGTATCCGGCAGCGCTATACACGGATAAACGGTATTCGGATCCGGTCTCACTTCTCACAAAACCCGGACAGAGCAAAACCTTCTTTGGTTCCTCTTTCTACTGCGGATTTCTTTAGAGATTATTCATATATGCGCGAATTACTGCAACGTACTCCTCTGTGAGAGCCGCTAGTCCTGCTTATGCAGTCTGGATAATGCGAACAAAGTTCGCTTTATGCAGTCCGGATAATTCGTGCAAAATCTGAGCTATATCAGCTTGTAAATAAAATCTGTGCAAATGTGGAATTGACGTGTTGCAATATTCCTCATAATATGCAGTACGTTAAGCTGTAACTTGTTGCAGTGATCCCCATAATGCTCACTAAGTGTGGGAAATATCCCCACCTACTCTATTTAAATGTATTTAAATTTGATTTAATTAAGTATACACCATGAAAATATATTTTCTGTTGTATAAAATTGTCGAAGCAAATTTCAAGTTAAATTTCTTCTAAATAAGAGGACATAATTTTCTATTTATTGTGAAAGAAAACGAGCTGCCACGTCACCACAATAATACGAAGCAGCCTTAATAAATCTTTTTTTCACAAATATTAAGCGCTTTACGGGTTATTCATGCCCGTGCCACCTCTTGCGTGGCTTAATCTTTATCAATCAATCTATTAAGCGCACAGTCTGAGGACGGTTTCTGCTTATATTAACCACATAAAACTTACGAAAAAAAAAGACGGGAGACATCTCCTGTCCACGAGGCTAACCATAGCCCGTGCTTCTTGCCCAGCTCCTGTGCCAGGTAAGTTACGGGCTCACCATAGCCCGTGCTACTTGGAACTTGTTCCGAGTAGCTGAATCTATAACAACAACAACTTACGAAATTATATTGCCAAATTATAAAAGCAGCAACAGTAGTGAAGATCGGCGTTCAATCCCCGACCGTCCAAGTGGTTGGGCCACCATTCCTTCCCCCCCGTCGCATCCTAAATTCTTATCCTGACCCCTTCCAAGTGTTATACAGTCGTAATGGCTTGGCTCTTTCTCCCGATAATTTATTCTTTCTTCCCTAAAATTATCAATTATCTCGCAAAGAAAACGAAGGAGGGAGTGAGAGCAGCGGTTGTATTACTTGTCAAGGCGAGTCACTGTGTTTGTGGTCCGCGTTCTCGTCATATTACCGGATATCTCCGAGCGGTACAAATGCACAAGGGCCTTGACGAGGATTCGAACCTACGCCCGAGATCATCCCAGACGCTGCCTTTATCGACTGAGCTGTATTCCACAGCAACTTCGTCAATTATCGGGAACCGTCTCGTTGTTATTGTTGTAGATTCAGCTACTCGGAACACAAAGTTCCAAGTAGCACGGGCTATGGTGAGCCCGTAGTGGACTTACCTGGCACAGGAGCGGGGCAAGTAGCATAGGCTATGGTGGGCCCGTAGTGGACTTACCTGGCACAGGAGTGGGGCAAGTAGCACGGGCTATGGTGAGCCCGTAGTGGACTTACCTGGCACAGGAGCGGGGCAAGTAGCACGGGCTATGGTGAGCCCGTAGTGGACTTACCTGGCACAGGAGCGGGGCTGTAAGCAGGGATCGAAGCATCTCGTTTCTGGTTCTATCACTGTAGATTATAGTGGCCATGTATTTTCAAACAAGTATAGTTCTCGTTTAAGAGGTATATATGGCCGCCAACCCGGAACGGGTATAAGCCTCCGCCACAAATAAATTGTGGTAATTAATTGAATTTATAAATTTGTAAATGTAGTTTGCATTTACAATGCAACATTACGGTCGGTTGAAGTCTGGACTACGTGAAATAGTAAGTTAAGCTTCTCTCAACTTAATACATTGCGTCATGGAACTCAATTTCTTGAACTTAAAACAAAAAAAAAACATTGTTTACGAGGGAAGGAACCGAACCCGCATGACTGAGGCTTCAGCTCTCGACTCGGATAAGCTGTTGCTCCATATAAATACTAAACCAATTCATGTATATAAATCATTTAAATTACCTCAATAATATCTTTAGTTTAACTAATATATTTTAGTTTAGTAAAATTTAAATATAAAACCCCACAAGTCTGTGTCGATCTGTTTGTGTGGAATTTTGAAAATACAGTCTATTACGCTTTAATGAAATAAATAATTAACTAAATATTACATTTAACCTGAATCACGAATTTAAATAAATATAATTAACAAATCTTTCCCACACTAAGTTACAATGGGAGACTTGTTGCGAGTGATCCCCATAATGTGCACAAAGTTAGACTGAAGACTTGTTGCAGTGATCCCCTTAGAGCTCTCTAAGTTAGAATGGGGACTTACATGGAGGAGTGGAAGGCAAGAGGAAAATGAGAGCAAGACGAAGGTTAAAACCAAGAAGAAAAAGAACAGAACGAGCTCAAAGTTTTTTAAATTAAGAAAAATAATCGGTTGTGTGCCAACAAATGAGACATATTGTAATTGCTGATGATAGGTACTATAATCTTTTGCGTGAGCTGAGACACTAGAACGGTCCTGTGAGATGAAAAGCTGAGTCTGCCTTGTGGATCTGAGACCGGCCAGTGAGTTGAGGAACTGAAATGATCCGGTGATCTAAGGAGATGAGAATATTCAGCATCCCGAAACAATGATCCAATCGACCCCTCTAAGACCAAATTCGTACACAAAACAAAAACTACAAATATAGCTTTTACATATACGAAACTCATCAGCAATATCTATGCAAAAATCCCCACGCTTTAATGAGAACAGAAGCGATGGCTACTTCACGCTTCGTGTCCTACATTGTGCCCTTCAGCGCGTGGCTACCATGGACCATCATGGTCATGAGTTCCTTAAATTGTACGTCAATGCCAGGATTGTAGAACTGAATTCGCCCGTGTCTCAACGTTTCAATGTGTCTTAGAGACTCGAGATGAATAAAAAGGGGAGGTGATGTTAAGGGGGGATGGATATAGATAGGAGGTGGATAGAGAAAGAACGTCACAGTTTCAGCCCCGCTCCTATGCTAGGTAAGTCCACTACGGGTTCACCATAGCCCGTGCTACTTGGAACTATTGTTTAGCTGAATCTAAAACAACAACAACAGAGAAAGAATAAAGGGGGGGGGGTGAGATGGAGGTGTGAAGTAGAGATGGGGAAGGGGTCAGTTGGTTGACAAAGGGATATAAGGGAGAGACCGAGGGTCAGTAGCAGTGAAGGGAGGGGAAAGAACGAGGGGAAAGGAGGAGAGGGAGGAGAAGGAAAAGATCAGATAATCGCGATGGCGGGAGCAAAGGGTGGCAATGAGCTAAGCTGATGGGAAAGAGTTTGTGTGTGTGTGTAAAGAGACAACATGTTCCTTAATAGGAACTCTACACATAACCAGACCATCACTAGAGATATCCTGACAAACAACCCGCAAATAATCGATAGATACAGCGACGATAAGGACCTCGGCGAAGCTCTATACATCAAGCAAACCAAGCCAGGCATCAATAACCAACTACCACCAAATTACACTCTGCCAACCTCCAGAACACGAGGGAACATTACGACATACTGCCCCAGCCCTCATGCAGAGAGGAGAGTGACAAGATACAGTGGACCTATGAGTGAGGTGCCTTACCTTCGCCTTACGGGCTCACCATAGCCCGTGCTACATGGACACTTCGTTCTGAGTAGCTAAATCTAAAACGACAACTTCACCTCATCACTTTCATCTCATCCCCTTCACCTCTTCCTTGGGTATATATCATGCAGCAAGAATCTTTGTAGTCTTTTACGGGCTATTCATGCCCGTGCCACCTCTTGGCTAATCTTTAACAACATCTTTGTAGTCATTCGAACTCAGCCCTTGCCAATGTTAACATTAGTTAACGAAATTCATCTCTTAGCGTCAGGCCAAATAAAACAGGAAAAATGAACTTTTGGAAAGTTAATTTTCAACTTCCTTCTCAAGTGAAGGAAAATAGAAAAGATTCGAGCTCGAATCATTGATCTCAACCTTTCGGTCACGTTTAATAATATATGTCTACAGGATATATATATATATATATATATATATATATATATATATATATATATATATATATAATTTCAATTTAATTTTAAAGAAACAATTTTTATGTTGGGTTCTTTGAGTGGGAGGCTCGTACAGATGTCAGTTCCATATATTTTAAGAATGAAGGAACGGAATCTCTTTCGAAGGTGACGTATGGCATCTGATCTCATTTGCCTATTCGGATCTGATTTCCTTAGCCAGCCTGAATTGAGAATTTTGAGCCCCCCCCCCCCTATTCCTTGGTAGGTAAAATGATTTGTGCCTGAAGTAGAGGCAAGATTAGAGCTCACTTTCCCAAGGAGAGATAGAATTGGAGTTCCTTTTCCCCCCAAGAGAGAGATAGAGATAGGATTGGATTTCATTTATGTTACTTTATGAATCAGAAATATACTCTTGGTATGCTACTTTATATATCAGTAGCATACTGTATGTATATTCCTGATACACTAGTATACGTTTCCTATGCTTCTGATGTTATCATGTCATGTGTGCCTCTACGGAGAGGCTTAATAATATTATGTTAATTCCCAATCACCTTTTATCATTCAAATCTCCACACCCTCGGCTCCGGTCTCATAACCTTGCACCTGTTAACGTTGAAGTCAAACAACCACTTTTCATATAAGGTAACATACGAGTGAATACGTGTATACGGTAGTGCACGAGTGCGTGTATAAGGTAGTGCACGAGTGAATGTGTACATAAGGAACTGCACGAGCAAAAGGTAGCGCACAAATGAATGCGTGCATAAGGTAGCGCATCCTCCACACAGCCGCACTTCTAAACACGAAGGGGATGAAAAAAAAAAATTGGCCGGCTCATTTGCGCTTATCACGGGCGAATCTTCGCCTCACATCAGCTAAGAGCCCAAATCACATAAATTATATTCCTGGCTGCCTAATAGGGACTTTACGGCGGGGCTTCGTGACTCTCAGACATACTCTCCACCTCGCTGCTCCATATACCTTCGCTCACCAGACTCTCTTTCTCCCTCTCTCTCTTTCTCTCTCTCTCTCTTTCTTTCTCTCTCTCTCTCTTAGCGTATAGGTGATGGTGTGGCCATTCTGCTCTGGGTGACTCGTGTGGTGCGTATACTGGCTGTATAGTGGCAAGAAAGGCGTTGCCATTGCATATGAAAATGCGTAATGGGAGCGTAAATTCAAGGTAGATGTGTGATATACCCGATATGAGCGATGCGGGATGGGAGGACGCGGAACAGGATGGGAGGAGGTGGAAGAGGAGACTGTAAACAGGTATACTCTGATGGTGGGCTCCTCTGGAAGATGGGTTTTCTCAGCTGATTGACTGACACATCATTACTCCTGCCCCCATTCATGGCCGAGGTCGACATATCGGACGGAATCTACGCCACAAAACTCTTCAGCCTTCAGATATATTTTCTTTGATGAGATATGGTTGATCAGGATGAGTAAGATTGCGCTCTATCATTTATATGTTATGTACACTCTTCCTGAGCATATTCAAGCCATTTATATTGTTTTTAAATAGGAATAATTTGAATGATAAAACAGCAAAATGGACTTTGGGCAGTTAATTTTTTCAACATCCTTCTCTCGTGAAGGAAAACAAAGAAATATTGGCCAGATTCATGCCAGAACCACTGATCTCTTCCTTTCTGTTATATTCAGTAAGACAGTCAATACCAGCAGGCTCTCCACCTTGCTGCCCCAATGCACCTGTATATAAGTGTATTTGCAGCGAGGCGGAAGCAGACGTATTCAAGTTGCATGTGGACCGTAGAAAATCAAAGGGATGGCCACGACGAAGTCAACGACATCATTAAGAGGAGTCTTGCCTCTGCTCTGTGTTCAGCAGATAGTCCTTGCCTCCTCTGCTCTGTGTTCAGCAGAGCGCCTCCTTTCTGAAGTCTTGTAATTCTACATTCCCTGCTGGTCGATCAGGTGGAATTACACTAGGCCTTAGGAGGAATAGGATGTAACTGGCGTGGGATTCTACCTGGGGTATTCACCTTTGGAACTACACACTTTAACCCTTCTCTTGGTCAAGCAGGAAGCACTGCCACACGCACACACAGAAAGACCTATTCGTGAACATATTCCTTATCCACTTTCAGCTACACCCTTACCTATATCTTCCTGCTTGGCCTTGTTTATCAACACCTGCTCTATAACCTATTTTTATCTATCTCCCTTGTCTCAGCCTATCGTAACTAACGAGCTGATTGCTCTATCCCTGCGACAACCTGCCCTTCGAACACACCATATGCAGAATAGTGTAATATTTACTTGGGGTGTGTGTGTGTGTACAGGGGAATACCTCTGCCTCCTGTAAGAGCATTTTCTTACCATAATTCAGGGTAACTTTGCACCTACTATGTTTCTATGGAACACGGCCAGCTAGCGGTTTACAACCAGGTGCCCAATTACTGCAGAGAGAGCAGTTAAGGATCAGTGCCCAGTCGATCCTTTGTACTCGGTGCTTGAACCCAATTTTTCTGCTGTTTGAGGCATTTTTTCTTTACTTTTTCAGATTTTTTCTTCGTCGTCGTTTTACTTCTTCTTCATCCTCTCCTCTTCATTATCCCTCCTCTCCTCTTCTCCTTCCTCGTCCTCCTCCCTCTTTCTAGCCTGATGCCTGATGGAGACCGCCATAAAGTCAGGGAGGGAATAAGCATGCGGCTGTGGCTCAGTATCTTCTTGGTGTAAAACGTAAAAACAAAAGGCTCTTGTATTTATATTGTTCCTCCTCCTCTTTCTATTCCTACTCCTAGAACATGCAAGTGTTCTATAACCTATACTTGTCTCTATACGTTCCCCTTATACCTGAACATTTCCTGCTACCTAGCTGTTCCTGTACAGGTCCTGGGACCATGCAAGTGTTCTATAACCTATACTTGTCTCTATACGTTCCCCTTATACCTGAACATTTCCTGCTACCTAGCTGTTCCAGTACAGGTCCTGGGACCAGTACCTGTCCTAGTACCTAGGCCCGGCACTTGTCCCCTTATATACGTACCTGTAATTGAAATATGATTTGTGCCTGTCTGATCCTTCTGATTGAATGATATAATTGATTTTGCAAATGAATTAAAGGTGAAAGAGCTCCAGATCAGTGCTTTAACTAGCTAAAATATATGAAAATATTTAAAGATCATTTGTGGTATTTTTCATAATAAAATAATAATAATTATTATTATTATAATTATTTATAATATACTTTGTAATACTATTTAAGGTTATTATTGATGGAGTTAAATATTGTTTAAATTTAACGTGTAAGCTGCTGTATGTCCGGATATATCATGGGCTTCGATCATACTCCATATCTGGTATACCACACACCTAGTTATACCCACACATCTGGTTATATATACACATATGTTTATACTTACACATCTGATTATAATATATATCTTTTTGTACTACGGATATGGTTATACAACACAACTGATTGTTCTGTGCACCTGTATATCACATAGCCTATTATACAATATATTGTGTGATAGTGACTTCACAAGACTGTAAAAATATCAATGGTTATGTTTCACATAACCCAATGTACCTTTTTGTATCATAAATATATATATATATAATATATATATATATATATATATATATATATATATCTGGTTTGTACACATCTGTTTATACCCTACGTATAAACATAAATGCGTGTAGTATACATCATACTATACTCTGGTATATACAGTAATAGTATAGTATACTACACACCTTATACCTCATGTATAGATATATCACACACCTTGGTTATATCACACACCTGGTTATTTATTATAACATCACATGATTTACGGATTTGTCGATTACGTCTAAAATTTGACGTATTGGGTAAATAGACGGGTTGAAACCACAAGACAGGTTGATTGACGTGTTCCATGTACGGGATCATATTTCCGACGAGTTAAAGCTAAATATAAATCAAAATAAATTCTACTAACGTGATGTTTCAATTGGGGGGGGGGAATAAATTGTTAGTATGTTTGGATTAATAAGAATATTTATGAATCAAAACATACAATAAAGGATGAAACGGTCTCCATAGACTGTTCTAGTTAAGTTTCGTCAATAAGCCAAGGGGGGACCAATGGAATGGGAATATCGTTGCTCTTTATTGAACAGTCATTGGTGCATTATTGCCTATTTGGTAAAGAACTGCT
>WNGS01052365.1:5562348-5593330 GCA_020271785.1 Procambarus virginalis
CAACTTAATCACCGTGCAAACTAAAAACTGCAAACACCACATGCACCAACCTCCACAAACACCACATGCACCAACCTCCACAAACACCACATGCACCAACATCCACAAACACCACATGCACCAACCTCCACAAACACCACATGCACCAACCTCCACAAACACCACATGCACCAACCTCCACAAACACCACATGCACCAACATCCACAAACACCACATGCACCAACATCCACAAACACCACATGCACCAACCTCCACAACACCACATGCACCAACCTCCACAAACACCACATGCACCAACCTCCACAAACACCACATGCACCAACCTCCACAAACACCACATGCACCAACAACCATAAGGACCAACTGCCACAAACCCCCAGCACCACAAACAACAAGAGATACGAAATCCAACGCGCCACAAACACAAAACAATAACACACTCGCTGCTTCGGAAGCAAAACAAGGCGACACTACTCCCGTTTACCTCCACATCATCACCCTCCATCCCAGCAAATAGACCCCCCTTCCACCCCTCTATTGCCCTCCTTCCCCCCTTGCAACTTAGTCATGCCGTGCAAATTGCAGGCAGGCGGGGGATTGAAAGCCCGTCGAATAAACACCTTCGGCTAAAAAAAGGCTCCATAACCTCGTCTGGCGAAGGTTAGTCGGACGATCACTGCGGCAGAAGCCCAGTAGCAAGGAGGATACCTTGCTGCTGAGAGAAGAGTGAGGGAGAGAGGGAGAGAAAGAGGTCTTTTTGACTCTTCTTTTTTCCCCTTCTGCCGCCCCCCCTCATTACCTTCTCCTCCCCCATCCTCCCATATCTCTAGTCTTCTCCTCCATTTCCAGGACCTCCTTTCCCCATCTTTCTTGCTCCTCGAGCCAGCCAGAGCTAGAGGTCTTTGATGGACGAGACGTGTCAGTCTTCAAGTGGGTCGTCCAGAGGTATTATTATGTCTTTAGCTGTTGTGTAAGATTAAGGAGAGGAGAGAGAGAGGAAGAGAGGAAGAGAGAGAGAGAGGAGAGAGAGAGAGAGAGAAAGAGAGAGAGAGAGAGAGAGAGAGAGAGAGAGAGAGGAGGGGGAACGACACACTAGCGGGAGAGAAGAGAAGGTAGAGAGCAAGCTGAGCTACTCTGTATCAGATAGGGAAAATGAAGGAGCTCTTCTTCCTGGCTTTTTTTCCCTCTATGAGTTCGTGTTGCGTCTCTCTCTCTCTCTCTCTCTCTCTCTCTCTCTCTCTCTCTCTCTCTCTCTCTCTCTCTCTCTCTGATTCTTGGCAACCATTGGTTATACGTTTATTCGTTTTCTTTGCATTGTATCTCTTTGCCTTTAACACATCACACTGTGACTTTCTGCGTTCTTAGCCTCCAGAGATGACGACGGAGATGAGACCGAGAAATGCACCGTACGTCAACTTTTCCCTGCGATGCACGAGAGCGTTGAGCGGCCGCCAAACGTGGCAACACCGCCAGATGGTGATCAATAACCGCCATTTTCCGCTGCTACGTCATCATTTCATCCACCAATCAGCACGCTTGGACCCCGGCCTGCGCGGGGTTGCAGACGAGTAATTAAGTGTGTGTAAATAGACATCAAATGAGTCCCTTAATCATGTCCGCCGAGGAGAAATCTGGCGGAGGTTGTGGGTCCCACGGCCAAAGTTTAGCGCTGGAAAGACGGAGAGGATGATAGCTGCAATTTCTTTCTTGTCACACTTTCAGATGTTAGCGGGCGGAGAAGACAGAGAGGTTAGAGGGGAAAGGAGAAAGAGAGAGAGAGAGAGAGGGGGGACGAGAGCCACATTTGTATGTCAGACTGAGGAAGTAGTCGTAGTGTGGGTTCTTTGCTTTACGTTGCAACCGAGGAAGGAAGGAGCGAGAAGGAGAGTGAGTATAGCCATCGTCGTCCTCATCAAAGGATAGAAGGAGTGGTGAAGATGGGGGAGATTTGTAGGTGGTGGGTTAAGACAAGGGAGGTTTATTTGTATCTCGCTGGCTCCTATCTCCATCATCCTATCCTCCTGGCTTGCCTCCGTGGCAGCTTCTCTTTCTCCATCCAGTATTCTTGACTTGGCGAAATACGTAATATGGAAACTTCCATATTTTTAAGACATATTGCTCGAACAGAGAAATGAGAAAATGACAACTATAAAATCTCAATGATAGAACAAGGAGAGACAATAGACATAACTGGAAGATCAATAGGGGGTGGTTAAAGGCGAGAGTAAGGAAGTCTCTCAACTTGAGCAAGACGACAACACGACACATGGAGTAATAGATTAACGAGACTGGAGTTTAAAAACTCCTTCACTAGAGATTGAATTATCGTGGGTCCGCCATCCCTGTCGACTCCAGCGATCGACCTCGTCTGTCTCGGCGTTTTCCCCTTCGTCGATCTGGGATTTATATTCTCCCTCGTCTCACAGAAGATGCTTATGCCTGTGCTAACACTGTCGATGAGGCATCCATCACTACATTTGCGTCATGGAAAGGCTTTTCTGCACTGTCGAGAATGTCAACCCGTTGACCGCATGATTTATTCGTCTCTTGATAATCAACTACTGCGCCGTGGCAACTGTCAAGCGTCGCTCTGTTTGAATTTACCGGTTGTCAACCGTTCATCTCTCAAGTCGATGAACGGATAAATTACGCCATCGATCTTCTGTCTATTGCTAGCTAACGACCGTCAGTTCTTCCTGTATCGTCGGCGGCCGGGCACCCTCCAGGGCTTCACCACCTGTCGATCTCATCTCTTCTTTCGACGTGTCGATGTTAGGCGACTGACCTCACGTCTTAGTCAACGGCAGACTTCGGTTCTCTTGGTATGGACGGAGCTCCGAGCCCTTCCGCTGGTCTTCCATACTTTTACGCCATCCGATTTCACTACGTCTACAGGAGGAAAGAGGAAAGTTGGCGTGTTCCAAAAAGAAGAGAATAGAACGTATTCCAGAAAAGGAATATTATGAAGTGTTCCAGAAAAGGAGAAGATTTGAAGTCTTCTAGAAGAGAGATACCGGAGTCCTCCAGAGAAGAGACAAATTGGTATCTTCCAAAAGATGAGAACTTAACGTTTTCAAGAAGGGAGGGAAATTGATGTGTTCCAATATCACAATTCGACAGTTTTCCCTCGACTACCGTTAACGTGTGTGTATCCAGCTAGAATATACTGTGCCATGTTCTCTGAATTGGCACCCATCGTCATTATCATCATAATCATCATCTGTAGCAGCCAGTGAATCTTCAGTATTTCTGTCTACTGAAGAACTTCAACAGAGATTCATCCACCTGGGCAAGTTCCTGTTGAAGTTACCGGATCAGCCTGGCTGTGATGACTTCAGGCTGCAAAGACTAACAACATCACAGACCAGGCAATCACTAGGGAAGGCTGCTATAGGCCAAGTTGCAGTAGAAAAACTCTCGAAATCATCAAGCGGTAATCATCAGGTCAATCCCTGCAATGGAAATTCTAAACAGTCAGCGAGCGGCCAAACTTTAAGAACTGCTCGCTTGTGGTTATAGATTACCCAATTTTCTGTCCCAGAGGAAATTTTCGGTCACTGAATGTATTTTTCAATGGAAACAGTTTCCTAACCTCGGACGTATTTCTCAATTCCTGAACATAATTTCAGACCTTGGGTGTAATTTCGAGGTCATTGATGTAGCTTTCTCCCTGGAAATAATTTCCAATCCCTGGAAGATAATTTTCTATCCATGGAAGTAATTTACAATCTCCGGAAGTAATTTCCAATCTTTGGATGTAATTTCCGAACCCCCGGAAGCAGTTTTCAATCCTCCCCGAACGTAATTTGCAATCTCGGAAGCAATTTCCAATCCCTGGATGTAATTTTTAGGTTCTCGATATAATTTCCAGTTCCAATATATAACATTTTTCCGGCTCTGGATGCTATTTAGGGTTACTGAATGTAATTCCAGTCCCATAATCCACTTCCCCCTAGTCACTGTACCCACTGTCCCCAGTCCATGGATGTAATTCAAGTCCATTATTGTAATCCTCAATCTCGATATGAAATTCGTCTATAAAATCTGCTGCTACTTCCCCAAATTAACATGCAAAGTTGAGCATCTCAACAGCATCCACAGCCCTCGGAGGCCAGGCGGAGAACCTACAGGTTCTCCCTCAGGTACTGACGACGAAGCTTCATAAGTAAAACAGAGAAATAAGAGGGATATATTGAAGAAGAACGCAGATACCCCCCTTTTAAAAGGCGTAGTTGACTGGGAGCGGGAGGGAGGGAGGGGACGAATTGACGACTCAAGTGGCGATAAGGGAGCGGAATTATGAGCAAAGTTGAACCTCGAAGGGATGAACGAGAGAATGGTAGGGTTTAAAGAGATGATTGTTTGCGGAAACCGGTAAGGTGATGGAGTGTCGCAGCAATGGATCCTGGCGATCTGGGAACACTAATAGTGATCTCATGGCATTAATGATCTGCCATCATTATTGTTTGAGAAGAAGAAAAAGAGAAGAAAATCGGAGTACTCAGGGAAGACCTTGTGGATCCTCACTGAACACTTTGATATTTTAATATATATATATATATATATATATATATATATATATATATCCCATCTTACTCATCCCCTCTTTCTCTTCCCTCCTACTTTCATTTCATCCTCTTAATCTCTTTTCCTCCCTTCAGTTCCTCTTCCTAGATTCCTTTCCCCTCTCCTTCTCTTCCTTCTTCCTCCCTCTCTCTTTCTCTCTCTTTCTTCTCTCACTCAGGAACCCCACAGCAGAGCTCATAGATTTCAGCGCCACTGGTAGCCACGTTGGTGTAATTCCTTCATGAAACACCACACTATCCCAGCGACTCTATATTTGTGGGACAGCTCCTATGTTTCCTGCTGGCTCGCTCCTGCTTAAGAATTCGCATTTACAAGGTGCAGTGTCTCCGTCCGGCTGTATTTTGCTTCCCCAGCCGCCCAAATTGGGGAGTTTTGGTGGTATAATTTTCAGGGGTGCTTGGTCTCGGGTTTTTGTCATTGCCACGGGGTGTGTGAGGTGCTGGGGTGATATAGGGGGGCGGGGAGGATTAGGTCAGGAATGGGTTGTTATGGGGAGGGGGGGAGTATTAAGGTGGTGGGGATCCGAGGATCAAAGTTGGGGTCATGAGGAGAGGTGCATGGGAGCTGGGGTGTGTTATGGGGAACAAGACTGGGGGTCTTGGGGGTGAGGGAAACAGTGGTATTGAGGTTGGTTTGTTGATTGGTCATGATCCATTACATATTCTGAAAGGCAATGGCAATACAGCCAAATATAGACAACCAGATAGACATTAGTTTCAAACATTCATTCAAGCACACAGACAAGACTGCAGTCAAACAGACACACACAGACAAACACGAGGAGGGAGCCAATTCCCGTACCAAACAGAAACGCCAGACTCGTCACCCACACACACACACACACACACACACACACACACACACCACACACACACACACACACATCCCTGTCATACCGTCGCTCGCCATAAATATATCCCTGAAATATATCGAAGAGGAAGAATGAAGAAACGATAACATAGGAGGACATAAAACACGACTCGGCTACGGCTGGAAATCATAAAGAAAAGACCTTTAGAAGAGTAATATTTTCACCAAGCGTCGCCACGCTACCACCTCCATCACCAGCACAGTAGCGTGTATCTGTACCACCGTGTTACCCCTCTACCTCACTACCACACTACCACACTACCACACTACCTCACTACCACACTACCACACTACCACCACACAACTACCATACTTTTACACCATGGATAACACAACACTTCCTCAACACCGCCATATTATCATCACTCTGCCACACCATCATTCCATCAACACACTATCTATGGTACCATTAAATCCCAACTACACTACCACCATCACCACCCACCATGAACATCCCTCCCCCCCTTACCACTATCACACCCTCCAAAACACAATCATACAACACTATCCCCCACTCCTCCCAGACAGTGGACTGAACTGTCAGGAGAAATCGCCAAGCTATTACGACTATATAGCACTGGGAAGGGGTCAGGATAAGCATTTAGGGATGGGACGGGGGAAAGGAATGGTGCCCAACCACTTATGGACGGTCGGGGATTGAGCGCCGACCTGCATGAAGGCAGACTGTCGCTCTACCGTCCAGGCCAAGAGGTTGGGTTGGACTGAGGTTATACAAATACAACAACCTCTCATTACAACATCAACTGGATGAGTTAAGTAACTAATCTCAAGAAGAATAACCAAACTACCAAATACAAGGTAAAGATATTGTGCCTGCATGCTGGCAAAGAATGTGACAAACATCAAGAAACTCCACATAAGGCATTATGGAGGATATATAAAATAAGGGACACCACCTCTGGTGCAATTGTGGGGACCCAAAGCCTCGGTGAAGAAAAAAGAATGTATTTGGAGAAAGTTTTGTCGTATATTTCTGATTTCGTGGCTATTTGATTCTCTTTTTTTTTTATTTTTAAATATATTAGCATTTCAACTCCATAGTCTTGCTGTTCACCAACTTTAATGATTTAGAAAAAAAAGATAATTCCGGTCGAATTCTTCTAGTTTCTTCAATCTCGATTTTTTACGATAAAAAATATTTATATATACATAATATTTCACATAAGAAATTGAAGACATGGTAATACATAGTCTTAGTCAGAAATAGTCAGTACTATCCAGCTCCGTTAAGTGTCAATCAGCGGCATTTATGTATATATACTATTTCGCACCAGTCAACGTCAATCATTACCAATCAACGTTATTTAATGCTAATACGAGGCATTTTGTAGCCAGAGCCAGTCAGTGCTAATGGTCACAACGAATGGCCCCCCGAATGGTCGATCGTCCCGTTAGCTACCACAATAATTATAATCTTATGCTCATTACACCAACACTACCTTCGTTTCTGACTTGCTAATTGGCTACCCCGCTAACTGCCGGGTAGTTAAGAGGACCGGTACTTTCATCTGTGCTTTAATGTACCTAGGGAAGTGGTACTAATGTGTGTACTCACCTAACTGTAGTCACCTAGTTATGTTTTTGCGGGAGAGGGAGGGGGGGTTGAGCTTCGTCTCTTTGGTCCCCAATAGGCTCAGCAATCTGTTCACCAGTGGATTGACAGTTGAGAAGCGGGACCAAAGAGCCGAAGCTCAACCCCAATAAACACAATTAGGTGAGTGCAACTAGATGACTACACCCACCCACAACCACAAATACCCAACAACTGCCCTAACCATATACCCCGCCCCCCCCCTCCTACTACTATACCCCCCCTTCCTTAACTATTCCCCAGCGCCATCTACACACTTCCACTTTACAACTGAAACCAACAAGTTACGTCCAATTACAAACTATTAGCGAGCAAATTGGCACAGTTGTTTTCAGACCTGCCGTAATTAAGACCTAGATGCAAACACTATTACCTGGAAATAGGTTAATTAATAACTATTTGAATTCACTTCCAGTTTAAAACAAGCCCCTATTATAATGGCTTATTGTGTAGCCAGGTTTGAGTAACTTAAACAGGTGTAATATGTTACACCTTTGCCATAGATGCACCTTTGTCATCAGGTGACAAAGTTAGTATTTGTAGCATGTACTAGGTTAGTACTAGGACATGTATTACCATGTCCTAGTACTGTCCTTTTTTTTTACCTGTATTTACGTCATTCTTAGCGTGTTATTATTATTGAGAAAATCCACTAGGGCAGTGAGGGGGCGCGAACCTCCGACCATGCCATTGCCAAGCCGCATACTCTACCAGTAGACCAGCGTAACTAGTAAAAGTCATACAACATTATTTCTACTGAAATTTCAGGAAGTCTGGAGGCCCCCTGTTGAAGCCAGTCCAGGTTTTAGGCATGACTCACAAGCATATGTGTGATTTCAGTTGAATTCCTGTTGTATGACTTTTGCAAGTATGCGGCTTGGCAATGTTAAGGTCTGAGGTTCGAGCCCATCTCATAGCCCCTAGTGGATTTTCGTATTGATATTTATCACGTTAGTTTGATTTCTGTATTTTTCTGAAGATGCTTGTGGATCATGTGTAAAATTTAACAATAGGAGCTGGCTGTCATATTGGTCAATAGAAGCTGCCTCGTAGAGGCCAATTGGAGCTAGCTGTCATATGGGCGAATAGGAGCTGCCTCGTACAGGCCAATAGGAACTACCCTGAATGGGCAAATGGTTATTTTGAAGGTACCTTTATTCTGATGTTGTAAAGTTATATCAAGATAGTCAATAGTTGTTTAAAACGAACTTTGACAAAATATGTAGCTCAGAATCCCACCAATACTGAGTGGTGACATTGCTGTATTCTGGGCATACATGCAGAAGCTACAGGGAAGTAGTTGAGTCTATCAATCATCCTGTTTGTGTTGGTAGGTAGCATTAGGTATATGTTTCTAGTCGTGTTTGTTAAGTATATATGTATTGTGCGACCCAGCACCACACCAGCCACCACCACACTAGCCCAGCGTCACACCAGCCCACCACAACACCAGCCCACCATCGCACCAGCCCACCACCACACCAGCCCACCACCACACCAGCCCACCACCACACCAGCCCACCACCACACCAGCCCACCACCACACCAGCCCACCACCACACCAGCCCACCACCACACCAGCCCACCACCACACCAGCCCACCACCACACCAACCCACCACCACACCAGCCCACCACAACACCAGCCCACCATCGCACCAGCCCACCACCACACCAGCCCACCACCACACCAGCCCACCACCACACCAGCCCACCACCACACCAGCCCACCACCACACCAGCCCACCACCACACCAGCCCACCACCACACCAACTCTCACACCAAGCAACCCTCACATCAGTCCATCTACGTGTCTCGAGCTAGCATGTTTTTCTCTTTAAAACTTGGGGAAGCAACTTGCCGCATAAATCACATCTGGGGTAAGTTTTAATATCTTGTGGAGAGTGGTGCAGCCAGTGGCCGGCCTCCCCCTCCTCCTCTTCTTCCTTGTTGTCTGTTTTCGCTACAACACGAAACTTCTTTCTGTTGTAGAAGGGCTTTTAAGATTGAAAATGTTCGTCTTATTTATATTTGAACACACCAACTACTTTCACTGGTTGGTATTGCGACATAGTCGCTTCTTGCACGGTCGGCGTTCAATCCCCGAACGTCCAAGTGATTGGGCACCGCTCCTTCGTTCCTCCCTATCCTCCCCGTTCCATCCTAAATCCTTATTCAGCCCTCTTCCCAGTGCTATGTTATTGTTTTTTTAAGATTCGCTACTAGGAACAAAAAGTTCCAAGTAGCACAGGCTATGGTGAGCCCGTTGTGGACTTACCTGGCACAGGAGCGGGGCTGTAACATGCCCAGTGCTATATAGTCGTTAATATATAATGGCTTGGCGATTTATACTGATAGTTCCCTACCCTTCAGTCTTAGCTCCTTGTCCTCCTATTCCTTTAAGGTGCTGCAGAATAAGTGAAGCGTAATTATCAGGAATTGATGAGCCCGTCCGCTTGGACCATTAGGGATCGAACGCCGACCATGCAAGAAACAATTTCAACGCTCCGCCGACTAGGCCGAGAGATTGGACTCGCATACTGTGTCATACTGTGTTGGTGCGTTCTCCCGATAAGTTCAATTCCTTATCTGCAAGGCTGTTAATGTGCAAAAAAAAAGAGGACTAGACCCGGATTCACAAAGCAGTTACGCAAGTACTTACGAGCCTGTCCATCTTTCCTCAATTTTTGATGATCTTTGGTTACATTTATTAAACAGTTGACAAGCATGAAAACTTCCCAATCAACAGTTGGTATTGTTATAAACAGCCTCCTGGTGCTTCGGAGCTCATTAACTGTTTAATAATTTTAAGCAAAGCCGCCAAAGATTGAGAAAAGATGGACAGGTTCGTAAGTGCTTGCGTAACTGCTTCGTGAATCTGGCCCAAGGTCTTTATGGAGAATCTTGTGTCGTTCCGCTCATGATATCTAACCGCACTTCCCTCACTGTGACCTGTTTCCCATCTGTGAGATACTCCCAAACCCATCCAAGTATTCAAACTTTTATTTCGATCTTATAATAATAATTCATCGTGTCGGAGGACAGGAAGCCAGGTTATATATACAGTACACGTTAAGGATTATACTGAGGTTCTCCCCCTCCCCAACCAAAGGGACAAATTACTGACCCAGCCCAGAATGCAATCCCACAACAAGCTGACTAACTCCTGGGTACCTATTTACTGCTAGGGGGGACAGGAGCATGAGATGAAAGGAAACGCACCCAAGCATTTCTGTACTGCTCGGCATTCGAACCCGGATTTTTTTATTCTCTGTACTATCTTGTACAGTAATCTTTGCGAACCACGTCGAGCGCTTTCTGGCAGTCAAGGAAGACACAGTTCACTCACTGCTCCCTCTCCTCTTTCGTCATAAAACTCCAGTATATTTACCACACAAAACTTTCTTTGTTGAGACATTGATGTTGAGAGACGAAGAGACTATCTAGAGAAGGATTTGGGATGGGACGGGGGAGAACGAATGGTGCCCAACCACTTGGACGGTCGGGGATTGAACGCCAACTTGCAAAAAAGGTTGAAAGACGAAGTTAAATATATCTACATAAGAATCCAGAAAATGTCTCGCGTTTCTTTGCAAGGAATTCTTTGTTGAGGATATTAATCTGCCGTTTAATGGTTTTTTTTGTCTGTTTTTCTAGTATTTACAAACCACCACATTGGTTGTTTTTCCTAACATTTCTTTGTTTTATTGTTTGTAGTAATGAGTTGCAAATTGCAGCAAGGGTTCTGCTATCCCCTTTAGGACTCATGGTTGAGATCTGATCTGCTCCGCTAGCGTTTATTATACTCAGATTCTCCAAGCTGTTTTCTGCTATATCGCTCAGAATTCTATTGTCTTGTATCTAGGATACTCGCATGCTATAATGCTTTGTGTATCAGTGATCACCTAGTTGGGCTTGTAGGGGTCAAGCAACTGCTCTTATAAGCAATAATTTTCAACGAATGTTAGTTTACACTCGTTTTTTTTTAACATATTTACACTAAAATGTAACTGTGTAGCGAATTGATTTCTGTGTGTCCGTGTGTCTGTGTGTGTTATTTCACAGGTTCCATACCTTAGTGTAAACCAATGACATTATGGTCACTACACAGATCTATCATTATTGTGATATATCGATGAGAAAATTAATGAGAGAAGTGGTCACTGATGTGTGCTCCGCTATCGTCCTCTCCTTCCACTTTAACTGTTTGTAGCAATGGCAATATATCTTGTCTTTAGTTGCATTCTAATCATTCTCTCCAGAGATGATGCTGAGCATGACAATGAGGATGATTTAACCATTTTGTATAATTTTGCCTTGTGTTTATGAGACAATAGTTATTCAAGTGTGGTCAATTTCTGCTTAATTCTATTCCTATCTCTCTCTCTCTCTTACCCTGTGTGGCTCTCTCTCTCTCTCTCTCTCTCTCACTCTCCCTCTCTCGTTATCTCTCCCTTTCCTCTGTCTTCCCTGTTCCCTTTCTCTCGTCATATCTGTCTCACCCTCCCTCTCCTCTTCACCTTCCTCCCCTAGACTCGCTATTCCCATGCCAAACAAGGGCAACCTCTCCCAAAACCTTTCAAGCAAATAAGAACAAAGCCCACGTTCTGTCCACTGTGTTCTGTCCACTTTGTTTTGTCCACCTTGTTCTGTCCACCTTGTTCACCCGTATGGAAACCGTTAGGGAAGTTAGCATACAATATTCAAGAAAGTGTTAAACCCGTCTCGCCCTGAGACAAGGGATACGCGGCCCTAGAGGAAGATCAGGTGTGGCATTATTTCTCCCAGGGTGATTGTCAAATGGTAAAGGTTTGCTTTTCCTGGCTATATCAATTCATCCTCATGGAATGATAGTACTTACAGTAATTATTTGTTCCACAGGCGGAGGTTCTAGCCCCAACAATGGTATTTAGAATTTTCAAGTATATATATATATATATATATATATATATATATATATATATATATATATATATATATATATATATATATATACGGAAAAATCACATTTGTAAAATTAGAGAATGCTGAATGGCCCATTGTGGCCCATTCTCTATCTTGCTCTGATGAAGGCAAATTGAGCCGAAAACGCGTTCAGCATTCTCTAATTCGTCAAATGTGATTTTCCCCACTCAGTCCATGTTTATATTGTGTTCTTTCATTGGTTTCACGTCATCAGTTATCTTTTACAATGGAGTCCTCCAGAGCATCATTCAGGAACCTATATAAGGAGGCATTTAGATCGCTATACACCACCTACGTGAGACTAGTTTTATAGTATGTTACCCCTACACGGGGCCCCCATCTAATGGAACACATTTGGAAACTCGTAAACGTTAGAACTTTGCATCAAGGCTAGTCCCAAATTACGATCGATTGGGTATAAAGAGAGACAGTGAACTTAACCTGACGACGCTAGAAAAGAGGAGATGGAGGAGGGGGGGGGACATGACAGAGACATATACAATACTTATGAGTATTGACAGTGAGAAAACAGGAAATCATCACAATGAATATGAAAAGTAGAAGAGGATATGGATGGAACCTTGAGGCTCAGATGTGTCATAGAGATGTTAGAAAGTTGTATTTTACCATTGGAATACGAGCTAAACGGAATGAACTAAAATAGCAGGTTGTAGTCCCCAATTTTAATTTTATAAATTAGATATAAAAGGGAAATAGGTAAGGAGTCATTGCACTAGGCAACCTGTGAATGTAAACACGTGGTCCGAGAGCTAATGTTCGGTCCTGTAGGCACAAATAGATAAGTACAAAATAGGTGAGTACACACAAACTCAAGTACACTGTAATTACATCTTCTTAGACTGCCTGAACGCCTTCAGGGGAATTAAAACAAAATGACGAAGGTCTGGACGTGCACAGAACTGGAACAGAGAGTACCGGTCTAGCTGGAGCCAGACAATCAAATTGAAAGAGGAGAAATCAGAAAGTCAGACAGTGACAAGTGGAGGACACGTGTTAGCACAGAGATCATATCTTCACTTGGACAGCCACATCACTTGTTCCACGACCTGTGACTTGATCCACGACCTGTAGACTGTCTCGTACAGTCTCTATACACACAGCTATCGTGACTGTTCCTCACTATGCCAGCTTGTCGGTGATCACGATAGCGAACTCTAGTTCAACTGACTCCAGATATGCGTTAACGTCTTACAAATAGCTCCCAGAACATTGATATGAACTTAAATTATCACCGGCGGTTCTGCTTACAAGCGGCCAAGAATAATTAGCGCTTTATGGTTTCTAGAGAGAGAGAGAGAGAGAGAGAGAGAGAGAGAGAGAGAGAGAGAGAGAGAGAGAGAGAGAGAAGGAGAGAGAAAGAGCGTGAGAGAGAGCACAGACTTGTCTCATTGGCAGCTCAGCAACATGTTATATCTCTCAAAGATCAACCGTTTCTAACATTACACCAACAGATTCCCGCCGATCGCTATCTTTTTCACCTTTGAAACATATATTTCAACTTATAGAAAAGAGCCCATATTTGCTAAAATAAATTACATTTTAACTAAATAAAAAATGCCTGAGAAGTAATATAAAGTGAAAAAAGGAATAATAACAATTAGGCCTTGTCACAGTTCACACACACACCACACACACACACACGATGTGCATGATTGGAATACTCAGCAATGCGAACCAGGAGCTGTCTTATAAGAAATATGTCCCCACTACATGTGGAGTATAGCCAGGTGTGTAGTGTCACAGGTGCTAACAATAAACACTTGTGTGGGGGCATGATAAAGGGGAGTGTGCTGTGTCTTCTCTCGATCCACATCTATTTCCTATCATGTTTATTTGTCCACACAGCATGAGCAAAATAATTTAGCCACGTTATATAAAACGCACACACACACAGGCACATACACACACACACACACACACACACACACACACACACACACACACACAACATAAGACCAAAACATCTGGCCAGCATAAGAACGGCATCCAGAAACTTGTGTAAGGAATCATTCAGAACTTTGTATACCACATATGTCAAGCCAATTCTGGAGTATGCAGCCCCAGCATGGAGTCCATATCAAGTAAAGGATAAGACTAAACTGGAAAAGGTTAAAAAATACAGGTGTACCTGCAAACACAGGTGAACAGAAGGTAGGTGTAATAAGAACTATCATACATCATAAGGCCTGCGTTGCTTATTGTTATATCACACAGGTGTGTCAGGCGAGATCACCTTTGTTTACCCTTAAAGAACAGGTAATTGATGGTAGGTTCTTTACCTGGGGGCCAGATTCACGAAAGCACTTACGCAAGTACTTACGAACGTGTACATCTTTCCTTAATCTTTGACGGCTTTGGTTACATTTATTAAACACAAGCATGAAAACTTCCCATTCAACTGTTGTTTTCGTTATAAACAGCCTCCTGGCGCTTCGGAGCCCATGAAGTGTTTAATAATTGTAAACAAAGCCGCCAAAGATTGAGAAAAGATGTACAGGTTCGTAAGTGCTTTCGTGAATCTGGCCCCTGGTTCTTTACTCTTAAGGAACAGGTAAAGATGCTATCCACTGTAATACCAGATACTTTCCAGCTCCTCTACCCACGTGTTACATTAACAGTGGACCATCTCACGACTCCAGTTGTCAATTTTTAATTTCCTCCTCTTCTCCAATTGTTATGTGAGACCTGTTTACTTTGTCCTGGACACTTTGATGTGGGACTGACAGTTAACTCGGCTGTTTAAAGGATAATGGGACCATTATGTGTGCAATTTTAGTTAAGAGAGAGAATGCACGTTGTGTGCATTCTCCATTAAGTACCACAATTACCAGTTGTAGTAGTTAATATTGGTGATACGTCAGGAAAGGTGCGGGGATTATTTTACCCCCCAATCCGCTATGTCATATCCTCCCTTTCTAACCCATTATTCATCTCTGTATTCTTCCTCTTCCGCCTGCAGCTACTCTTCGATCTATTCCTTCTACATCTACTGCTCTTCCTCCACCAGCTCTTCCTTCATCTGCTCTTCCTCTTCCTCCACCTCCTGGTTAGCTAACAGTGACTACGCAAGGGTGAGGTCAGCTCTTTATATCCGCCTGCCAGTTAGTTCTGTGTTGTATCTAGCTGTTAATTTGTGGACTGATGTGACGTCCACTTCTTCCAGAGTATTTCACGTGTTGACCTCTTCCAGAGGTTGCGAGTATTTTTTTTTTTACGTGAATTTATTTGCATTTCCAGCTTCCACTTATGACTTCTTGTCTTAATTGAATTCGCTTTTAATTGTTTATTCTCATCAATATCTATTAAGTAGTAAACATTATTCATTCTTTCATGTAGGGCTGTGAAAATGACTTCCCCTAACCTGTTTTCGTAGCTAAATCTTCTTATTTGAGGTGCTAGTCTAGCTGAAAATCTCGGCACTTTTTCAAGTTTAATATTTTAAAAGGTGGTTATTCTTTATAGGTACTTCACATTCTAGTATGAGCCTTCATAAGCTGAATAATTCTTTATTGAATGATTCTTTATTTAGGCTATAAAATTTAATTCTATTGTTATCCTGTTTGTGTGTGCCTCTGGAGTTTGCATTGGAATTATATCAACTTTATCATTCTCTTTCCGATTTTGTATTTATCTTCTATGTGATGACTTCTTCTGGTTTACTATCTTCCTTTCCCATATTCATTACGTTGAGTTTGTTGGAACCGAATTCTAACAGGTTTTCATGTAATTATCTGCAGTCCTTCGCGGTTGTCACTGTGCTCATTAGTACTGCATCGTCTGTAAACATTAACATTCACATAAATTAAGAACAATAATGTCCATAAGAGACAAAGAGCCTTGGACATTACCTCATGTTCGACACATCTCTGTATGTGATTCTTTATTCCTTGCTCTTTCTCCTCCTGCTCCTTCTCCCACTGCTCTTTCTTCCCCTTTCCTCCTGTTCTTTCTACCCCTGCTCTTCCTTCCCCCTGTTCTTTATCCCTGCTTCTAATTCGACCTCCCCTAATTCGACCCCTCGTTCACCTGCTGTCCAGGAAAAGAATCCCTAATTTATTCATATATATATATATATATATATATATATATATATATATATATATATATATATATATATATATATATATATATATATATATATATAAGGCATATTTCGATAGCAGTCTTGCAGACATATGTTACTGAATATATCAGAAAGGATGAGCTCGATGATTCAAGTACAAATCTCCTCCAAATTTCTAATTGTTTTTCTTCACTTTAAAATCAAGTTGAAAAATTAACTCTTCAAAGTTCATTTTACAGTTTTATTATGGCCTGACGCTAAGAGATGAGTTTCGTTGACCTTGTCAACATTTTCAAGGGAAGAGGACAAGTAATGCATTTTCATTGATAAAAGGGGGGGGGCAATGAACAGAAGATGCAACTTATGACAGAAAATGGAAAAAATGAGAGATAACAAGAGTGAAGGTTGTGATATAGGGAATAAAGAAGGAAGGGGAAACCGAAAAGAAACTGTGAGCAGAGAAGGAGAGAGAGAGACAGGAGAATAACACAAAGCGATTAAAAAAAATAAAGAAAACAGGCCTAGTGAAAGTTTTGAAGAATAAGCAGAGAGTTTAAAAAGGAATAAACAAAACAAAAATGTTAAGAACGTCGAGAACAAATCAAGTGGGAAGAATGTAAACCTTAGAAATGTGAGAGCAGGAGGAGACAAAAAGACACAGAGATATATAAAAACTAAACTTACAAAAAAGTACCACATTAGAGATGGAAATCAAAACAGCCTAGAGGAACACCTACCCACTAAGAATGTGAGCTCCTCTCCTTGACCAGACTCGTAAATCTCACGTGAGGCCCGTGTGGAGACATAGACTGAGAGAGAGAGAGAGAGAGAGAGAGAGAGAGAGAGAGAGAGAGAGAGAGAGAGAGAGAGAGAGAGAGAGAGAGAGAGAGAGGCAGAAGAATGACAATAGTCTCCCCTCCTCACTCTCTCATCCTGCATGGTAAAGACAACACAGTATGTAATATACGGTTCTGCTTATCAGCAGAGGAGCTTAGAGGTCTCTGGTATATATGGTGGATGGGTAAAACATTACACACATATAAGTGGGTACAGTTTGCATTTGGCCTACACCACCCGCCACCAATAACTACTACCACCAATCCCCACCACCACCACCACCACCACCATGAAAGGCAAACACCACCATCCGATACTATTACACTAACCACCACCTTCCCAGACCACCATCACCTATCCCAAGCATCTATCCCCACTAACCACCACTACTACTACTACCCTCCCCCTTCGTATTAAGAAAGAGCATATATAATGTAGAATTTTGTCCACATCCCAAAAACAAAATTTGCCGTTTCCCACCGCTGTTGAGTATAATGAACTTGCACACCCTAGTATATCAGAGGTCCGGATCTGCTTAGTATACCAACTGGGACTCACTGACGTGCCGCCAACGCCCCCGTGGTATGCGCAGATTATCCAATAGTTCGGATAATCTGGTCAGTCCTTGTTTAGAGACGGACTGGGGTACCTTCTCGGTGTTTGGAATGCATGAAGCCTGAGGCAAACTGTCTTCTGTTTTTTTATTGTGTTGATTAAAAATAAGATAACCAGAGTTTTTTTTCAACAATATTTTAATTTACCAACTTTTTTCCGTTAAATAGGAAAATTATCACTGAGAATCGCACTCGTAATTTCAAAGATACAAATCTTTAGTGCAGATTTAGGGAGATTATTTTTTTTTTCCTCCGAAAAACTCGTGATAGCAGTTGGAGTGAGGGTGATATCATATATATGGATAGTCCAGAGAGCTTTTCTTGTAGATTTAAAATAATTTTGATTAGCCTACACATGAAGATAAGTAGTCATTGTAGTTCATGAACTGGAGAACTAGAGGGAGACAAAGCGAGAGAAATTTTAAAGAGGTGAACTCAAATACACACACACACATGCTTTGTGAGTGACTTTGCCATTAAACATAACTAATGTCAATGGTATATTTCGAAACACAGTCCATATATGTGAAAATATTTCAGATTTTGTCAGAATATCTGATTACAGTAAATGATAAAGGTTTTGAATATATAATTAAAATATATATTTAAGAAATTCTAATATATAAATTATATAATCATAACAATATATTTTTTAATAACTTATTAACAGTAATGATAACATTTCTTTCAATAAAATAATAATTATATAAATTTAAATAATGGTAATTGAATTAACCGAATACATATTTGCATTATGGATATGGTTTTTCATAAATTAAAAAATCTTTTTTACACTTGTAATGGTTTTAACATGATCTCGGCGTGATGTAAGTGATGTAATTAATCTATAATATGTATTGTAACATTAAAACATCAATTTATACAAATTGTTCAAAATATAAATAATATAATTTGGATAACTGAAATATATACATAAGTTTGTATCACTAACGAAACAAAGAAACATATTCAAAACTATCTATTTTTTTGTAAAAACTGGATATAAAAACCTATCCGTTCTACTTCATTAATACCAATAGCCTTAATAGTTTATATATGAATTCTTTGAGACATGGCTTATAAATAAATTTTGTATTAATTAACTACACAATTAATATTAAAAAGAAGCGATTACATTCAAACAAAAACTCACAGGTACAAAAAAAAAAAAAATTTTTTACAAAATAAAAGTCAGTTGTTATTTAGTGTGTTGTAGCAGCTTGTGGAGCGTCAGTATTGCCGCCACAGAGGCGGAGTGTGACCACACGTTAGTCCCTTAAGTCCTACAGGTTTAGGCTCGCAAGGTAATCTGCTTACGTTGGCAACAATACTCTCTGTTATCCCATATCAAAGCCCTTTTTTTTCTACCGATATACATATGGGATAATACTTATATACATAAATGTTTACATATTTATATATATATATATATATATATATATATATATATATATATATATATATATATATATATATATATATATCACTCGAAGTTCTGAGAGTCTTGAGAGAGAGCGTTTTATGAATTGTCAAAATTAACATCACACTTGCCAAAATTGACACCATAGCTGCCAGAATTAATATCATAGCAGTTAAATTGATTACATAGTTCTCAAAATAGCGCTTCAATTGTCAAAAATTAACATTATAATTGTTAAAATTAACATTATAATTGTTAAAATTAACATTATAATTGTTAAAATTAACATAATAATTATTGAAATTACCACTATAATTGTCAAAACTTATGAAACTTCCTCTTTGATCAGAGAAGCCAATGCAGCCAAACGAGATCCTGAATGGTCTACGTTTTCGACTCACACTCTAGAATTCCGGGTTCTGAAAGGGCTGGGCACGTTTGCTATCTCCTGATGCCACTGTTCACCCATCAGTAAAATAGGTACGTATGAGTTAGGCAACTGTTGTGTGCTGCATCCTGGGGTTGGGGGGATCTCAATAGTTTCAAGGACGAAGATTACTGAAGGGTAAAGTGCCTTCAGGTGTTAGTTCATGTCTCCAACAAGAAGTGTTAGTTCATGTCTCCTACAAGAATAAAGTGCAAAAGTTGTTTTCGATTTAATAATTCAGGAAAACGTTCAGTCAAGTATAACACTGAATCAATGTCTTGTCCCCGAGAGCAACAACAGTACTCAAAAGAAAATTTAGCACTCGACTGTAACTGAAATAATGATAATTGACAGATAAGATTAAACTCAAAGGTCTGAACCAATAGAGTGAGTGTCACTTAAGCTGCTGTTGTTGAGTTAGGCGGAGGGCGATGACAATGAGATCACATTAACGTGAAGTATCAGTGAAAAATTAGTAAAAACCGTGAGAAGGATTCGAACCCGCTCACTTGGTGCTCTTTTCCACGTCGACATGCTTTTGATAGGAGGCGCGCTCAGGGGCTCCCAGAGTGCGGGAGATATTGGAATGAGGCATTGAAGGATCCCCACAACATGTCCAAAGATCTGAAGACTGTTGTGTTGAGGGACTGAAGTGCAAGTATGTTTGGCCACCAGAATGTTGCAAACCTGTGTGTTTTGCAATTGTTATTGTTGATAGTTGTTAGCATTGTGAATTTACTGCACCAGTGGCAAAACCCAGCAACAGAACAAGTGTACGAGGCCATGACCCTACAAGCCCACAAGCCCACGTCTACACCCAGGACAGCACATAAAAAATCACGAAACCTGGTGTGTTGATGGACGCTTGAACATTAAAAAAAAAGATCATACCTACAAAATCCTGACGAATCCAGATGGGTCTTTATACCAAATAATCCGGTTTGTCGAGGTTTTCGTAAACGCACATCACCCATCCATCTAGTCCAAGCCTGGCCCAGCCTGAGCCTTCATTTAAATATACGTACATATAGGTTATATTTAGCTAAATATATTTTTATTTTGGTTTTATATATATATATATATATATATATATATATATATATATTATATATATATATATATATATATATATATATTAGATGCTTCGTCCAGAAACTGAAACATCGTCGTTTCTCCATTTTCTGATGTGTAGTTTAGTTATCACATCTTCATATGGTGACCAAACCATATCTTAGACGATATCAAAGACCATATCACATCTTAGACCACAGAAGACCATACCTTCTTCATCCCCGTTACTGTGATTCATCGGCTACAAGTTAGTATACAGATTTCACTGTAAGTGATCTCATGGAGTTCACAACTTGCCTAAGAGACAAACTTGTACGGAAAGAGCTACCCATATGTTGCCAGAAATCACGAGGTATTCCTTACGTATGGAACATTACAACTCCCACACTTTACACAATATGTACACCTCGGTAGATCCGAGATCAAAGGGTAAAGGAGCTTTACATTTTAAATTGACTTCAACAGTATGATTATTGATAAACACGAATTTAAAGTTCGTCAAACATCAAATGCTTCAAATAATCCATAAATAAAATAACATCAAGTGCTTCAAAATCCCACAAATACAATAGTCTCCCGAAAGTTTTCCAACACCAAATATTCAACAACACAAACCACACGCAACACACTAACGAGAAATGCAAGCACAAACTCAGACCAAAACTCTGAGGGAAAAACAAGAGACAAACACCCTAAAACACTCGTAGAAAAACATCCATCGAAGGTGAGAGGGCGGGGGGGGGGGTAAGGGTAAGAAGGAAAAGAGGATGGAAGAGAGGGCATGACAGAGATGGATTAGGGATGGAAAAGTGTGAAGAAGTGAAGTTATGTTGAAAGAAGGAAAGAGTGGAATAGGGGGACAAATTCAAGAAGAGGGAATGGAATGGTAGTTTAACCATTGAAAGGGCTTCAAGAAGAAGAATAAAGAGGAAGGGGTTTAAGAAGGAAAGCGGATTGAAGATAGGAAGAGGGTGGAATAAAGGGAGAGGTGATTTCCACTCTGTTTCCTGCTTTCACACATGTCATCGCGTTAGACACTCTTCAAACCTTCATTTACATAGATAACGAGCACAGAACAGCAACCTTCTCCTCTCCCCCTCTCCCACACACACAGTCCAGTCTCTCTCCCAAAGTGTATACATGCTTGTATGCATGTTAGAACTAACCTACATATCAGTAGTAGCAGCATTGTCTAGATGTGATGTCTGGTAGTGTGTTAGTTCCTATAAGCAATGATTTTTGAAACTTAGTAATTCGTGAAACATATAATATATATATATAGTTAGAGTTATATATATTATATTGAGAGTTAAAATTGATCTTTCCAACTTTCTGTCTTATCTTCTGAATTTTCTGCTGCATCTTACAGAACTTTCGTTCAGTCTACAGCGAAGGGGTTCGGATATTTAGTTGTTCGCCTGTTCTAACGAAACTTTAGTATGGAATAAATTTCTGGCTTTGTTTCAAAGTTTAATTTGTCTGCCGCTGTAGCTGTCTGTCTGTCTGTGTCCCGTTCTGTCTGCTTATCTGGGTCTGTCTCTGTGGCTGTTTGTGTCGCGTTCAATGTGCAATCTCTGTCTAATACCTTATGTAGATGAATGACTGCCTGTGTGTCTGATTTTATCGGCTTGTATCTGTTGTTGTTTAATGCATTTGAAACTGTTTAAATGGGAGTTAAGTATCTGTGTGACTGTCTGTGTCTATTGCTACAGCTGTCTACCTCTCAATAGCAATCTATATCGACGCTGCTGTCTCTTCGCATTCATTTCTGTCTCTCTCCTTCTTGTCACTGTTTAACTTTCCATATTCTCTCTCACTATCTCTCTGTCGGCAACCCCAAAGTTGCCGACATTAGGATTGCTAACAGGAAATCCCCAGCATGGGGGCCTGTTACTGCTATGAGGCGAGCAATGTCGTGTTGTGTTGTTGCAGCACCCAGGCACTCTCTCTCTCTCTCTCTCTCTCTCTCTCTCTCTCTCTCTCTCTCTCTCTCTCTCTCTCTCTCTCTCTCACCTTGCTTGCTTCATGGACAAAAAAAAAGCCACGTTTCCCTGATGGATAACGACCCACCTTCATAATTACCCAGTTGGATGCTTAGTCTGTAAAGGATAGTAATTGGTGGTCAGAGGAAGGTCGATCAGAGGCTGATGCTGCTGGTGGTGGGGCCAGCTCGACGGTACGGTTCTTGCCAATGAGGTACGATGCTGCACCTTGATCGGTACGGTATTATAGCGGTAAGGTACGATGCTTTATACCTCAGGGACGATGTCTAGTGGCGTTAGTAAGCATTCTTCACTGATCGGTGCGGTATTACGGGAGTAATAATGTACGATGTGTTATTGTTAAGGTACGATGTTCAGTGGTAAAAAACTATATTTCAGCTCAGGTACGGTGCTTATTGGTAGAGTACGATGATTACCAGTAAGATGTGTTTTTATATATTTTTTTTTTAAATCCAGTTGGCCACCGTATTATGGAAAGGATACGATATTATAACTGGAAATTGTAACTCTCTCTCACCTTTGGGATACATTAACGCCAAAATAATACTATTTTAAAATATTGATATGATATTGCAACCAAAGCAATTATGAGTTTTTAAAATGATGCAATTTCTATTTGTCCAAATACTTTTTTTGGGCTCATTTTCACTTTCTGGACGATAGCACGGCAGTGTGCGATAGCGGTAATGAAAGGTACGATATGTTTTAACGATTTAGGATATGAAACATAGGTCTGGCGTGCGACATATTTCTGTTGCTGCCTCACACGATATCACGGGGCCTTAAACACGATATTTAGTGACGTTTTGTGACAAGTTTAACGACAGAAGTCGGAGAGATGAAGCAAGAAGATCAAAACGTTAATATGCATTTAGACATAACATATCCCGTAATCAGAATTAATGTAATGAGCATTGCTTTCTTTTACATAAATAATGTATTGACATTTTATGTAAACTCAATTATAAATGTACAATCATTTACGTATAATAGTTTTGAGTGATTGTTATTCTCCAGCCCTTAATTTGGTTATTAGCGAATAGTTTCGAATTCTCTGGGATAGGAAGCCTATTAGGTCTATATAGGCCTATGACTGACCTAATCAACGCTAGGTGAAGAGACGCATCAGGTGTAAGGAAACGAGTCCATACATGTCACCCAGAGCGGGAATCGAAACAGAGTTAAAAGTAAACAAATAAAATTAAATTCCTATTGTCAGAGACAGGAAGCCTGTACTTAAGCCTATATCGAGGATTCCCCCTATTTGGTCAATTATTGACCCTCCCCAGGACGCATCAACCCCACAACAGTTGCCTAACGCCCGGGTACCTATTTACTACTAGGTGGACAAGAGGCATTAGGTGAAAAGAAACCTACCAAACCATTTCTTCTTCATATCAATCCTAAAACTGCATCAATTTCAATCTCAATCATCTTTTATTAAATGCACGCGTATGTACATCTTTTGATCCCTAAAACAAAAAGTGTATCCTGTGTCTAGACAAAGTCCCATATCCACTCTGCTGAATGAATATATGCAGCAATACGTAAGTGCTGACCCATTATGTGATCCTCTTGACCAACAGGTGCAGTGAGAGGAAGATGTGGAGGCAGCATCCTCAGGCGATGAAGCTGGTGAGGCATCATCATGGGGTAAAGATGAAGAATCGTCAGGTGAAGGTGAAGAGGCAGCATCCTCAGATGAAGCTGATGAAGCAGCATCCTCAGGTAAGAAAGGTAAAGAGGCAGCATCCTTAGTTTGACAGAGGAATCACCCTTCGCTAAATCTGCCTTAAAACCTTTTTACTCTCATAGATTTCCCCTCTTTCCCATTCCCTCTACGCTTGTTTCACATCTCTCTTTCTCCTCCACCTGATCTTTATCGCCTGTCTTCTACTTATTTACCTCCTGTTCCCAAATCCCCCCTTGTACACCTGTTTCCCATTCTCCCCCCTCGCCACCTGGTTCTCTTATAAACTGTTTATCTTCGTCTCTTCGTCTCCCCCTTCTACCAGTTCCCACCTTTCCCGCAATACAAATTTCCCGAGAGTGTTTTATACACTTGACTCTATAATTTTTTCTCTTACTTATCGAGTTATCTTCTTACATTTCACCTCCAAACACTCCTTCTCCGCTATTTCGTCCTTTCACGTTTCGTTTATATCTGTCACATTCCTCACTTTCATTTAGCATTTCTTCTTCCTCTTCCAGTCCTCCACCTTGCTTATTAATGTTAATTTCCTCGCTTCTGTTCTCAGGTTTGGCTCGAGTGACCTGACACTACCGTCCTCTGATACCCTCTCATTCATGCTGGCTAAGATCACCTGGCGGCCCCCAACAGTACATGCCTGCCTCCCCATCTTCCACTACCGTAACCTTCCTCACACCTACTAATATTCAGTATTCACCTCCGCACACTTCCTCATTCCCTACACCCCCTCAAACTCTCACTAATACACACACATACACACACCTCTCCCAGCACCCAGGCTCCTCTCAGGGTCTATACCAACTCAGGGTTCAGAGAAGACAAAAATGTAGGAACAAAAAAACTCGACACTAAAACAAGGAGTAACCGGGTCAAGAAGCATTGGCGGTCCGGTTGCAATCAAGGCCCCAAGAAAGGCGGGTGCTGGAGCTGATGAGCGAGATCTTTATCTACAGCTGGTTTGATAGTGGCTCAACCACCCCACCCTGGCTCGAGTTATTTCTCTCTCTTTTCCAGCAGCGTTCGTCCTTTACTCTTCCCTCGTCTATCTGGGAAAATAGATATGGAGAGGGGGGGGGAAAGAGATTGATTTTCACCGAATGGTGGAAAAGGTGGTGGGGGGAAAAGGGGTGGAAGAGGTTAGGAAGGAGGGTGGAAAAGGTGTGAGAGAAAGGTTCAAGACCCACGTGTTTGATAACGAACTCGAAGCTATCAAGTTATCTGTATAGAGAGTTTGTAATAATTGATATCTGAGAAGCGACCCCCCAAAAAATTGTTTTAAGCTTATATATCTTATGAACGCGAGCTGGATTTGTTGACGTTCGTGATGGTCGAAGGCGGATTTAGAACACGAGCTGGAATCTCGTAGTGGAGTGTGTGTTTGTTTCCCGTTAACAGAGACTTTAGTGAATAAAAAAACAGACACTGTTTTTGCTTTGTTTTCTTCAGTTGTTCATCTGTAGACGCAGTTAACACAAAAGCGAAAACAACCAGGCGGTGAGTCTCCGGAGGTAATTATGGCGAGTTACAAGAACGGGTGTTTACCTCCCCGATGATGGTGACCAGTCGGGGAGTAGGGCTTTCATAGGTGCATAATTTTGTCCACCGTGTGCCCTGTAACTATTTTGGCGAGGGAGGGAGGGAAGGAAGGAGAAGAGGTATGTAAGAAGGGGGGAGGAAAGGGAGGGAAGGTTGGAATGAGGGGGAAGGTATAGGATGGGAGGGAGAGATAGCGGGAGGGAGGGAGGGAGAGAGGGTCTGTGAGAAGCAATGGATGACATGTAAATTTGTTTGTCCTTTGTGTAGCTCTCGTGTAGTTTCTTTTGGGAAGGTGGGGGGGGGTGAAGGTAGTACACGGAGGATAAAACAGGTGCGTGGAGGATGCAGGTGTGTGGAGGAAGACACAAGTGCATAAAGAACGACACAGGTGTATAGATGATGACACAGGTGTGTGAAGAATGACAAACACAATTTCGTCCGTCGTGTGTATGATGGACAAAATTTGGGATAAAGATGGGTTAATCTGGGGTCAGGATGGGTTAATATGCGGTAAAGATTGGATAATATAGGGTAAGGATGGGACAACGTGCATTACCCTATCCTTCTGTGGATTGTTATACCCCAAAAATGAAACTTTCTGTATCTCTAGAGTTCTAAAGGGCGTTATGAACGGGTGAAACAAACACTACTTTCGTCACATTATACGTGACAAAACACACTATCAAAATAATATTAAATTTAACCCACACAAGAAACACAGTACAAGAGAAACAACTGTTCCACAACACATGGCAAAACACAACATCACTATTGACAAATCAACAAGAAATATCTTCGCCCACGCATTCGGACGCTCGATCAGCTGTTAAAATGTCAACACACCGAGGAGGAGAAACTATTCCAAACTTCTCTCTCTCTCTCCTCCCTTAAGTGAGACGCGAGAGAGTTAACTGATGCTTGCAACGTGATCATTGACCATTAATTGCCCTGTTTAGACTTAAGTGGTAGTTTGAGCTTCATCATTACCATAAAAGCTTAGGATATAGTCATGCTCTGTCAATACCGGCAAGAGGTCGGATTTTCGAATGTGTAGTGAGACTCTGAACTCTCCGTAATGCTGTGTGTTTACCTAGAAGTCGCTGAGACAGTCAAGCAAGAAAGACAGACACAGAGACAGGAAGGGAAGGGAACTATCAGGAGAAGCGATTGATTGATTGATGAAGATTAAGCCACCCAAAAGGTGGCACGGACATGAATAGCCCGTAAGTGGTGGCCCTTTGGAGCCATTACCAGTATCATTAGCTGATACTGGAGATCTGTGGAGGTGCTACTACACCCTACGGAAAGGTCGTGACCTCTGAGGAGAAGCGCCAAGTCATTACGATTATATAGCACTGAGAAGGAATAAGGATTTGGAATGGGACGGGGGGGGGAGGAATGGTGCCCAACTACTTGGACGGTCGAGGATTGAACGCCGACTGCATGAATTGAGACCGTCGCTAAAGCTTAATCTTCGTAAATTCAAAAAATATAAGAAAATGTGATATTTTTTATTCTCAAGAACTTGTGCATTGAGAACAGGCATAGAAAAAGTGGGAACCGAAACACAGGTGTGTACTCACCTAGTTGTACTCACTTAGTTGAGCTCTGGCTCTTTGGTCCCGCCTCTCAACCGTCAATCTACTGGTGTACAGATTCGTGAGCTTCTGTATGTGTGTATGTGTCCTTGTATGTGCACTCGATCACACACTGTGTGATCAGCAAGGTCCTCAACCCCTGTTTATACAATTAGAACCCCCATCATCTCCTCCCCCCCCCCAGCAGCATTAGGCTTACCGGCAGCCATAGCTCTTAATTGGTCACAGAATGTTATGTAACCTTGATCTCATAATGCTAATTTCAACTCATTTACTGACTTGAAATTATTTTATGTTCATCCTTTCCCTTTTTTTCTTGAAGTTAACAATGCTAATTATGTTCCTACACCTTATACACCCCAAAATAAATTACACTTATTGATTAACGAATTCCAGTTGTTTCCGACGCCCGATATATTCGATATGTCAAAAGTTCAAAAGTATACCTCGAAATATTCCAACAATATACCTCTCATACACACAAAAATGTCCTTTAAACTCTCATGGTATCCCCTGAACACACATCAAGAGCCTTCAGTATCCACCTAGCTACTCATAGGTATCCATAAGTATACCGTTCATGGCTTCTGAGCAACAATGATGTATCGCCTTGGAACACGGTATACATACCCCTTTGCTGGGGAGTGGGGGAGGGAGAAGTTGATGGGGGAGGGGGTAGATGTTGAGGGGGAAATGGGGGTAGAGGTTGAAGGGGATGGGGTACACATCAATCAGCCAGGTTGACATGTGTCAGATCGACCAGCTGACTGTTATCAGTCCACGTCCACCTATCCCCCCATCAACCCCCCCCACCCATCATCATCCTTAACCCCTTTCGTACCCCTTTCTATNTTCCCCCTTCGTCCTCCATTCCCTCCCCTCCCCCTTCCGTCCTGCCAGTGACCACTTCCCCATCCCCTAAACCATCCACTCAACACTCTAGTAATGAACCCAAGGTATTAACGCTATATAATGCTGCCTTCGTCGCTGCTCTCCAGTGCCTTCGTGCTGTCCTCCACTACCTCCAGGCTGACCAATGCCTCCACTCTACCCTCCACTACTTCTATGCTGTCTTCCACTACCTCCAGGCTGCCTTTCAATACCTCTGTGCTGTCCTACACTTCCTCCAGCATTCCCTCCATTACTTCTGGGCTGTTGACCAGACCACACACTAGAAGGTGAAGGGACGACGACATTTCGGTCCGTTCTGGACCATTCTCAAGTCGATTCTGTGTTGTCCTCCACTACCTCCAGGCTGACCAATGCCTCCACTCTACCCTCCACTACTTCTATGCTGTCCTCCACTACCTCGAGTCTGACCTCCACTCTCAGTCATTTACCAGTTTTGTTCGTTGCTCCTGGCA
Source organism: Procambarus virginalis (assembly GCA_020271785.1). NCBI lineage: Eukaryota > Metazoa > Arthropoda > Malacostraca > Decapoda > Cambaridae > Procambarus > Procambarus virginalis. The sequence goes on from WNGS01052365.1 coordinate 5,591,049, forward strand.
CACGAATTCATGCCCTCAGCTCCTGGTACACGAATACACTCCCACAGTGTATTGACTACGTGAAGAACAAAGCATTAGAAAATTGACCAGTTTCCATAGCCACGATATTATTAAATAAGTTTCTACTCAGAAAAGACCTGTATCAATATTCATATATCAACAAAGTGGTTAATTTATGGAACAGAATACCGGACGACCCACGTGGGATCACCTGACTGTTTCAGGCGAAGGTTAAACATATATATATGAGATAGATTATTGAACATGAGTAGAAGTTGCCTCACATGAGCCCCCAATAGATAGATCCGCTAATTTTCCGTCTCCATGTGTTCATATACTCAACTTCAACCCCACCCCCCTCCCCCTCCACAGTCTGGGGCGCGCGTGCTCACACCTCTACCACGTGGTATTCGAGTTCATTCACTCCCTCAGCACGTGCAGCAAGAGTGCACGCCCTCAACACGTGCCGCACCCTGGGTTTCTGTCACAGCACACGTGGCAATCATCTCCCGGACCCTTTAGGCTGTCATGGGAGACCGACAGGCGAAAAGGAGCCCGTCCGGGCCTCAACAGGTGTTTAATGGATGGTAAAGTGTTCACTCTAAGAGTCGCAGAAGGTAAACCATTTTTATTGCATAAAAAAACGTTTTTAATGACATTAAAATACGTAAACGGTTATAAGGAGAAGGCCACTACGGGCTCACCATAGCCCGTGCTACTTGGGACTTTTTTGTTCCGAGTAGATGAATTTAAAGCAACAAAAACAGGTTATAAGGACATGGAATACGTTTAAAAGCACATGAAATACGTTTAAAAGGACATGAAATACGTTTAAAAGGACATGAAATACGTTTAAAAGGACATGAAATGCGTTTAAAATGACATGGAATACGTTTAAAAGGACATGAAATACGTTTAAAAGGACATGGAATACGTTTAAAAGGACATGAAATACGTTTAAAAGGACATGAAATACGTTTAAAAGGACATGGAATACGTTTAAAAGGACATGAAATACGTTTAAAAGGACATGAAATACGTTTAAAATGACATGAAATACGTTTAAAAGGACATGAAATACGTTTAAAAGGACATGAAATACGTTTAAAAGGACGTGAAATACGTTAAAAATGACATGGAATACGTTGTAAAGGACATGAAATACGTTTAAAAGGACGTGAAATACGTTAAAAGGACATGAAATACGTTAAAAAGGACATGAAATACGTTGTAAAGGACATGAAATACTTTTATAAATGAATGGAATACGTTTATAATAGCATTTAATGAGATGATTCCAAGGTCACAGAGAAATATAATTTAGTAGTTAACTCTAACAAGTTAAAAAGACATTACGATGCACCAGGGCATAACCAGCCAACAGAGAACGCTCGCTAAAGAGGAATTTGGGATCAGAGATAACCAAAGGAAGATAGACAATATAGAGGAATAACGGATCAAATCTGGACAATGAGGATCTTCGAGATGTGTTTTGGGGAAATCAACTTAACAATTTGCAGGCTCCTGAGGGTTTATGAAATAGTCTTTGTCAATGGTAACGTTAAAGAGGTATTTTGGGATATGGTTAGAAAACCTCTCTCAACATGATGTCTACCAATGTGATGGAAACATATTGGTTATCTTGAGGTTATCTTGAGATGATTTCGGGGCTTTAGTGTCCCCGCGGCCCGGTCCTCGACCAGGCCTCCACCCCCAGGAAGCAGCCCGTGACAGCTGACTAACACCCAGGTACCTATTTACTGCTAGGTAACAGGGGCATTGGGTGAAAGAAACTCTGCCCATTGTTTCTCGCCGGCGCCTGCGATCGAACCCAGGACCACAGGATCACAAGTCCAGCTTGCTGTCCGCTCGGCCGACCGGCTCCTTGGTGGACAGAGTTAGTCTACCAATATGGCATTAGAGATGATTTTGGAACAAAACAGAAAGGATTGTGGGATAGCTCAAGCCAATGTGAGACATTAAGGAGGTATAGTGAGAAAAAGAACCATTGAGAGAACTAGTTACCAAAATATTTCAAAACGAATAAAATGAGAAACATATAAGCAACAGATTAAAGGAAACAAAAGAACGTAAAATAACCAAAAAAAATGAGAAAAGACCGAGTTTTATTCAAGGATTTTAAACGATCATTATCGTCTTGCGAATTTTATCAGAAAGTGAAGGAATGTGATCCCAAGATGCTGAGCTTGCGTGGGATCTTGCTAGAAAGTTTTTTTTTGCTCAAAGTATTGATTTGTCTATTTAATCTATTATCTATTACT
>WNGS01052365.1:5628080-5640156 GCA_020271785.1 Procambarus virginalis
AAAGGTAAAAAAAACTGAGGCAGAGGCAAAATGAAGGGTGAGAATGAAGAGGAGAGAATAAAAAAGGGAATGAAGAAGAGACAAATGAAAAAGTGGTAATAAATGATATAAAGAGAACATGAAGAAAAAAAAAGAAAGAGGGAATAAGACTTTGGCAGAAAATAGGAGAATAAATAGGGTGAGATAAAATCAGGGAAAGAGAGAATGCGCAAAGAGAATAGGAAGTAGGAAGAGAAAATGGGGAGATATGTAGAGAAAATGGGGAGAGAGGTAGAGAAAATGGGGAGATATGTAGAGAAAATGGGGAGAGGTAGAGAAAATGGGGAGATATATAGAGAAAATGGGGAGAGAGGTAAAGAAAATGGTGAGATAAACAGAGAAAATGGGAATGGTATAACGGGGCAGATGTAATGGAATACTACGCACTGTCTTACTACACATCTGGGTACCGCACTCGCTAGGTACTGTGCACTCTGGATACTTTTCACTCTAGCTACTTTGCACTCGAAGCTACTATTCACACCTAGGTGTTATTCACTCGAAGGTATTGTTCATTCTAGGAACTATTCACTATAGGTACTGTTCACTACTGGTACTAGGCACTCTAGGCACTGATCACTATATATACTGTTCACTCTAGGTACTGCTCACTTTAGGCACTGCATATTCTAGGTACTGTTCACCCAAGGTACTCTGCACTCTAGGTAATTCGCATTCAAGGTACTCTGCACTCTAGTTACTATGCACTCTAGGTACTCTGCACTCTAGGTACTCTACAAACCAGGTATTCTGCTCTTTAGGTACTCTACACTTTAATGTAGATACTGTGCACTGGGAAGTACTTGCTCACTCTAGGTACTGTTCACTCTAGGAAATGCTCACTCTGGCTGCTCTTAAAGTTGATGTGTGTTAAAATGTAACAAATAAAATGTAACATCGTCGTCTCTTCACTTTCTAGTGTGTGGTTTGGTCAACATGTTAAAATGTAATTTTAACAATGAACAGAATTACTAGTACTAGTATCATTATCCTTACTAGTATTTCTATCTGTACTAATGTTCCTGCATTAGTTCCTACACACCTGTGCCGGCAGTAATGCCTACACACGTGTTCATGAACTAGTATCTACACACCTGTTCATACTGGTATAGATAAACCTGCTTCTACACCTCTGTGTTTTTATACGTTTTAATTAGTGTAATGAATTAGATTTTAAGAATTGTTTACATACTCAGGGGGAGTAATTGTTTATAGTTGTCCCTCTCTTGTTTGTGTGGGTGTGTGTGGGTGGTGGTGTGGGAGTGTGGGTGGTGGTGTGGGAGTGTGTGGGTGGTGGTGTGGGAGTGTGTGGTGGTGTGGGAGTGTGTGGTGGTGAGTGTATGGGTGGTGGTGTGGGAGTGTGTGGGTAGTGGTGTGGGAGTGTGTGGTGGTGTGGTGAGTGTGTGGTGGTGAGGTGAGTGTGTGGGTGGTGGTGTGGGAGTGTGTGGGTGGTGGTGTGGGAGTGTGTGGTGGTGTGGTGAGTGTGTGGATGGTGGTGTGTGGGAGTGTGTGGGTGGTGGTGAGGGAGTGTGTGGCGGTGGTGTGGGAGTGTGTGGGTGGTGGTATGGCGTGTATGGGTGGTGGTATGGGCGTGTATGGGTGGTGGTATGGGCGTGTATGGGTGTTGTGGTGGGAGTGTGTGGGTGGGCGTGTGAGGGTGGTGGTGTGGGAATAAAATGGGAATTCTGTGGGTATATTGTGGCAGTGTTGTTGTGTAGGTGTAATATATTTAGAATCTGTGCCTGCAGGATCGAGGTTTTAGCTTTTGGGCACCGCCTTTCTAATCGTCGGTAAATGAAAGAGTGCATGGAGTTTGGTGAGGGAGTGCGTGGACTTTGGCGAGGGAGAGTGTGTGGGTGCTGGTGTGGGGGTGTGTGTGTGGGGTGTAGGAGTGTTCATGCTGCTTACACGTGCAGGACACGTGTGTACACAGGACACAGCAGCCTATGTGTCCGGTACACTGGAGGTCGGAGCCAGACACTGGCTGTATCTCGTAGCGAGGATCATGAAATGATTATTCTTCAACATTAAAAAATGAAGAATAATTCCAACCGAGTTCGAAGTCGACTTTTGGTTTGGTTTATAAGTAAGTATTTGCATGTATTTGCGTGTGTTAGTGTGTAGGAGGTAAGGAGAGTGTAGCCAACCCCCCCGTGGTGTAGCAGCTTCCTGAAGGGGGTAGATGAGGACCCCCCCCCAGCCAGCCCTCGACGCCTCCCTCAACACCCCGAGCCTGGATGACCGTATCCCCGACGACAGGAGCCAAGTCCAGGATCAATACATGCAAATGGCGGGCGCTAGCTCCGAGCCTGCGAGTCTAGTCTCTCTCTCTGCCTCTCTCTCTCTCTCTCTCACTCTCCACACAAACACGCAGCACCCCGCCTTTTCCTCCACCAGTCTCCCGAAACACAACACAACGCACCACAGCTTGTACACCACCACACCACCCACCACAAGTATAGTGGTTGATGGTAGAAATGGCACTCTCTCTCCCCCACCACCCCTCTCTACTGCTAACTTCACTGGGGGTCGCGTGGTTGTGGGTGCCTCAAAGAAAATGGTGCCGCGTGAGGTCCTGATGTCTCCTCCCTGTTGCCAACAGCTCACGGCCTGTGCCATATTTTACAACTTGCCTCAGGCACAAAGTTTTGTTGATATTTTTTTTTTAGATACACGGCTGGTAGGGAAGAGAGGGGGGGTAGAGGGCACGGGAGAAGGGGGGAAGAGGGGGAGATATTATGCATGTTTTAACCTAAGTTGATGTTTGGGTCTGTTTCGTGAACTTACGCCATTTCTAGACCTCCCCTCCTTCAATTTTTACATAAAATCCACAATGTATGTAGAGTCCCTAAGTTCGTTTTGTTTGTCAATGTTCATTTCTTGACCACTTTGGGTATTCCTGTTATCCTAATCCTCCTCCTCCTCCCTTTGGCATCTACTTTATCCTCCTCCTTCTTTCCTCCTCCGTTCCTCCTTTGTTTTCTCTTTCGGTAAACAGCATAATTTTCTGATAAAGTTCTATGAACTCAGGGTCCGGTAAATATTGAACTGCATTACATATTGCGGCCGCCTGCTGCGTGAGTTCCTGTTGGTGCCAACGGTAGAGAGCATGAGACACCCAACACGCAACATTACTGTTGCCAACGCCACATAATACAACATTACCGTTGCCAACGCCACATAATACAACATTACCGTTGCCAACACCACATAATTCAACATTACCGTTGCCAACACCACATAATTCAACATTACCGTTGCCAACGCCACATAATACAACATTACCGTTTCCAACGCCACATAATACAACATTACCGTTGTCAACACCACATAATACAACATTACCGTTGCCAACACCACATAACTCAACATTACCGTTGCCAACACCACGTAATACAACAATACTGTTGCCAACGCCACATAATACAACAATACTGTTGCCAACACCACATAATACAACATTACCGTTGCCAACGCCACGTAATACAACATTACCGTTGTCAACGCCACATAATACAACATTACCGTTGCCAACACCACATAATACAACAATACTGTTGCCAACACCACATAATACAACATTACCGTTGCCAACGCCACGTAATACAACATTACCGTTGTCAACGCCACATAATACAACATTACCGTTGCCAACGCCACATAATACAACATTACCGTTGCCAACACCACATAATACAACAATACTGTTGCCAACACCACATAATACAACATTACCGTTGCCAACGCCACATATTACAACATTACCGTTGCCAACGCCACATAATACAACATTACCGTTGCCAACGCCACATAATACAACATTACCGTTGCCAACGCCACATAACACAACATTACCGTTGTCAACGATACATAATACAACATTACTGTTGTCAACGCCATATATATAATTCCACGACAATTACCTTTCCCGGAAATATCAAATATTCCATTAAACAGATTTAATTATTTTTAACCAAATGTAAGCAATTAACACTTACCAATATTTTAATATGCTCTTAGCATTCTTTAAAAGTTTAAAACTGAATAGACTTTAATTCTCTAAACGTAATTTTTGCCTTTAATTAAACGCTTAACACTGATCATACAATATATTGTATGAGTGAATACAATACAGTATAGATTTCATCTACTTTTGATGTGTCTAGAATATATGAATTATTTAATATGTTTACAAATATGCATACAAATTTGATTAAAAACTCAATGCAAGTTTCATCATTATTATTTAATAATTGAAATGTTTTCTATAAATATAAATTATGCCTTTTTGTATTGCATTTACAATTTAATTTTCACTGAAAAAGATTTTGCAATACTGGCATCGTTGTGGAGCTAGCGTATTTATTTGGATTGGAGGACACTGTTAGGAAAATTTAAATATATCGTAAGGAATTTTTAAAGATTTAAAACTGAGGAAAATTTAAAAAATTAATATTGAGGAAAGTTAACTTTAAGGAAAATTGAGGGATACTGTTTGAAAATTTAGCGATACTGTTCGAAAAATAGAGAAATCGAAAAATTTAAGTTTTTCTACAGGTAGAAATGTATCAGATATATATATATATATATATATATATATATATATATATATATATATATATATATATATATATATATATATATATATATGCATATTTATATTAATTTAAATATTTGGATTTCATCTTGTTTCATTATTAACCTCTGAGAAGGTTCCTGGAGGCTCCAGTGTGTGAAGATCAGAGTCCATACCCCTGCATGCATGAAGATCTAGTGCGAGAGGGGGGGGAGGGGAGGGGGGAGGGGGGGGAGGGGGGGGAGGGGGGTGACGCTTCTAAGTGTATCCTAAAAAGAGTGCTCCTTCACTACACGTGTGTGATCTTCACTACACGTGTGTGATCTTCACTACACGTGCGTGATCTTCACTACACGTGTGTGATCTTCACTACACGTGCGTGATCTTCACTACACGTGTGTGATCTTCACTACACGTGCGTGATCTTCACTACACGTGTGTGATCTTCACTACACGTGTGTGATCTTCACTACACGTGTGTGATCTTCACTACACGTGTGTGATCTTCACTACACGTGTGTGATCTTCACTACACGTGTGTGATCTTCACTACACGTGCGTGATCTTCACTACACGTGTGTGATCTTCACTACACGTGTGTGATCTTCACTACTACCCAACGTTCGCTAGACGCAATCTTCAAAACTCGTTATCCCCCGCCCCCCCCCCCCCGGTCCCATCCCAAAATCCTTATCCTGACCCCTTTTTATATGCTATATATATATAGTCGTAATGACATGGTGCTTTCTCCTGATAATTTCCTTGCCTTCAAGACACGCAATTTTCACTGCACGTGATTTTTTTTTTCAGTTCACCTTATATCACTGCCATTCCCGACACTACAGGACTCATCCAGGATTCCTATCTTGTGGGTCGGGAGATCTTCTATGCCCTCCGGGGTCCTCCCAGAACCCTATTTTTATGTGATTTTCATCCCCCTTCCTCCCTCATAAAGACCTATGACAGCTTTCCAGGAGGCTTTTGTGGAGGTAAGGCAAGTATCAGGAGACATATAACACTTACAAGGAATGAGAAAATGGATTGGGGATAGGCCAGAGGGAGGGAATTGTGCCCAAACACGGTCAATCGGTCAGGGACGGTCAGGGATTGAACCCCGATTTGCAAGAAGCAATGACCGTCGCTCTACCGTCCAGTCCAAGTGTTACGAACTATTTGGAGGGTTTACGATTACGGTGGGCGAAATATTGGGATTTAGCTCTTGGACCAGTCACTGGAAGATAAGAGAAGATTAATTATCAATAAGCAATAAGCCTGTATAACTACATAGTCTCAAGAACGGTACCGTTTGACCGAATTCCATTCAACAGTATCTAACGGCATACTGGACAAAACAGTTACACAAAACACTCTTTCGGGTTAATCTATACACATTTATAAGCAAACTCCGCTCTACGGTATAATTATAAACCCGTTGATGCACTTAATAGGCTCTTTCAGCTTCATTTGAAGTCATTCTCAGTACCACGTAAGTGGATGTATTTTGTGGTTATGTGATTTGTGTTCGTTTAATTCCATGTTTATTGCGCGTTGGATTTTCACGTTAACTACATTGACTTGTCTTTATTATTTATGTATTATTATTTATAAACCTTATTACCATTATTGGTTAGTGAGAGATCAAAGTAGTGACAAGGAATTGGATCAAAGAGGACAGTAGATCATATGTATTTTCGTTACCTTACAAATAAAGTCTACTCGCGTTGGTTTTGTTATTAGTTGTAGTTGTGATGGTAGTGAGGCAATTTCAAGAAGAAAGCACGAAGCCATTACGACTATATAGCACCTGGAAGGGATGTGGGGACGAAGACGTAGGACAGGAGGGACGAAGGGAAGGGAACTATCACGAAAAGCGCCAAGCCATTACGACTATATAACACTGGGAAGGTGTCAGGATAAGGATTTGGGATGGGACGAGGGGAAAGGAATGGTGCCCCCAACCACTTGGACAGTCGGGGATTGAACACCGACCTGCATGAAGCAAGACCGGTCGGGAATAGTAGCAGATGTAACTGTAGTAGTAGTAGTAGTAGTAGTAGTAGTAGTAGTAGTAAAAGGGTGTTTGTGGGTTTGATGGTGATGTTTCATGATATGATGACTGCCGAGTTGGTGGTATTTCCGGTGATGGGGGTGGGGGGTGTTGGTAGTGGGCTCTCTACTCTCTCTCTCTCTCTCTCTCTCTCTCTCTCTCTCTCTCTCTCTCTCTCTCTCTCTCTCTCTCTCTCTCTCTCTCTCTCTCTCTCTCTCTCTCTCTCTCTCTCTCTCGTTCCCTCTCTCGCACCAGTAAAACTCTCCGTTCATAAAGGGGATGGTTTTAGAGCAATGATTTTTATTAGACTCACTGTTGCTTGTTGATCATCTCTGCACCAGTGAGAGGGAGGGGAACTGCGTAGCAATGTACGTATGTTATTTAGTCCACAGGAATATGAATTGCAATATACGCATTGAATGTGTATTTATTTCCGTACATTTAACTGCTGGAGAAAAGGTACATGCATAGAAGCATATTTATATATATATATATATATATATATATATATATATATATATATATATATATATATATATATATATATATATATATACGCACACACTGAAACGTGTACATATATATATACATTTAATTATCGTTGGTGAAACGTACGCATATGAAGGCTCATACGCGTACATATGTACGTTTTTGTGAATGTTCACAGCTGCTCTGATTGTGAATTTTTGTGTACATGTGCATTCTCAGCCAAATGTACTTACCTAGATGTACACACTTAGAAGTGCTTGCAGGGTCGAACACCTCACCCCTTCTCACCTAACCGTACCAAGAAACCCACCTCGTTACAGTGGGTTTCTTGACGGATTCCAAGCTGTCAAATTTAAATCATGCTTTCAGGAATTAGAACAGGAAGTCGTCGAAAGGAATTGTATAATAATTGCTTTATCCGGTGTCTTAGAAACTTAAAAACTAAATTAGGAAGTCAATGTCCTGATAACTTAGCACCTTTATATGTTAGTAACTTAATTAGCGTCATAATAACTATGATGGTATAATATTTTTGCAATAAGTTGCTTCAGCAGTTTTTGTGCCTATGAAATTTTAGTGTAAAAATGTAAGTTACACTAATTGGTAAAAATAACTAACTAGGTTGGTTTAAATCATCATTGTAAACAAAAGTAATGAAACTCATTTTTTAGTAAAGTTCTAATATTTTAAAATCTAAACAAACTTTCTACCATAAAAATTTGATATTTAACCTCTAGAAGAGGCCGCCATAACTGGGAACTTACTAATATGAAAATTCAATATTTACCTAATTTTTGTAAATAATAACTTAGTAACTAAGTGGCTCATTCTATGGTTACAACTGCTTTTACAATTTCTTAGCTACAATATTGTAACTTAGAAAAGCTATTTTTTTTAATTTCACAATTCAATGGATATTCACTGAAAGTTTACTTTAGATTTGGATTATGATGAGTACTAAAGTATACTTTGTGAACAATACTTTATATAGTTTGTAGTTGGTTAGTATGGTATTGTGGTGGCCCAAATCACACTCTACTGATTAATTGGCCTAAGTTAATTAACTCTAGGTTGGGTTAATTAACCCAACACAAAACATTATGATGGTCAGTAAGCTATTGAAGGCCTTCATAACCCTCCAGCGATTGAAAGGCTGAAACCCAATATCAAACCAAAATCTAACCAACTTACCATTTGAATTCCTTTGTCATAGCAGCCGAGACAGTCGTAGCATCATCAACTATTATGTATATCCAGTATATGCTGGACATTGGTTTGTTATTGATGTTCCCTTCTTTCGTACGCAAACATAGGCACTCGTTCTCTATCTGATTGAATACGCAAAAATTTAAGCAAATGCTCTAAATACCCAAGAATAGGTATATGTTCTCTATATATCTGGCTGAATGCGCGGAAAACTCGCAACCTTTTCTAGAGTGTGACTGATAAAATGCGTAGAATTATTCCCGTCACCGAGAAAATGTACGGAAATACGCATACTTAAAATTATAATTCAATAGGCGAAAATAAAAATACGCTTAGCGTACCTTTTTATACCATCTCCTTCGCTTTGGTCAAGTGAAAGACAAAAAAGTTATCAAGACAAATTTGCACAGTTTTCTACTGTATTGCTACGCGCAAGTTTCGTATGCAAATATCGGGGATTAGTTTTCACGCGTGTGTCGGAGGTGATTTCTATACAACACGCAACAAATTCCGTTTCTGCGCTCTTCTGTGAGCTGGAAAGCGCCCCGTTCCCACCTCATGCGGACCACTAATCAATGGCCAACCAGAATTAATCAAACACTAACGTGTCCCCCTTACGAAACCTGTACATCTGTCCTTAATCATAGCAGTTTTTGGTTTACTTTTATTAATCACTTTATGAGCTCCGAAGCTTTACGAGGTTGTTGATAGCAGTTATTACCTTCGGTTGCAATTTTTAGGAGTTCCAGAAGTTGTAATTTAATGCAAAACTGAGCCTCCATAATAGATAAAAGATGTACGGGTTTCGTAAAAGGGCTCTTAAATAATTTGATGAGTCTTGACCCTTGGATAGATCAGTTTGGTGCATCTATGCTCATATGCTTATATTTAAGAGAGAGAAAAAAAGCATGTCAAGTCAGTCACTTGTCCAGTAGTGAGAATGGTGTGAGGAGTCCTCACTCAGGGCCAGTTTCTGCTGTTAATTTATCCAAGTCCTCACCAGCCTGTCGAGGAAGCCAATCATCTTCTTAGATTCTCAAGAAAAACTTCTAAACATACCTTCTTTAATCATTGGTAGTGACTTCAGTGTCCGCAAGTAGTTTGCCTAATGACCCAAACCCACACATATACAAGTATTACGACCATTCGGTCCGCCGTGGACCAATATTAAGTTGTAACCCTGATAACGGTCCAGATGGACCGAAAAGTTGTCACTTGTATTTCATGTCACTCGTGAAAATAGAATGTCTGTCTGTGGTTGGAAGCCAAACGCTCGGGGCTAGCCGCGCCCAAGTTTGCAAGACGCATAAAGTTGGGTAGAGGAGTGTCATAGGCCAGTCGGGGTCCGCCTCACTGAAAGGCTTTAAGAAATATCGATATATATATAGACCCCCCCCCCATGCGATTTATCATGGCATATGAAATATTGCTTGTGTTTCCCATAGAGTTATTTAGAAGCTTCGGTGGTTCATATTAATATATTTTCTGAGAGATAAGGAGCAGAGGGATGGGAAAATGGGAGAGGGGGAAGAGAAGATGAGAATGATGAGGGGTGGAATGTGAGAGAAGGGGATGAGGACAAGAAGAAAGGGAAAGAAGGATGGGAGTGAGTAGAGAGAGAGGAGGGGTGGGGGAAGGAACCCGGGTACAGCTAGGTATCATTTCTCGGTCCATATGTGGGGGTTAAGGTGTATGCTTTCACACACTTTGTTGTGTCTTAACCTCTGCTGTTTTGGTTGGCTTTTGTGCCTCATCCCTAACCACTGTTTAGTATCTCTTCCACCAGGATCCTGCCATTATCACTCCCACAAGGGATAGTTATCACTCCCACAAGGGATAGTTACCACTCCCACAAGGGATAGTTACCACTCCCACAAGGGATAGTTATCACTCCCACAAGGGATAGTTATCACTCCCACAAGGGATAGTTACCACTCCCACAAGGGATAGTTACCAATACCAAACTTTAAGTCATCATCCTACTATTAACAATTGGTTATCTAACTACCAGCAGCAAGTCCATAAGTCAGATAACTACCACACCCAACACTAATACATTTACACCATCAATCGTCACCATACAGCAATAACCATAAGCATTTGTGCGGCAAATTTACCATGTCACCATCAGTGTATTGTTGCTGTGGTGCTCAGGTATCACCATACCCACCATTACTGGCTCCCACCCTTTCATATCTGCCAACCACTGTCTGTCAGTACCTTCACCATCCACCACCACTACCACCCTCACCACCACCTCTAGCTGTCACCACCACCACCAACGCTACCACCACTCGTACCATCACCATCCTCCACCACTACAATCACCCCAATCTAACCACCACCACACCAATACATCACCACCCACCCTCACTATCACCACCACCACCCCTCACTCAGTGCAAGATCTACCAGGGAGACCCAAGTATGCAAATATGAGTGTCGGAGTAGGGAGGGGGAGAACGTTCGTAGGAAGAGAGGAAGATGGGGAGAGGAGAGGGAGAGAGAGAGTGGGGAGGGATAGAGGGAGGGAGAGAGAGAGGGTAGGGAGCGAGGGGGAAGCTTTGATGTGTCTCTTTAAGGGATAGGCACCCCTGGAGCCTATTAGGTTTTATCTCCCGTGTTTGGGGATTGCTCTCCACCCAAATTTTACCATAGCATAGGTCTACTTGCGGTTGGGCTAAAACGAGCGAATATCGCTCGCTCGCTCTTTGCCTTAATACCCCTCGTTCGCAACGCTAATATCGCTACATTTATCGCTAAATCGCACGCTATCTTGTTCCCTAGCAGGAAAGAAGGTGAACGTGGAGGGAAGGAAAGAAGTAAGACATAAAGGAAGTGAAAAAAGGGAAAGCTGTACGGAAGGATTTAAGGAAAAAGGAAGGAATAAAGATGAACAAAGACACCAAAACAGAGAAACTGTCCCCCCCCCCCACAAACCTTTCCTTAACCCGGCAATTATATTTCTTTCCAGCTCCTTGAGGCCTCGGAGGTGATTGCCCTTTTTGTTTTTATTCACAAAACATACAAGGGGGAAAGAGAGAGAGAGAGAGAGAGAGAGAGAGGAGGTGAGCAAGTCAGCCAATCAGAATAAAGACCTGAGCGGCCCGACTATGCTAGGCACTATAGGGATATGAGGTGTGGGTGGCAGCGATCCTGATCACCGCGGCACTTGTACAGCCTGGCTTGCATATCAGACGCTCTGGTCATATCTCCTCTCCCTGTTCCACCCCACCCATTCCCTTCCATTCCCGTTTCTCTTTTCACCATTCCTCTTCTTCCAATTTCTTACCTAGTATGTGTTACATCACTTTTCCTTTTCTCACCTCACCCATTCTTTCAAATCACTATCTTTCCTTTTCTTCTATTCGCCTCTCTCAGTTCCACAAGTCTTCACCTCTCCTATTTCTCATATCCTTACTTCTCCCGTTCCTCCGTTTCGTTCTCTCTACCACCATTTCACAATATCCACATCTCTCCAACTTGCTTGTTCCTGATTGTTCCTTTCCTCTTCCACTTCCATTCATTACTTTTCCTCATCTACCTTAACTCCTTTCCCATCCTCCTTTCCCTTTACCCCCTCACCCTGTCCCCTCTCTCTTATCTCCCCCCTCGATTTCTTCTACCATACCAACCCTCCCTACTGACGGCGGTGACGAAGAGCGGCCCTGTGGCACTAGGTAATGGCTTTCTGATTGGCTTACAGGCTAGAGAGGGGG
>WNGS01052365.1:5654522-5682547 GCA_020271785.1 Procambarus virginalis
CTCCTGACCTATTTCCCTAACTCTGCTTGTACAACCTGATCCTTTAGTTCATTCCATTTTCCGACAACTTATACGCTAAACGAAAACTTTCTAACATCTCTATGACTCGTCTGAGTCTCAAGCTTCCAACCATGTCTCTTGTTCTACTGGTATCATTTGAATATTTTCTCTTTTTTCCACTCGGTCAATTCCTCAAGGTATTTTATACGACTCTATCATGCTTCCCCCCTAACTCTCCTCTGTTTTTGTATGTGTTCGTTGAAGCACCCACCTAACTGTGCTACCGAGGCTGAGCTTCAGTTCTTTCCTCCTGCCTCTCAATCTTTAGTCAACTAGTGAACAGGTTTCTGAGCCTATTGGGCTGAATCACATCTCCTTTTGAAATTGTGAATGGAGTCTGCCTCCACCTCTTCAGAGTTTATTTGAATTTACCTGAATTTCTTGATCAGTTACTGTACAAGGAAAAGAATTGTTCATAAGGAATATTATAGTACAGTGGCTACGCTCTCGACTCACAAACAGGGATCTCAAGTTCGATCCCCGGGAAGAACAGAAATGGCTAGGCACGTTTCCTTTCACCTATTACATCTGTTCACTAAGTATATAGCAAATAGGTGTCCGGGAGTTAGGCAAATGTTTTGGTGTCGCATCCTGGGGAAGAAACAGTAGTTCGACCTGAAAAGGATCTCTATACAAACCTAAAGTATAAATGTACACTGGCTTCCTGTCCCCAGCAACATGAATTATATGGCTCTATGGCTCATATGGCTCCTTAGTGTCCAGCAGAGGATAGTCTAGCTACGGCTCGTTATGATTGGCACCAGCTTGAACAAGCGCTGTAGATTGCCCAGTCAAAATAGTAGCCTTCTAGCCCTCACTCCTACGGTATGGTAGACTCGAAGATTCAGATGAATTAAGAGTTTGAATCCATAACAGGATCAGGCAGCGTTTTGCAGCGTTTTGCAGCGTTTCAATAGGCGGGGATCCCACACAGGGGCAACATTTTCTTGTGCAGATCAAACATTCGTGTTGTGCAGCATCCTATAAGCGTCAATATCCAGGGTTCTGAAGACCACACAAAAATCATGGGCAGCTTTGCATGCGCCGCTGCTGTTATGTTGTTAACATATGTACGTATTAGGCTTTGAGTTATATGTGTGTACGTGTACGAGACTTAACTAAAGCACCTAGAGAAACAAACGTCAGAATAACAGCGTCCTAAACCAATTTTCATACAAAAACTGGCAAACTCGCTTTCGTGAAGATGTCCCACACGTAATTACAACAGATGAATTGAGGCGGTCGGAGTGGAATAACTCAAGGCAAAGTGAACGAACTGCTTGTGGGTTCACACTCGCCTGATCCCGTTAACAGACAAAACTGAGTAAAAATAGTGGGCTCTGGAGGTGGACAGGCTGGTCTAGGCACGTCTCGGTACATGGCCCGCCAGCCACATCGTTTGTCAAAACACGGAGCTGGTGGCAACATAACACCGTGGCAAGGTAACACCGTGGCAACATAACACCGTGGCAAGGTAACGCCGTGGCAACATAACACCGTGGCAACATAACACCGTGGCAAGGTAACGCCGTGGCAACATAACACCGTGGCAAGGTAACGCCGTGGCAAGGTAACACCGTGGCAAGGTAACGCCGTGGCAACATAACACCGTGGCAAGGTAACACCGTGGCAACATAACGCCGTGGCAAGATAACGCCGTGGCAACATAACACCGTGGCAACATAACACCGTGGCAACATAACACCGTGGCAAGGTAACGCCGTGGCAAGATAACGCCGTGGCAACATAACACCGTGGCAAGGTAACGCCGTGGCAACATAACACCGTGGCAACATAACGCCGTGGCAACATAACACCGTGGCAACATAACACCGTGGCAACATAACACCGTAGCAAGGTAACGCCTTGGCAAGGTAACACAAAACAGAAGACCTTTCTTCTGTTTTATTCCCTTAATTCATTTCTGTCTCATCTTCTACTCTCGTTCTTATTTCACCATTTCCATATTCCCGTCTACTCTGATTTCATTCTTCACTCTTCCCTTACTTCCCTCTTCCCCCTATCCACCGCTTCTCAATTTCATTCACTCAATGTGGCAATGGATAAACGTACATTATCCTGTATCTCATCCCGTTTTCTAGATTTGGCATTCTATAAAAGAAATACAAAACCTAACCTAACCTATCCTAACCTAACCTAACCTATCCTAACCTAACCTATCCTAACCTAACCTAATCTAACCTAATTTAACCTATCCTAACCTAATCTAACCTAACCTAACCAGAACGTAATTTACCCGTGTTACTCCATGCAACCTATCGGCTCCAATGCACAGAAAACGTAGCTATTTCGACGTCGTTGCAATTTTTGTTAATAGACTGTCTTTTAAACGTTGGTTTCCATAACGTAAATAACGAGACTAATTATAGATGGGAGGACGGGCTGTCGTACGTCTGGCAGCGCTGCTCTGCTAATCTTTTTTCAAACTCTTCTTTCACTAATTATTCGATTTTCTAGTGATTTTCGTTTCTCTTTTGTTATTGGTTATGTACTGACAGTTTCATTTCCTGTTTCATATTACCACTAGCATTATACCTTGTCAATGTTCATATCTTAAGCACTTTGCAAGAACTGTGCCTTTGTGTGTGTTTACTATTTATATTTACTACTTGTGCCTGCAGAATTGAGCTATTACCTCTTGGACCCCGCCTCTCTATGCGATCTATTTTTTCCTCTATTATATCTACTACGTATATATATATATATATATATATATATATATATATATATATATGTGTGGGGTGTGTGTGTGTGTGTGTGTGTGTGTGTGTGTGTGTGTGTGTGTGTGTGTGTGTGTGTGTGTGTGCGTGTGCGTACACATTTGCGAATATGCCCGCGTGTTAAAACAGCTGTTGATAGACGGGGAAAGTTATGCTAAATACGTTTCAGATGTGAAACAGGTGTGTGGGGTCACACACACACACACACCTGACTGATGACCGCTCAAGGAGTGGAAAAAAAAAATGAGTCACTGGTGCACTAAACGAATGCCAAGAGCGACAAACGCGAGGCAGACGCCTGGATACATGGGAATGAGTTTTCAGGTCTGTGCCTGATGAGCAATTGAAGTGGCAACCTGCTGGCTAATACCTAGATTGGTAGATGGATGGGTTGGACTTTGAGTTAGTAGGTAGGTGGATGTGGGTGGGCTTTGGATTAGTTGGTAGGTGGATGAGAGGGCTTTGGATTATTAGGTAGGGGGATGTGGGGGCTTTGGATTAGTAGATAGGTGGATGGGTAGGTTGGGAGGGTTTCGTTGGCTATTAGATGGATGTATCAAATGGGTGCGTATATATATTGGGTTGATGGATGATGGGTGAGTGGGTATATGGTAGATGGATGAGTATATAGTGCGTAGATATACGACGTAAGAGGCTCTACAACGCCTATAGAGTTAGCAGTCATCACGGTTCAAATTACCATGTTCTCACAACAATTACGTTCACCTGTAAATCGCTCCTTCTGCTATGGACGCAAACGCAAGATTGACGAGCCGAGAGAATGACGCAATTATCAGCAGCGTAGCGTAGCTCCGCGTACGCAAGCATTTTGACGCAATAGAGTAACATAAAGCATAAAATGTTCGATAACTTACAAATTAACCGATAAACACATATTTTGTACCCCCCCCAACCCCTATCACCCTCTCCCTCTTTCCTTATTTCTGCTCGTCTCTTAAATAGACCTAAGATAGATGGGGGGAATGGAAATAGATATATTTTATTCTACACAAATAAATACATGGACATCTTCTGACTGCTATTATCAGCCTTAGGGCTTTATCTTCTTAGAGCCTCATTATAATTACGAGCCGGAAGGTTGTCTTGGTTTTATATATCATTAATGAAGAGTTAATTCCTTATAGACGCCATCGGAAAGGAACAGGGAGAGCCCCTTTGAGAGTTTACAGAAGATGCTCTCGTTATAGCAAGAAGCACAAATTCAATCGTCATGGTATTAGCAGAAGTAGTGGCAATAGCACTATCAGAAACACTTGCAATCTTAATAACCATAGCACTCTCAGTAACAAAATCAGCAGAATTAACAATTCCCTAAAAGTCAGTTGTTTCATATTCATAAACGCAAAAGGCAGCCAAAAAATAGCAAAATGATACGGATGTAAATTTCCTGTTTATGTTAAGTTTTAGGGTCAGTTGTCTTACATAATTCTTAATACAAAGGATTACACATGTTAAATAAATCTATATGATTATATAAAATGTAGGAAATTGAACCGGCAGCATTGATAACAGAAAGCTCACGGTATTATAGTGCTTGAATTATCATTATTATTATACTAATAACTCAACATAAATTTATATTAATCAATATATCAATTAATATTATCATAATATCAATATTCTGCCTTGATGTGCCTTTGAAAGTCAGGCAGTGGGGGGGGGTTTGTGCTGTATTTTGTCTTTTGAAAAATACTCTTTGCTGACTGCCTGAATTTTGCGTGCCTATTGGAGATTATTCCAGCTGAGATACTCCTATTATATAACTATATACATATATTATTTATATCTATATATATATAATCTATATATATATAATATAACATATCATATATATTATATAATAATTATATAATAAATATATATATAATATAGTATATATATATATGACGGACCATGAGATACGAGGAGAGACTAATCATCACTAGGAAGAGATGACAATTGAAGGCGCGCCCAAACGAGGACTGAATTCTCAACCACCGCAAGCCACCCTGGATACGTATACCACACCACAACACACACGCACACACCACACACACAACTAGTCAAACTATTCAACTATTCAACACTGGAGGGGGCGCGAACAAGGGGACACGGTGTGGAATGGAAGCGGACGTACACCAAAATGAAGCCACAGGAGAACATTAGAAAGAATTTTTCCAAGTGTTCAGAGTAGTTAGTAAATGGAATACACTAGGTTATGAGTGATGGTGGGAGGCGTGACTCCATACACAGTTTCAATGTCGATATGATAAGAGCCAGTAGGCTCAGAAACTGTACACCAGTGTTGATTGCCAGGGTTGGAGAGTGCGGGTGACCCAAAGAGCCAAAGCTCAACCCCCGCAAGCACAATTAGGTGAGTACAATTAGGTGAAGTACACAACACACAACAACCACACCCACACACACCGACAAGCAACCACACTCACACACACCCACACAACACACACACACATCAGGTTTCAGGGACTACATATCAGGGGGCACCATTTGCAACTAGAGGGACAGACAATTATAATAGTAGTCATATATAACCCACCCACCGAATGACAGAAGACCCAGACAGGAATTTGATAGAAACAACATGGCCCACCATCAATATAATAGAACTGGAGAGAGGCTTCTGTGGCTAGCAGGAACGGATCCAGACTTCTAATCATGGGAGACTTCAACCATGGGGAGGAAGATAGATTGGGGGATACAGAGACGCCACACGGAGGCCCATACACGTGGAGAGCTAAGCTGCTGGAAATGGTTGGCAACAATAAACTTTCTAAGTCAACAAACACATCAAGGGACCGACAAAAATAAGAGGAGGGGATGAACCAGCCTTGCTGGATTTGATATTGACCCTAAATGAGTCGGCATATAAGGGAAGTTAAGGTTGAAGCCCCCTTGGGAATGATCGTGACATCGTAAGTGATTGAGCTTTGGGTACCTGGTTGAGCTAGGGAATTATCACCCCCAAAAAGAAACTGGGAACCAAAGGGCCGGGCGTACAGAAAGGGAAACTATGAGGAGATGAAATAAATTTCCTATGGAGGGCATAAGTACATTGGGACACAGAACTCCGGACCAAGTCCGTACAAGACATGATGGACTATGTTTCCCAAAAGTGTACACCAGGAGGCTGTAAGGCAGGTTGTCCCAGCCCAACAGGAGAAAACAGAGAAGCAAAGGAAGAAGAATCCGTGGTTTAATCTGGAATGTATGAAAGCAAAATAGCTGACAACAAAAGGGCATGGAGGAACTTTCGTAATAACAGAAAACCAGAAAGGAGAGAGAGATCCCAGAGAACCAGGAACGAGTATGGTAATGTGAGAAGAGCAGCTGAGAAAAGGAGTGAAAATGATATAGCTAACAAAAGCCAAGACTGAACCAAAGCGTACTAGCACAGTCACATCAGGAGGAAGAAAACTGTGAAGGAACAGGTGATAAAGCTTAGGGTGGGCGAGGGACAGGTACCAGAGAATGGACAAAGAGGTGGTGAATGACTCAACAAAAGGTTCCAGAGGGTCTTTACAATAGAACAGGGAGATTATCACGGCGCTGGGAGATGGGGCAGCACCAGGTGACCTTGGATAGGTTCGAAAGTTCAAGAGATGAGGCAAAAAGCACCTATTGGAGCGGGTGTGAGAAAGCTGTTGGGCCGGATGGAATCTCGCCATGGGTATTGAAAGGAGTGTGCAGGAGCACTTTGCTACCACTCCTCATAGTGTATAGTAAGTCACTGGAAACCGGGGGACCTACCAGAAATATGGAAGACTGCTAATGTAGTACCAATATACAAAAAGGGTGACAGCCAAGAGGCACTGAAACTACAGGCCAGTGTCCTTAACTTGTATACCATGCAAGGTGATGGAGAAGGATTTGGTGAGAAAACACCTAGTACACAGCGGGAGAGAAGGGACTTCGTAACAGCCCATCAACATGGGTTCAGGGCGAGGGTAATCTCGCCTTACAGGCTTGATAGGAATCTACGATCAGGTGACCAGAATTAAGCAAGAAAGCGACGGGTGGGGCGGGCTGCATTTTTTTTGGACTGTCGGGAAAGCCTTTGACACAGTATCCCCATAAAAGGTTGATGCATAAGCTGGAGAGATAACAGGCAGGCGTAACAGGTCGGGCGCTCCAGTGGATAAGGGAGTACCTAAGCAATAGGGAACAGAGAGTTACAGTGATGGGGTGAGACCTCAGATTGAAGTCACCAGTGGAGTCACCACAGGGCCCTACTTGACCTATCCTGTTTCTGATAGACGTAATGATCTCCCAGAGGGTAGACTCATTCCCCTCAATGTTTGCTGACGACGCCAAATCATGAGAAGGATTAAAAAAGAGTAGGACTGCTTGAGGCTTCAACAAAACCTGGACAAGCTGCACGAATGGGTCGAATCAATGGCTTTTAAAGTTTAACCCAAGCAAAATGTAATGTAATGAGATAGGGGTAGGAAGCAGGAGACCATATACAAGGTATCAGTTGGGAGATGAAAATACTTCAAGAGTCAGAGAGAGAGAACGGAGGAAGCCTGGGGGTTTGATATCACGCGAGACCTGTCCCTGAAGCTCATATCAAGAGGGATAACCTCACAGCAAGCATATGTCCGGTGGGCTAACATAGACGGCCTTTAGAAACTTGTTGTAAGGAATCTTTCAGAACATTATCCACCACATACATGTCAGACCAATCGTGGGGGATGCGGCTCCAGCATGGCAGTCCCTATCTAGTCAAGCATAAGCACGAAACTGGAAAAGGCTCAGAGGTTTGCCACCAGGACTAGTGCCCGAGCTGAGAGGTAGCTGAGCTACGAGGAGCGACTACTGCAGAACTAAACCTCACTATCGTGGAAGTACAGAAAGGTTAGCGGGTGACATGATCACCACATATCAAGATCTCTCAGGGAAGCGATCAGGTTGATAAAGACTGACCTTTAACACAAGGGGGCACACCACGCTCTAGGGGCACACAGGTGGAATTCTGAGTGCCAAATCGAACCACAAGATATACGAAAGTTAACTTTTTTAGTGTCAGAGTGGTTGGTTGACAAATGGAATGCATTCAGGAAAGAGATGTGGTGGAGTCTGACTCCATACACCGTTTCAAATGTAGATATGATAGAGCCCTAGGCTCAGGAAACTGTACACCTGTTGATGGACGGAGTTGAGAGGCGGGAGCCAAAGAGCCCGAGCTCAACCCCCGCAAGCACAAACCTAGGTGAGTACAAACTAGGTGAGACCACACACCACACACACAACACACACACACACACAGTTCCTAAAACACGTCCTTTCAATCCACCTCTCGGTCTCTCTACCAATCTCCACCATTGAGCATAATGTATGCGAAACAAGGTCATTCACAGCCCCCTCAGGAACCGCTACACTTCTTCCTCCGCTTCCTCACAAAAACTTATATAAATTGTAAGCAGACTGCTAGTATAGCGGCGGTGTCCAAGAACAGATTTCACGTAATTATCGCAAAACCGCTAACTAGTATGGGAGCGGCTCATTGGGGGGTAGGGGTGTGGGTAAGATGAGGAGGGAGGGGGGAGTGTTGATGGGAAATTTACGTACATTATATATCTGTACTCTCCTATGTGTCAATGTGGTGGTGTGTGTTGTTGTGTGTGGTGTGTGTGTGTGGTGTGTGGGTGTGGTGTTGTACTTACCTTTCTGTACTTACCTATCTGTGCATGCAGATCGAGCATTGGACTCTTGGATCCCCTAGCCTTTCCAGACTAGTCAGGTTGTCTTACAGCATATGATACTGTCTCCCATTACACTATCATACCTAGTCTTAAAAAGTATGAATTGGGAAGTTATCATTTGCTTCCACAACCTGTTGCCCCAAGTGCATTCCATTTTTCCACTACTCTCACCATAAAAGAAAACTCTCCCTAAGATCTCTGTGACTCATCGGAGTTTCCACAGTTTTCCACCCATGTCCCATCGTTCTGTTGGTATTCCGTATGAACATTTCCTCTATTTCCCCTGGTCAATTCCCCTGAGTATTTTATTATGTCCCTATCATATCTCCTCTACTCCCTCTTCTTTCTCTAGTGTCGGAAGGTCAGTTCCTTCAGTCGCTCTTCATATCCCTTCCTCGGTAACTCTGGGACAAGCATCGTCGCACAACCTCTGAACCTTCTCCATGTTTAGTGTGTTTCGTCCAGGTGGGGGCTGCAGGATGGCGCGGCATACTCTAACACCGGTCTCACGTATGCAGTGTAAAGCGCCCGAAAGCCTCCTCATTAGCAGTTACTAGGAAATGAGAGTTCTACCATATATCTTCAGCACAGATGTAGAGATACGCTGCTGTCGTTATCCTATTTATATGGCCTCAGGAGTTGATTAGGTGTCCATTCCACTGCCAAGATCTCTTTCTCGTATCTTTACAGGTAGGCTGTTCCCTTCATTGTGTACTGTCCCTTGGTCTCCTATCACCTGTATCTCCATTTCCATACACCTTTACAGTTACTGGTGTTAAACTCCAGTAGCCATTCCCTGACCATCTCTGCAAACCTGTTTAAGTCCTCTTGGAGGATCCGTACAATCCTCATCTGTCACAATCCTTCTCATTAATTTTGCGTCCATCCGACAAACATTGACATGTCTGACTCCACTCCCTGTAAACATGTCATTACGTAAATTAGAAGAGGATTGGTCCATGCACCGAGCCTTGAGGTACCCCACTTGTTACTGTTCTCCAGTCCGACTTCTCGCCCCTTACCATTACCCTCTGGCTCCTTCCTGTTGAGTAGTTCCTTCTTAACCCATTCTAGGGCCTTTCCGCTTACTCCTGCCTGCCGCTCCAAGTTTGTATAGGCAGTCTCATGTGCGGTTCTGATTCAAAGGCCTTTTGGCAGTCAAGGTGTGTGCTGGGTGTGTGTGTGTGGTGGGTGGTGGTGTGTGTGTGTGTGGTGTGTGGTGTGTACTCACCAAT
Source organism: Procambarus virginalis (assembly GCA_020271785.1). Classification (NCBI taxonomy): domain Eukaryota; kingdom Metazoa; phylum Arthropoda; class Malacostraca; order Decapoda; family Cambaridae; genus Procambarus; species Procambarus virginalis. Next base: position 5,664,282 of record WNGS01052365.1, read on the forward strand.
TTCTGCCTATGCAGGATCGAGCTTGGGGGCTCTTGGGCCCCGCCCGGTATTGTTTAGCAGCCTGGGAGTCTAATGATACTGACTCCTGACCTATTTCCCTAAACCTCTGCTTGTACAACCTGATCCTTTAGTACATTCCATTTCTCCTGATCACTATACGGCCTAAACGATTAGCTTCTATACATCTCTATGACATCGTCTAGAGTTACAGCTTCCACAAACAGTGCTTCTTGTCTATGGTATTCATTGTGAATATTTCTCTTTTTCTCACTCGGATTAATTCATCAAGGTAATTTTATACGACTCTATCATGTTCCCCCTTAACTCTCTATCTGTGTTTGTATGTGTTCGTTGGAAGTCACACCACCTAACTGCTGCTACCGAGGCACTCAGTTCTTTGCTCCTGCCTCTCAAATCTTTAGAGTCAACTAGTGCATGCTTTCTGAGCCTATGGTGGCTGAATCACTATCTGTTTGAAATTGGAATGGAGTCTGCCTCCAGCCTCTTCAGAGTTATGATTTGAATTTACCTGAATTTCTGCATCGTTACTGGGACAAGTACAAGAACTTCGTTCCATTAAGGAATATTGATACGACAGAGTGCTACGCTGTCGACTCACAAACAGGGATCTCTCAAGTTTCGATCCCCGGGAAGAACAGAAATCGGCAGGGCACGTTTCCTTCACCTATTACATCTGTTCACATAAGAGTATATAGCCAAATAGGGTCGCGGGAGTTGAGGCCAAATGTTTTGGTGTCGCCATCCTGGGAATGAATCGTAGTGTCGACCTGAAAGCGGGCACTCTCTATACAACCTAAAGTAAAATCGTACCACTGAGCGTCCTGTCCCCAGCAACAATGAATTATACATGGCTCTATGGCTCATATGCTCCTTAGGTGCTAGCAGAGGATCGTCGCTACGGCGCTGTTGTGAAGTGGCACCAGCTTGAAACAAGCGCTGCCTAGATTGCCCAGTCAAAATAGTAGCCTTCTAGCCCTCACTCCTACGGTATGGTAGACTCGCAGATTCAGATGAATTAAGAGTTTGAATCCATAACAGGATCAGGCAGCGTTTTGCAGGTTTTGCAGCTCGTTTCAATAGGCGGGGATCCCACACAGGGGCAACATTTTCTTGTGCAGATCAACATTCGTGTTGTGCAGCATCCTATAAGCGTCAATATCCAGGGTTTCTGAGACCACCAAAAATCATTGGCAGCTTTGCATGCGCCGCTGCTGTTATGTTGTTAACATATGTACGTATTAGGCTTTGAGTTATAGAGTGTGTACGTGTACGAGACTGACTAAAGCATTAGAGAAACAAACGTCAGAATAACAGCGTCCATAAACCAATTTTCATACAAACTGAACTGGGCAAACTCGCTTTCGTGAGATGTCCCCACGTAATTACAACAGATGAATTGAGGCGGTCGGAGTGGAATAACTCAGGCAAGTGAACGAACTGCTTGTGTGTTCACACTCCGCCTGATCCCGTTAACAGACAAAATACTGAGTAAAAATAGTGGGCTCTGGAGGTGGACAGGCTGGTCTAGGCACGTCTCGGTACTTGGCCCGCCAGCCACATCGTTTGTCAAAACACGGAGCTGGTGGCAACATAACACCGTGGCAACATAACATTACCGTGGCAACGAATAACACTGGCAAGTAACAAGTGGCAACATAACTCCGTGGCAACATAACACCGTAGCAAGGTAACGCCGTGGCAACATAACACCTCGTAACATGTGGCAACATAACGCCGTGGCAACATAACGTGGCAACATAACCCGTAACATAACCGCCGTGGCAACATAACACCGTAGCAAGGTAACGCCGTGCGCAAGGTAATCACAGGTACGCGAAAGGTGTTGTTTGCGCTCCCGCGGTGTGTGGTGTTGTGCTCACATCCTATCAGCCGCTGGAGGGTTATTAAGGCCCACCACAATAGCTTACTGACCAATCGGCAAGCAGCCTTTCCTCCTGGTTATAGTCCAAGGCTAAACTCTCATTGTATACACCGGTGTGTGTGTGTGGGATACTCGTCTCGGTGTTCTTGCCTCTTCTACATTTCACTTTTAGGTGAAGCTGATGATGTATGTTATAGCTTTGTTGTTGTTTAATTTATTTTTTTCGTATAGCTACAATAGACTATATGATGGGGGTTCAGAGTGTGTGAAGAACTAGCTACGTGATGCAAAAAATCCCCGTCACACAGGATGGTTAGTCATACAGGGCCATGTGTTCAATAGTCTACACTGGCAAATTTTGGGGGCATTATGAGGATATCCTCAAGAACACAGGAGTGAATAAGGTCCCCATTTTTTTTTTATTAAAATATGAGGTACATCTGCATTAGTGCAGCTACCCTAGACTATATGAAGTGGAGTACAGTGTGTCAAAAAAGCTTACTAGGTGATGCTAAAAATCCCAAACTTGAGCAAGTTGCTGTGAATACCCTACGGAGAAGAACCACCACATTTTGGTATAGTGTTGAGACGTAAAGAAGGAATTAAGGGAAGATGAATGAAGAGAGAGGAGTGGGTGCCAGAGACACAGAGAGAGACACAAGGACAGACCGAAAAGAAGACAGAAAAATAAAGACACACGCGTATCTGTTATCTCTATCACAATTCTTATAGTTTTTTGCCACATTTTTTGCCCACTGTTCCCTCATATTTTCAAAATAGCTTTCAATGTTTACATCTTTTGTTCCAGAAATATTATTGGTGTTCCTTGTGTTCTCCAAGTCAGTAAAATTTAGATAATTCATCTCGTTCTATGAGGAAAATTTACACACTGGAACGATTTGAATACATAGAACATACAACATAGATAGAGATTAAAAATTAACCATTAAATAATCAGTCAACATCAACATAGTCACCATGAACCCTCACTATGAACACAGTCACCATCAACTCACTCACCATCAACACAGTTTTAAACGACTGGTGACCTCGTCGTCTCCTGGATCAAATACTCAACACGTGTGTTAGGATTAATTCACCACTAGAATTAACGTTCACTAAACAGCAATAAATGTCACACAGGAACTTGAAAGCTAAATCTGTAACCTGTCGACCTTGAATAATACTCACGAATATGAGGCCAGCTGGTCCATCTTGTTCCAAGGATGGACCTAAGTCATATTTGTCTCGTTGTATTATTTAGGAAACAATTAAGGCAAAGACAGAAGGCTTATTGGCCCATAAGAGGCAGTTAGTGTTTATATCCACTTATGTGTTCATCTGACCTACGCTTGAAACAATCTAGGGATCTCGCGTCTATTACATTTCTAATTATTTGTTGCATAAATCAGCAATCCTATTTCTAAACCGGTATTTACCCAGCTCTTTCCTGAATCTAAACTTCTCCAAATATATATATATATCATTAAGATGACATTATGTTTTGGCCTCTCATTGTACTTTCGTATTTTATAATAAATCTTCAGAAGGATGAAGATGTATCTTTCGAAAGTTCAAAAAACTTTCGTATTTGTTTCGTATTCACAGTTTCCACCTGTGTCCCCCAGAGCGTGTGTCCCTTGTGTTAAATGGTCTGTCTTTATCTAACCTATCAATTCCTTAGAGAATCTTGTATGTGGTGATCATGTCCCGCTAACTCTTCTGACTTCCAGTGACGTGAGGTTTAATTCCCCTAATGTGTGTGTGTATTCACGTAGTTGTATTCACCTAATTGTACTTGCGGGGGATGATCTCTGGCTCTTTCAGCCCGCCATTCAACTGTCAATCAATCAATGGATTTTTTTGTTATTATTTTTGTTTTCACACACACACACACACAAACCCAGGAAGCAGCTCCGTAACAGCTGTCTAACTCCCAGGTACCTATTTACTGCTAGGTAACAGGGGCTTCAGGGGTGACAGAATCTCTACCATCTGTTTCCGCCAGGAATCGAAACCCGGACCAGAGAACTACGTATCCAGCGTGCTGTCCACTCAGCCACCAGCCCCCCATTGTGTATGTGTGTGTATATGTATTATTATACATGTGTATGAGTCTAGATGTGTTTACAACCTCCCACCGCCGAGTAGTACACATTAAATCATCAGTCATCAGGCGTTTGACTCCAGGCGGACCGACATTATACGTTCACCTTAACACACTCATCAACCTTCCTGATTAACGACTTCCATGCGTGCTTAACGATTCCCATGCGTGCTTAACGACCCCCAAGCGTGTTCAACGATTTCCATTGGTGTTCAACGCATGGCGCTGAATTTCAGATTGACTCCCTCACAGTAGATCAGGTAAACTAACGAACTAAACAAAGTATATTATGTTCAAATAAACCATACATAAAAAAGCATGGAAATATTTCCCTTAAAAGTCAGTTGTTTCATATTTCATAAACGCAAAAGGCAGCCAAAAAATAGCAAAATGATACGGATGTAAATTTTCCTGTTTATGTTAAGTTTAGGGTCAGTTGTTTCATAATTCTTAATACACAAGATTACACATGTTAAATAAATTTAATGTTATATAAAATGTAGGATAATTGAACCGTGTAGCATTGATAACGAAAGTCTGGATTAAGTGCTTGAATTATCAATTATTATTATATTAATAACTCAACATAAATTTATATTAATCAATATATCAATTAATATTATCATAACAATATTCTGCCTTGATGTGCCTTGAAAAGTAAGGCAGTGTTTGTGCTGTATATTTGTTTTTGAAAAATACTCTTTGCTGACTGCTTGAATTTTTGCGTGCCTATTGGAGATTTTCCAGCTGAGATATCCATATATATATATATATATATATATATATATATATATATATATATATATATATATATATATATATATATATATATATATGAGACCATGAGATACGAGGAGAGACAATCATCACTAGGAAGAGATGACAATTGATAGGCGCGCCAAAAGAGGCGAATCTCAACCACCGCAAGCACACCTGGATAGTATACACACACACACACACACACACGCACACACACACACACAACTATTCAACTATTCAACTATTCAACACTGGAGGGGCGCGAACAAGGGACAACAGGTGGAAGCGGAGTACCCAAATGAGCCACAGAAGACATTAGAAAGAACTTTTTCAGTGTCAGAGTAGTTTTAGTAAATGGAATGCACTAGGCAGTGNACAAAGACAGTGACCGAGAATAGTTGTAAGGGAGATAACATTACCGTTTTATCCATGAGAATGCCTTTCGTGGTTGCACAGGGGATATTAACCCCGTTGTGTGTGGTTGCATCAGGATGAAACTCATTCTGTATTGTTGCATGGGGATAAAACACTGTTTTTATGTAGTTGCATGAGGATAAACCTTGTTTTGTGAGGTTGCATGGATTAAAAAAAACTGTTTTATATGTTTCCATGAGGATAAAATCCTATTTTATGTGGTTCCATGAGGATAAAAACCCTGTTTTATGTGGTGGCTTTGGTCACCAACTCTGTTGTGTAATATGCTGGCATGGAACAACATGTTTTGCATGGTAGTATACGGAGGCGGTCCCCAACACCTGACTTTTATACTAATTGGGGTTAAATTCCTCTCTCGGGTAAATTACTTTTAATATTTTGCTGTTTATTGAATACAAATTAAGTCATCAATCGTTCACAAATCGTGGTGAGTTGATTCTCATGTTTTTTTCAGTAAAGAATATATTCATATACAATTGGTTATATCATCTTAGTTATTAAATATTCTGATTGGCTAAGCTGGGAAGTTTTATGTATATATATATTATATATAATATATATATATATTATATATATACTATATATATATATATTATTATATATAATATATATATATATAAGACTTTTAGTATATGAAACTCTGTGTCAGCTTCGCAAGACTTTTAAAATACCTCATGAACCCAAGCGGCCATTTAAAGGACCCCATAAACCACAACCTGCCATTTAAAGGACCCCATGAACCATAAGGGGCCATTTAAAGGACCCCCATGAACCACAAGCGGCCATTTAAAGAACCCCATGAACCACAAGCGGCCATTTAAAGAACTCCATGAATCACAAGCGGCCATTTAAAGAACCCCATGAACCACAAGCGGCCATTTAAAGGACCCCATGAACCACAGCGGCCATTTAAAGGACCCCCCATGAACCACAAGCGGCCATTTAAAGGCCCCCATGAACCATAAGCGGCCATTTAAAGGACCCCCATGAACCACAAGCGGCCATTTAAAGGCCCCCTATGAACCAGGTTTGACCATTTAAATATCACACAACAAACAAACTTACCCTACAAATTCTCTAATTTCATTTCCCGTAGCCAACCATCCAGCACCTGGGCATTTAAATACAGCAGCTGACTCTTAAATACAGCATCTGGGCATTTAAATACATCCCTTCCCCTCCCCCCCCGCCTTTCATCAACACACAACATGCAGCTGGCTTCTTTCCACTTGGCAACATGACGATTCGTTATTGGGTTAAGTTGGGTTTGGCTTTATTCATGATGAATCCTGATGGCTTAAATCGTCTTCATAGGGTTGATCATTCATGAGTAAGAGGGAGACATAGAAGGGGGGTGTTTGTGGGCGTGTGTGGGTGTGGAAAGGGGTTGGCGAGTGTTCTGGGTAGATCAGGGTGTGAGGGGATGAGTGTATGTGGGTGGATGAACCACTGGTGATTGTTAAGACCTGATAGTGACAGATGCAGGTTAGCTAGTTTCGTTGACGGATTAAAACTAACGCAATGAGCGGAAGTCCAAAGCGTGGAAATTTTTATTCTTAAATATAATAATAATTTTTTTAAAGGATCTAGAGACACTTATACATGTAAACGTATATCTATCTATTAAGAAACACGTACATACATTCAAGCATATACAAAGTGTACACGTGCACGGTCATTCATACATAGTAAGGTTGACAAAGTTTTACGAGTAATCTGTGTTATCTCCAGTGCTGGTAAAACACTAGATTGTCACCTGCACGAGTGAAAATTTGCAGATTTTGAAAGATTTTGATTGTAAAATCATGATTTTGAAAGACTTTTGTGATTATTTTTATGCTTCACGACATGAAAACACGTCCCCCATTCGTGCCGTATGGGGACTCCATACAGGAAATGTTGACGTGGTTAAGAAATCCCACTTTGTACTCTGATTGTAACATATCGGGGTGCCCATCAGACTGCTGAGTCACGTTATGTGTACTTTTGCGTCAAGTTTATACTTAAGCCAACCCATCGTCAGGTTATGCTCGATCATTAAACTGCGGACGTACCCAAACACTTAGCTATACACACACACACACACACACACACACACACACACACACACACACACACACACACACACACACACACACACACACTACACACAGCTTCAAGTGTAGATATGATAGAACCCAGTAGGCTCAGGAACCTGTACATTAGTTGATTGACAGTTGAGAGGCGGGACCAAAGAGCCAGAGCTCAACCCCCGCAAGCACAACTAGGTAAGTACAACTAGGTACGTACGCACACACACACACACACACACACACACACACCACACACACACACACACACACACACACACACACACACACACACACACACACAACTTAACAAATAAAGATTGTTAAGAAATAAGTAGTTAAGAAATAGTTGTCCAGAGGTTGTTGGCAAATCAAGGATCAAATTTAACCAATCAGGAAATCAAGTTAATAATACACACACACAATACAGCCAGAGCGTGACCACGGAGACCCGACAACGCATGTATTAATAATTCCAAACAAAATCTATAAGTAACAAGTGTTATAACAAGAGATAATTCCAGATAAACGCCATATGTTATCAGAAGGAGATAACTGCTTTTTACAAGGACCGAAAGTAATTGTTTATAACCCGGGTCTTAGTGTGTTCCGTCTTGGCTCTAGGGAGACTTTGGGTGTTGCAGGTTTGCTCTAAGAGAGCTTAGGGTGTTCTAAGATGGCCCTAGAGGGCTTGGAAATGCTCTAAGACGGTTTAGGAGCCTTGTGGTGTTCTAGTACTGCCCTAAAGAGGGGCCGAGGGGGTGTTCCATGGTGGGCCTAGATTTCATGAAGTGATCCGTGATAGATCTTGGGTTTGTGAAGTGTTCTGTGCTCGACACAGGCTTCCAGGAGTGTTCTCTAGGGACTTTGTGAGTGCCGCAGTGCTTCCCTCCTGAAAGGGACGGAAGCACATACACTAAGGGAACTCGTTTTTGAAGTACAAGTGTTAACATGTTATAAGAGGACGAACCTGGGGTGTGTGTGTGTGTGTGTTTCGTGGTGATCCTGGTATATTACAACACCAGACGGGGATGGTGTTCCTTGGTGCTGGTGAGGTCCTACAAGCAACACCAGATAACCGCGCGTCTGACGGACAGGTGCTGCGTGCTCCTTGCAGTAATTGTCGGTAGTTTGCGGTCCCGGTAATGACCTCGGTAATGAACAAGATAGACTCGGCTTCCTCACTAATAAATCACTGGCTAAGACGGTGGGGAAGCCGGGGTAAAAGGAGGGGTTACAATAGGTAAGGAATTTGGAGGAAAGAGGTTTAGAGGGGTGAGGAGGGGAAGAAAAATTGTTAAAGGGGAAGTTAAAGGGGAAGAGAGGGAGAATGTGGTAAAGAAGGGAGAAACTAGGAGATGGATTATGTATTAAATTTGACATGTAAGTTGGGAAGAGGGCACATTTGTCTAGGACACGGGTGAAAACATTAGCAGGCTCAGTGGAGGAAGCTGTTTATAAGATTTGTCCGAGTTTAAACTACTGAAAGATAATGGTCGAGGGGCGCTCAAAGCGGGAAAGAGGATATATCTTTCACCATGTGAGACCATCTTAAAATATCCAAGCATGCTTGCGATACTTGTGGCAACATGGAGAGGAGCCACATACATGACTTCCTCTTCAACACCCCTAAAGAAGTATTGTACAAACAGGAGGATTACTTAAATACTTAAATATATGTGACTAAATGCTATTACTATCACAGCAATATGGATGAATAATAAAGGCCTGGTTAAATAAAACAATTCCTACTTGAACAGTAAAGATAGTGGTGTGGTGAGGGTAGGCCTATATATACTAGTCCTCAATTAATGTCACTGTAAATTAATATTAAGTACTGGTTTAATAAAATCGATTATATTCTCTGTCCTTCTGAAATTCCAAAAGCTTGATGCCCAAAATATTTCCCTCTTGAAGAAACTGTGTGATTTTAAATATATAATTTTCTGAATTCATTGCTTATTTTCTTTTAATATTACGGTGGCTGCTTTTATTTCCAAATTTCCTCATTTTTTAGAGTCTGCATTTTTCTGGGTCTGAAATGCTGTCACGAAGGTGGCTTGAATTTTTACTGTGAGTTTCATGTGTCTTCAGTATTGAGCAGTCTGCCCGGAGCTGTTGCTCCTGTGGCTGGTGGTGGTGGTGTCTTGTGTGACGTGACTGGCTGAGGGGTTGTTGTGGTTGAAGGGAGAGGGGCGATTGTTGTGGTTGGAGAGAAAGAGGGGGGGGGGTTGTTGTGGTTGGAGGAAGAGGTGGGTGTGTTGTGGGTGGGGGAAGAGATGCGGTGTTATTGCTAGGAGGGAAAGGGTGACAGGCGTTGTGGGAGAGATGAAGTGGTGATGAGGTACAAAGGGAGGGGGTTGTGGAGGTGGGGGGATGAGTAGGGTGTTTGCAGGTGAGTTGAAGGAAGATGCTGGAGGGGTGATCCTGTTAATGGGAGGGTAACATGGTAGTGGCATGATGGTAACAATGATGGAAGAATGATGACAGTGATGGAAGAATGAAGGCAAGGTGATTGCAGGGTAGTTGGTTATTAGTGTTTGGCCCCAGCAGGGGCAGGAGGGAGGAAGAGAAAGCAGTAAGGGCAAGAGGTAGGGAATATGAAGAAGGTTGAGAAGGGAGGGACGGAGGGAGGGAGGGGGTCTGGGAAGGGGTAAGGGGCAGCGGAAGTCACCTAGGCGCAATTAGCGTGCACCATGCGAGTCTTGCCTGTTTTTCTCCACCACCACCCCCACCATCACTTTCACCAGCAACACCACCATCACCACCACCATCACTTTCACCAGCAACACCACCACCACCACCACCACCACTCACTTTCACCAGCAACACCACCATTACCACCACCATCACTTTCACCAGCAACACCACCATCACCACCACCATCACTTTCACCAGCAACACCACCATCACCCCCCCATCACTTTCACCAGCAACACCACCATCACCACCACCATCACTTTCACCAGCACCACCACCATCACCACCACCATCACTTTCACCAGCAACACCACCATCACCCCACCATCACTTTCACCAGCAACACCACCATCACCACCACCATCACTTTCACCAGCAACACCACCATCACTTTCACCAGCAACACCACCATCACCACCATATTATCTTCACCATCACCACTACGATTGTATTTACCACTGTCACCTTCATCAACACCACCACCACTACCACCATTACTTTCACCACCAGTACCACCACCACCACCACCATATATGTAGTTTATGGTAGTGGTAAAACAGTGGTAAAACATAAAAAACATTTCACCTTTGTAAATGCACATTAATGACACTATGTAAAAGACACATTGAACACTTTATGTAGGGCAGACGTAACTCTGCGTATCTATGTATTTATGTCTGCAGGTTAGATTAGCATTTTAAAAGCACTACAATCACCTTCTGTGGTTGAGCTTTCAATAAAATCCATGAACTATATGTTTAACAGATCTCTAACCCTGTCCATGGAGGGCAGAAGAAATGTATATATGCTGGTTAGCATTGTAAATGTCTGGCCACGTCTGTGGTAGAAAATAATATAAAAAATAACTTACCATAAACTTCACAAACACGACAACACAACAACCCTCAACATTACCACCACTACAACCACCAACAACAACACCTCCTTCACCACCACCATCACAACCACCACCACCACAACGATAACAAAGCAGCATGGAACAATGGTGACTCGTCCTCACCACAACAACACGCTCTTATATATTATATATATTTATATATCTATATATATATATATATATATAATATATATATATATATATAATATATATATATATATATATATATATATATATATATATATATATATATATATATATATATATCTTTCTCACTCTGCCTCAGAAAATATATTACGGAAGGCCGATCAAAAATTCAACAGACAATAAATCCTTGATTACATCATCAACACCAGAGTAGGAGCCGATATTTCTTAATAGTGGTAATATAACCGACCTCCCCGAGCAACCTACGATAGTCATATACCTCGCATGTATCATCTTGAAAATTTGAGTGAAGCTAGCCCCCAAGCATTTGGCCTCTAGCCTTGGAGAAACAGACCATCCTCCTAAAGTGAAAGTACTTATGATAACTATATGGATAACCTAACCTAACCTAGCCTAGCCATCCTAGGTCTAATACTCGCTACCTGAGATCTTATATAATACATATGTATGTTATACCAAGCCTAGGAATATTTATGTTTGGTTTTTGGCTTTATTTTTTTCCTCTATAAAAAAGTAGTATGCAAATAACAATAGCTTACTGGGACTTCACTGCTTCATATTTGTACAATCGACCACATAGTTAATCCTACATGAAGTATATTGTATTATAAACATGTTGCTCCGTGTCATGGCAGACAGATGTTCAGTGTCATGGCAGACAGATGTTCAGTGTCATGGCATAACACAAGTGTATTGTTCATGACACATATATTTTCTTTTCTATAGGATTGAAGAAGGTGAGAAGTCCACATTTATAGACGAATGAGGTACTACTAAAGTATTTCAAGAGGCGACCATTTTTTTCTGGATCCTCCTCGTCAGAGAACAGGTTGACGTGAGGTGAAAGGCAGGATGACTCTTAGTGAAGAGATGTGATGTAACTGATTGAAGTCAAGGGTGGTGGTGTGCACTCCAACAACCATTAACTCTCTCAAACATCTAACACTCACTGACACTAACAACTTACAATTAACAAACACACTCAAATATCTTACAGTCGCCGACACTCAAACATCAATCACTGAATCATGGTAACCAATAACTTACCAACTTAATACATAACTTATTGAAGAGATACGCGAGAGTAAAGGACAAGAACAAGAGAAGGAAGATGAAGTACAGGAGTAAACTTTTTAGAAAGACTAGGAGAAAGAGAAGAGAAAGGGGGAAGAGGAGGAGAAGGACACACAGGAGATGGACAGGAGGAGAAGGAGTTAGAGAAGGATAAGTTAGAAGGATGAAAAGAAGAAAGTGATGAAGGAGAAGGAAACATAGGAGGAGGAGAAGGAGGAAGAAGAGAAGGCATAGGCTCCTTCTTTATTCCCAAGCGATGCTCATTAGCTTAAGTTAATTCCCAACCTAACAACTTTTTAACAGATTATGCCGCAAGTGTAGAACAAACGCACTCACCGCTCGCTTTACACATGCTAATGTATGTAAATACCCACTAACTTTTAAACCTGGTTGTGAAGCCTGAAATATGCAGCTCCGACACAAGATTTAAAATGACAGTGCTAATGATGCTTCGGTGCTCAGAGGTCCTACGGGAAGTGGGGGTGTGTGTGGGGGGGGGTGGGAAAGTTGGGGGGTGGGAGGGAAAACAGATTTTCGTCGCCTGTTTTACTGTGTTTTATTTCGTGGGGGTGAAGAGAGAGGGATCACGAATTAGTGGAGATTGGGAGAAACTTGGAAGGGGGGTTGAAACAGATAAGGTGGTTTGAGAAGGGTTGAAAGGGTGTTTCAGGATGGAATCTTTTGAAAAAATAACTAGCGTTGTTTAATTGAAATTTTAGATTATTATTAAAAAAGCAGTATTCCTCCTTTCACTAACTCTCCAAATTTGTTAGGAATTTACAGAAACGTTTATTTTATTTTAATGAGGGAAGTAGCTGTGGCGTAATGAGGCTGGAAGGAGAGCGTTTATGAGGTGAAATTGTTGTTTTATGTGAGGGAGGCAGTACAGCTTACCAGGCTACAGCCAGCGATTAAAACTTGCTCAGGTTTTTTGATGTGTGGAGAGAGTGGCTTGTGGAATACTGAGTGTGTGTGTGTGTGTGTGTGTACTCACTAGTTGTGCTTGCGGGGGTTGAGCTCTGGCTCTTTGGTCCCGCCTCTCAACTGTCAATGAACTGGTTGTCATATATACCTCTCGTATACCTCATATACACATATATGTCTATGTGTGTGTATATACTCATCTATTTGGGCCTGCAGGATCGAGCTCTAGTTCTTGGAACCCGCTTTTTTAGCTGTAGGTTGTCTATTTAATGACTCCTGGTCTATTTCCCTATCAAACCTGCTTTCAAAGGTATGAATGGAGTAAGCCTCCACAATCTGCAACTTTTTCTTCATTCCATATACTCACTACAAAAACGCTAAAAGAAAATTTCAAACATCTATATGACACATCTGAGTCTCAAGCTTCCATCCGTGCCCCCATGTTCTATTGATATTCGTAGTAAAAAGTTCCTGTTTCCACCTTGTTAATCCCTCTAAGTATTTTATACGTCTGTATCATGTCCCCTCTATCCCTCCTCCTTACTAACGTGGTCTGGTTTAGTTCCTTCAGTCATTCTTCGTACCTCATCCCTGGCAGCTCTGGGACGAGTCTCGTTGCAAACTCCTGCACCTTTTCAAGCTTCTTTGTGTTTTTTAAACGGAGGCTCCGCGGTGGGGCGGCATACTCTAAGACTGGCCCCACACATAGGAATATAGTGATCTACTAGCCTCCTTATTCAAGTTTCTGAAGGATGTTCTGACTTTTGCCAGGGTAGAAGATGCGACTGACGTTATTATATTCATATGAGCCTTTGGAGTTTGGTTAGGTGTTAAGAACCAATCGTATTGGCGCTGGAACCAATCGTATTGGCGTATGCCTTTCCATTGGAGACTTTCAGCACCATGGAGAGGGGGGACCTGCTGCCTGGGTAACAGCTTCTCCCCGAATCAACCTACCCTGGCTTTGCGCCCTGGTGAGGCCACTCCAGACCGACAACCAGAGCGCAACTCCATAGTCTCCTGAGACTGATGGATGCCTCCTACTGCTATTAGGTGTTAAGTCCACTCCCAGGTCTTTTTCTCTAGTCGTTATAGAGAGCTAGTTTCCCTTCATCGTGTATTGGCCTTTCGGTCTCCTGGCTCCTGTTCCCATTTCCTTCACCTTGCACTTGTAAGTGTTGAACTCTAGCAGCCATTTCTCGGACTTGCTCTGCAACCTGTTCACGTCATCCTGGGGAATCTTACAATACTCATCTGTCTCAACCGTCCTCATTAGTTTACATCATCTGCAAACATCGACATTAAAGACCCAACTCCTGCAGTCAAGTTATTTACATAAATGAGGAATAGAATGGTTCCCAACACCGATCCTTGAGAAGCACCCCGCTTGTTACTCTACGCCAGTTCGACTCCCCTACCACTCACTGTCATTCTCTGACACCTGTCTGTTAGGTAATTCCTTACACATGATAGGGCGTTTCCATCTACTCCCTCCTGGCTCTAAATTTGTATAGTATTCTTCTATGTGGTACTGGATCAAAGGCATTTTGGTAGTCCAGAAATATGCAATCAGCCCAGCCTTCTCTGTCTTGCATTATTTTCGTTACTTTATCATAAAACTCCTGGTTGTTCGTCAGACAAGGTTTCCCTTCTGTAAAGCCGTGTTATTTTATACTTACAAACCTAATTCTTTCTAGGCGTGCCTTCAGGAACCTGTGTAAGGAATCATTCAGAACCTTGTATACCACATATGTAAGACCAATCCTGGAGTATGCGGCCCCAACATGGAGCCCGTACCTTGTCAAGCACAAGACGAAGCTGGAAAACGTTCAGAAGAATTGACAGGGGGTAGATAAAGATAAACTGTTTAACACGGTTCGCGAACAAGGGAACACAGGTGGAGACTGAGTACCCAAATGAGCCACAGGGACGTTAGAAAGAACTTTTTCAGTGTCAGAGTAGTAAACAGATGGAATGCATTAGGCAGTGATGTGGTGGAGGCTGACTCCATACAGTTTCAAATGTAGATATGATAGAGCCCAGCAGGCTCAGAAATCTGTACATCAATTGATTGACGGTTGAGAGGCGGGACCAATGAGCCAGAGCTCAACCCCCGCAAGCACAACTAGGTGTACAACTAGAAGAGTACACACACACACAAACACACACAAGGAAGGACCTGGCAGTATTTATACCCTGCAGGAGTCGAGAACATAATTGTTGGGATGTTGTGTGTATTTCTTTAGGGGGCGAGGCAGGACGAACTTTGATGCCTTCAAGGTATCCCCATGAATAATTATGACTCGTCTTAGGTGATGCGAAGGAGCGAACAGGTCCACCACCTCCTCCTGGGGCCGGCGAGGAACAGGCAGGTCTACAGGTTACCTGTGCTAGGCGAGAAGATGATCTTGAACCTCCCAAGGCGCTTTGAGAGTGCATAGCATCATGTGCTCAATAAAGTACCAGAGAAGAGCTGAAAAACCTTACCGCACATGGAAGAAGTGTGCTCTGATTTTTTTCTCTCTCTCGTCAGCTTTTGGCTTCTCCCTGAGGGAGATTACCTGTGAAGTTCTCACTACTGCGTTTATTCGTGTAGAATGGCTTGAAAGAGATGCTTTTTTCGTTTCCACTTCCCTTGACTTGCCTCTGAGGAGTATACTTGTAAATTTGCACCATTCCTCTCTCTCTCTCTCCCTCTCTCTCCTCTCTCTCTCTCTCCCTCTCTCTCCTCTCTCTCTCTCTCTCACTGAAACAATCTCTTTAGTGCCTGTGTGTAAACGCCCTGTAAAATATCCACCTCTCTTCTGGTGTACCTTAGCTGGATTTAATTATAAGTTCGTACCTGTGCTGGCCGAGCCACAACTACAGGCAAATGTGATATCTTGCGGCTTTGCTAGTATGGAAATCAGATAGCAACTTTTTGAGAGGAATACACTTATATTCCGTCTCTTGATTGCTCCTTGAGTGTTGGAACTGGGAAATGATCAGAATGGGGATTGGAAGGTAGGAGGGAGCGATTACTTAGTTTGATAATTGGGGGGGTTTGATGGGAGCATTTTGGGTTTGTCATGGTCGATTGGGCATTACGACGATGATTCGCGGCTTCGTCATTGAGTCATCGCTGAGATTCAATCTCCACGGCTGACAGGAATGTTTGGGCAACGCATCCTTTCACCTACATGCCTCCATTTACCTCACAGGCAACATAGGCACACCGGAACTGTTAGTACAAGTGTTGATCGAGAAAGTCAGCAGTGGGTCTAGTAGGGAACCCTTGGTAAACCCCCCACGACAGACAGATAGACAGGCTTCCTGTCCCTCCCTGACTTTGGGAAACTACACAGGGTGCAACCATATGAGGCAATCAAGTAATCAAGTTACGTGATGATTGGACAGGTCTGGATGAGAGCTGACAAAATATGTTATAGATGCAATTGTATGCACAAAACTAAAAGAGAGAATGTATATTTGTCTGTCTGTCTTTCTGTCTAAAGTTGGAGGCCAGGACGCTTGGTGCTAGCCTCACCAAAAATTATCGCAGAGGGAATGGTCTGGGGTACGGGATGAACATAAGTCTGATTGTGGCCGCCAAATTCAAAACAGAAACAGCGTGCCAAGGACAACATTCAGACCCCCCCCACCAAACGATTTTTGGCACTGCCTGCCCAGTTTACAAAGTTAAATATTCTGTAAACAACCATTTTAAATATAATATAGGATAAATTTCCTGCTACTCCATAATTTACCCGTACTCGCAAATCTATAGACGATTTTCCTAAAGAACATGTAACATTCACAGACTTCGTGAAGGAAGGGGCATATGGGGCCGTGTCCCTGCTTCATCAGAGGTATATCTTGGACGACCCCCCAATCCTTCCTTTGACCCTCCTGATAAATCATCATTAACACTGCAAAGTTTAATGAACTAGCCCCAAACATCCGGGCAAAGTGTGTATATTTCTGTCTTACATATATACATATATATATCCCTATCTTCCTTCTAATCTCCATTTTCCCTCTCTCTTCTTCAGCTACTACACTGCCCCAATACGAGCAAAACATTCAATAATAATTCTTACGAGGCTGTCAAATTCAAAGGAATTCTCGAAGGCATTTCTGAATATATCGAACTGGAACGGGAAAAAAAGCAGTTGCTATAGCACTGGACTACTTAATGACAGACCATAGTGTTCCCCATAAACAAAAATATGAAGGTAATAATAAAGGTAAAACACTTAGCTTGCCCTCCAAAAATCTCCGAATATTTAATATTTTAGGTATCAATGTGAAGTGAATTACATGGAATGTGAAGTGGATGTAACCACCAAACCTAACTCCGGAGGTACATACAAATAGGATAACAACAATCAACTATGCAATGGCAAAAATCAGAACATCGTTTAAGAACCTAACTAAGAAGGCATTAAGATCAGTTTACACCACCTACATGAGACCAGTCTTCACTTACGCCGCCCCATCAAGGAGCCCTCGTTTCATAAACTCATAAGAAAACTACAAAAGGTTCAGAAGTTTGCAACGAGGCTCATCTTGAAATTGCTAGGGATTGGAATGAAGGAAAGAGTGAGAGAATTAGACCTGGCATTGCTAGAGAGAGTGAGAGAGAGAGAGAGAGGAGAGAGAGAGGAGAGAGAGAGAGAGAGAGGAGAGAGAGAGAGAGAGAGAGAGAGAGAGAGAGAGAGAGAGGAGAGAGAGAGAGAGAGAGAGATGAGAAGTTTTGTAGTTTATCAGTATTATAAGAGTGGAAAATGGGGAAATGTTCATGAAAAATACCAATAGAACAAGAGCCCATGGATGAGTTCTTGACAATCAGACGAGTCAGAAATATGAGAAAGTTTTCTTTTAGCATAAGAGTATGGGAAAATTGAAAGAATAAATAAGCAACATGTAGAAGATAACTTCATTCATAATTTCAAAAAGTAGACATGATAGAGGAATAGTGAAAACCATTGTATTAGACAACTACCAGTTTGAAGGACAAAGCCAGATCCTAAAGGCATAGCTAAGCGAGTACAAACACACACACACACACACACACACCACACACACACACACACACACACACACCACACACACACACACACACACCACACAACGGAATGCAATAAGAAGTGATGTGGTGGCAGCGGACTCCATGCATAGTTTCAAATCTGGATATGATTGAGCTCAATAGGCTCAGGAACCTGAACACCAGTGGCTTGAAGGGTGAGA
>WNGS01052365.1:5712491-5736234 GCA_020271785.1 Procambarus virginalis
TGGGAATCTGTAATCATAAAGTGTTAAAAAAAACCTGTACTATCTTGAAGTTATCTTAGATGATTTGCGGGGCTTTTGTGTCCCCGCGGTCCGGTCCTCGACCAGGCCTCCACCCCAGGAAGCAGCCCGTGACAGCTGACCCAGGTTCCTATTTTACTGCTAGGTAAAGGGGCATAGGGTGAAAGAAACTCTGCCCATTGTTTCTCGCCGGCGCCTGGGATAGAAACCCAGGACCACAGGATCAATTGTCCAGCGTGCTGTCCGCTCGGCCGACCGGCTCCCTACTACTAGACTACCGATGATATTTTTTTAATATTATTCTATTGTCAATGACAGATAACAGACCTTAATATTTCTAACACCGGTGATAGATCTATCTTGATTTTAACTGAACTGGTGGTAGTTGTGGTGGTGGTTGTTATTGTGTAAAGGTAGTGGGGTGTGTTGTTGTGCGGGGGGGGGGGAGGTAGGTGTGATAATGGTGGTGGTAGTGTGGGTAGTTTTGGTTGTTGTATCGGTAGTGGAGGTGGTGGATATGATAGTGGTAGTGGAGAGAAAACGGTTTCACTCACTGACTACCACACTCCGCCATCATTCTCCCCACTGACCTAATCCTCCCAGACCTTTTCACTCTTCCTCACTGACTCTCTCTCTGCTCCTTCTCCTCGCTCTTCCTCATTGATCTTCTCTTCTCCTCCTCCTTCTCCTCATTCACCGTCTCCTTCACCTGAGTTAATCTTCACCCACATAATCTTCAACTGTCCTACTCTTTCCATCCTACCTTGTCTCATCTTCCCTCCAGTTCCTTTCTTCGTAAAGAAGAAATGAACTGCGTAATAGGCCGATTACCTTTCTGCAATTTCCTTCATTCATATAGTCTTATAGTGTATTTCTCTGAGTGCTAGATGTGACTTGCTGAGCAACTGCCAGGAGTCAGCAAGCGAGAGCTTAATGATCAACAGGTGAGAGATTAATTTGAAGTCAGGTGTGGCCTGCGACCTTGGTAAGATTACTCACTGGTAATCCCATGCTTCCTTCCTGCCTCATAACTCTTCCAATACCCAATGACTAATCCCCCACACCATCTTCTTGAGGTTATCTTGAGATGATTTCGGGGCTTTAGTGTCCCCGCGGCCCGGTCCTCGACCAGGCCTCCCCCCAGGAAGCAGCCCGTGACAGCTGACTAACACCCAGGTACCTATTTACTGCTAGGTAACAGGGGCATTCAGGGTGAAAGAAACTTTGCCCATTTGTTTCTTGTTCAACCGTCAACCTACTTCCATTCCATAAGACCAATCCACCCCTTGAAACATTCCCCCCCACCCCCCCCCCATAAAGCTTCCCCATCGTGTGAAACCTCCCCACCCTATATGCATTCTCACTATCTCAAGCCCATGCGTAAACGCCTGACACAAACAACATACCGATCACACGAGACGCATACACATGCGTCAACAACATAGTGACGACGACATGTGCTCCGGCGTCACCCTTGTTACAACGCACCCCACACCTTTGCAATTAAGACGACAGAGTGGAAGATATTCCTTTATCAGCTGCACCTCTTCATCCTCTATATATGAAGCTCTCGTAAAAATGTTTTACCTCAACTCAGTCAAAACATTCTAGCAACCGAGCCTTTCCATCCTATGCCAGATGTCTGTAACCTCGTCATCATCCTTCACCAGCCTCACTAACCCACTCTCCATCAACCCCGCTCCACCAACCCCCATCCCGACCAAACCCTCACCACCAACCCCCACCCCCACCAAACCCTCACCACCAACCCACACCCCCACCTAACCCCAGCCACTTGCTAACAAAGATGTACTGTACAGGGTCAAACCCATATCTTAACATTAATTTAATTGCCCGAGACTAGTCTCTCATGTTTGGTGGCAGCGTCCTCACTAGCAAGCGACAATTGCCGTAGAAAGGTTGAGCAAAAAGGGAGGAGGGAGGAAGAGAGGGAGAAGGAAGGGGTAGGGGAGGGGAGAGAGAGATGGGTAGTGAGAGGAGGGTACGCGACGCTGGATATGCTACACGAGGTATGTCGTGGGTGGCATATTTGGAATTGAGGGACATTTGCGATAGCAAGAGAACACCCTGACGATATGGGTTTGAGAAAGATGACACGGAGCTGTGGAAATGTGTGGGCTTGCGCGCATGCACTCGCACACACACACACACACACACACACACACACACACACACACACACACACACACACACACACACACACACACACACACACACCTGCACATGTACATACGTACACAGGACGTTCTGGAGAAGTTGCCATAATGGTCTGACAAATAGCAGCAAGAGTTCAAATCCAGCAAAATAAAAAATAATGAAAATTGGAATCAGGGAATTGTAGACAGGACACAAAGTACAAAAATGGAAGGAGATACTTACCTGGAGTCGAACAAAGAAGAAAACATCAGATGGTATTCATCACACACATCAATCAGACATCCTTAGCTTCATCCGCAAGGAGTTACGAGACCCTTTTTTTTAATGAACCAACCCTCATGGCATTGGGTGAGAAAGAGACAGGAAGAACATATTCACGACCTACAAAATACTTAAGAGCTCTGGCAGAGTAGATGAGTGGTTCGAATATGGGGACCGAGGTGGAAACTAAGTGCTCGAAAGAGCTTCTGGATGGTTAGAAAGAATTTTGCAGTGTGAGTGCAAAAACGAAAATAAGTAAAATATCAAATGAGGAGGAAATATCCTCATTCGACCTATGTTTTCGAAGCCCAAGCCATGGGCTTATATATATATATATATATATATATATATATATATATATATATATATATATATATATATATATATATATATATATATATATATATACATATGCAACAATGATCACAAAAACACCGATCCAAGTATGCAGAATAACCACATGTAAAAATAGAGAATGCTTAACGCGTTTTACACCATAGGCTTATTTACCACACCCACGACATAGGCCTCTCTTCATGAGAGCACCTTCTTCATGAGCACCTACACAATAGGCACGGTGGTTGTAAGCACAGCAAACAGAGTGCTTAAATGGCCAATGTCCAATGAATCTTGTTTGGCGCCGCCTGCTATCACTGCCGTTTTATAAATGTTTTTAGGCAGTGACCTTTAGAACTTCACCCTCCCACTCCGCTTGGCATTTAAGTAAGGTCAAAGCTCTCCTGTGCATTATTGGAGCTCCTGTCGTGTCTTCTCTTCCCATCAACTACATCTTATAAGGATTTTATTGGTAACAATTTGAAAGGTATTAAAAGTGTGAATTTTTTGGGGTTATATATTTTCAGGTGACTTCACGAAGGGGGTGGGGGTTAGGATTTTGTTGTTTGTTATGGTGCTTTCTGACCGAATGTTCTGTTTTATATGACGTGCGTTTGTGAACGTGTTTTTGTGTGTCTTGTTTGTGTACGTGTGTTGTGTGTAAGTTTTTACGTGTGTTTGTGTACAGGTGTTTGTGCACGTGTATGTGTGTACTCACCTAATTGTGCTTGCGAGGGTTGAGCTTTGGCTCTTTGGTCCCGCGACCAAAGTCCTGCTGTGTGTGTGTGTATGTGTGTGAACGTGCGCACGCGAGTGTGTCTATTGACCACCTCACCTGCCGCCATTTTAATGTTTGCACAAAGCAATGAGGAAACGAATAAATTCGTTGCAACGGGAGCGACCACTTACAATTTTAATATTATACTTTAATTGAAAATATTAAGATGTGATACAACAAACTGTACTCATAAATGATGTCATAATTCAAGTTGTTTTGAATATATTTTTTAACAAAATTATGATGACTTTTTATTTACAGCTAAAGCTCAGTCACGTGTCTCTTTAAATCTGATGAAGATGGTTTCAAGATTTGAATTGGGTAAAAATTGTGATTTAAGATGCCATTGGCTACTGAAAGAGTACTATTGCCTCGCTCAACAACTTATGCATGATTGGAACGCGTGAACAGGAATGTTAGGAAGTGGTTGGCTAAGTGGTTTTGCCAATGAGAGTGATTTTTTTGTTTGTTTACTTGTACTTTTTGTTTGTTGAGTACAAGAACAGATGACTTAACATTCTGAGAGCTATCCATTCCCATAGCTCATGGTAAGCCTTACCCAGTTTGTGTTCCACTGGAACACAAACGGCCAATTGGTTTATAACCAGGCACCCAATTACTGCTGGATGAACATGGGGCGAAAAATTAAGGACTGGCAATCCTCTCTAATCAGGCCTCGAATCCAGACCAAATCGCTCGCGATGTTTGGGAGTGCGTTATCATTGTGCCGCCAGGGACCCTGTCAAGGCAGTGCTTGAAGACGGGGGAAATAGCCGAATCGTTTCAGAAGATACGGCACTTAGAGGAAAGCTTCTGCAATAATAAATCCCTTCATGCAGCAACGTTTCCTCCTAAGCCCTAGTTTAAGTTGAAACATTTCCTCTTTAACCCTAGCATATGTTGAAAAGTTTCATACAGAACCTCTCGTCTCAACCTTTCCTAGAGAACCCCCACCTTGTTGCACCGTTTCATTTAGAATCCTTCTCGTTGCAACGCTTCTTAAGTGATCAAGAGGAAACCTGAAGGCGGATAGCGATGATACAAGACGTTGGTTCTTAAACCCGCCTTTGGACGGACCGTCAAATTTACCACATATTCTCCACAGCCTGAGAAACAGTAAAAAAATATTTTTGTTGGGAACGAGTGGAAGTAAAAATCGGAGGATTTCCAAATTAATGCAGTGAGGTCATTATCCTTCAACGTCACGGCTAATGGGGCGGTGATTTTTTTAATTGTTAAACAACGGATTTTTACCCAGAAACACCTAACCAAAGTTTAAATAGTTCATGATTTCTTTAACATGAGAAAAACAAAATAATATTTACGAAGTCATCCTTTCGCAAGTTTAATATTCCCTTACCTGATTCCTGGTACTTTTAATGATTGAGATATGTTGGTGGCCATAAAGTTGTGCACGACGCCAATATTCTAAAGATTTATCACCTGGCTCCACTTCTTTGACAGACAGTGGCTATAACTCAAGACGGTCAGCCTCCTGCTGAACATTACTCACCTGACTCAATTTAGAAAAATGTTCTCGCAACAAATACATAGCTAATAAAATCATCAACCCCATGAGTAGACATCCTTAGTATTAGTATAGAGTAGTATTAGTTTTGTTTTGTGAAGTTACCAAACTCGTAAACTGTTCAATATATATAAACAAATCCTCGTAGGCGACCACATAAATGCTTGGTGAAGCCCGGAAAAAAAGCCTTCATTACTATTCATCGGCAAGCACACAAGCGTTTGATAATGAGGTGATTGTGAGTAATGACGGCATCACTATCATTATGGGTGCTGACATGGGTGGTGATCTGGGCTCGGTGACTCCGTACACCACGACTCCAACGCCAGCAATTGTCGGGTAATAAATAGTGACTGGCTGATTACAGTGTGTGTGTGTGTGTGTGGACAAGTTGCACAGAATTTTATGCAGGTGAATGGGACTTCATGAGCTATGAATGAGACATAATGTTTGCTCCTCCTACTACTACTACTACTACTACTACTACTACTACTACTACTACTACGACTTACACTCCAAACACCATTTTTCGATTTATGTTTGTGTGAATGAGCGTGGGTGTATTTACTATTTGTATCTGCAAAAACGAGATATTAGCTCTTGGACCCCTCCTTTCTAACCAATTTATTTTTCCTCTATTATGTCTGCTACATATATTTCTCTTACACTCGCAAACACACACACACACACACATATCCCCAGGAAGCAGACCGTAGCAGCTGTCTGACTTCCAGGTACCTATTTACTGCTATGTAAACAGAGGCACCAGGGTGAAAGAAACCCTGCACATTTGTTTCTGCCTCTGCCTGGATCGAACCCAGGCCCTTATGACTACGACTCCAGAGACGGCGTGCACTCAGCCGCGAGGCTATATATATGTGTGTGTGTGTGTGTGTGTGTGTACTTACCTAGTTGTACTTACCTAATGGTGCTTGCGGGAGTTGAGCTCTGGCTGTTTGATCCCGCCTCTCAACCGTCAATCAACTAATGTACAGGTTCCTGAGCCTGTTGGGTTCTATAATATCTACACTTGAAACACGCACATACACACACGTGTGTGTGTTTAGTAGAATATTATGGGTCGAGCTTCAGCTCATGGGCTACTTCTTTCTGTCAGCTGTCTAATGCAATGATACTTGAAGAACCTGATTCATCTATTTTCCTATTTTTGTTGCTTGTCCTGTCTACCCTTCAAATTCAATCAATTTTAACACCGTGTTTGTTTGTGTGTGTGTCATTTTTTCCCCTGGGTTTCGAATTCCAGGTCTTGGCTACTGTTTCCAGGACTGATTCACTGTTGCCAGGACTGATTCACTGTTTCCAGGACTGATTCACTGTTTCCCTATGCTGGGTCACTGTTTCCAGGCCTGATTCACTGTTTCCATGGCTGGGTCACTGTTTCTTGGACAAGGAATAAATCTTCAGGGCTAGGCCATGATTTCCAGGTTTGGGTTCCCATTTCTATGCTTCGAAGTCCAGTGATGGGCCTTGTTTTTTTTTAATCTTGTTTTAAATATCCCATTTTCTGTTTCGGTGGGTTAAAAAAAGTAACGTAATTCAGCATTCAACACAAAAGCATAAATCTGTCTGTAACTTCAACCATTTGCCGGACTGAACCCCGGCTTAGCGGAAGAGAAACATCCTCTTTTTGTTATTTATTTCAGAAGCTCTTGCATCTGCAAGGCGATTTGCACGAGGAAAGCTGCTAAGCCGAGTGTTTGCGCGGAATTAACGACCATTCATCCAGAATTTGACGGGTGAATGATCGGAGTTTGTTAACCACGAGAGCGTCTTTATTGAAAGCATTACGGATTACTATGTTTACATTTATTATGCCGTATAATATATATATATATATATAATATATATATATATATATATATATATATATATATATAAATATATATATATATATATATATATATAATATATATATATATATATATATATATATATTATAAATATATATATACATATATGCGAACAAGCCTGAATGATCCCCAGGACTATATGCAACTGAAAACTCACACCCCAGAAGTGACTCGAACCAATACTGCCAGGAGCAACGCAACTGGTATGTACAGGACGCCTTAATCCACTTGACCATCACGACCGGACAAAACTGATGGTAGCCGAGGCTATTTAGCCCATCAGCCCGCCGGCATTCTGATGGTAATCTTGGGCATAGCATTTTATCAAATCACCTCATTCTTTGGGGCACACGTGAGGAACACAAATGCGAACAAGCCTGAATGGTCACCAGGACTATATGCAACTGAAAACTCACAATGAGGTGATTTGATAAATGCTATGCCCAAGATTACCATCAGAGTGCCGGCGGGCTGATGAGCTAAATAGCCTCGGCTACCATCAGTTTTTGTCCGGTCGTGATGGTCAAGTGGATTAAGGCGTCCTGTACATACCAGTTGCGTTGTTCCTGGCAGTATGGGTTCGAGTCACTTCTGGGGTGTGAGTTTTCAGTAATATATATATATATTCCTAATTGGAAGAAATGAAAGGCAATACCCGCACCCTTGCACAACGGTCAACAAGCAAGTGGAATGTACGGAAATAAGAAGCCGTGGAAGCCACCTCCATCCTCAAATTCAATGCCAGGTTTGACAGAGAATAATAATGTCAGGAAAGCTTATTTATAAGGCAACTGCCTTCACCACCACAAACCATCACTGTATTGATAATAACACTGCTACCACAACCCCTCATTTCCTCATTTGCCACCGCTACTACCACTCCACCACCACAACCACCTCTGGCACTTTCACAACCATCATTGTCACCATCACTACCACCTCAAACACACGTCTGTTGTCGCCAGTATTTCATGGTTTAGAAATGCCATAATACCTCCTAAGTTTTCATATTTTCGGAACAAAAAAATAATCCCATATTATGTTCGAGAATGACAATTAAGAAACCCATTCATATAAAGATTTTTTTTTGTTGCAAAATCTATTTAATTAAACGAATTCATACATATTCCAAAATCCTGATAGGCGAACAGCAGATATGCAAACTTCCAAACAACTGAATATCTTTAAATTCCGGCCACTTAAACCAAATTCCGGTTAATTAAGGATCAACCACATGGGTTCCGAATAATTTCGCTTTAGACAGACCAGTTTTCGAATAAGAGAAATTTAATTAAATCGGATCGAAGGCAATTAAGGCCCAGGTAAGTGGAACAAAAGGTAATTAACACGAGTATGTGTCAAATTTAACTTGTCTTCAAATAAAATAGATTCAAATTCCCCGTGCCACGAAAACTCGTTCGATTAGTCCAGGTAAACTAGGTTTTAATTACTCAAATAAGTTAAATTCCTCTCTGTTCCCAAAGTCAATCAAGAGTCTCTCTGGCGAGTAGAGGGTACGAGTGGATATATATATATATATATATATATATATATATATATATATATATATATATATATATATATATATATATATATATATATATATATATATATATTATATATATATATATATATATATATATATATATATATATATATATGTACATATATATATACGGATCTGAGGAACTGGTGAGGCACGTGTATATTAAGTCAAGATACTCCTCAGTCTTTCTCACAATGAATTCCAAACATTCTACTCACATGTCTTTACTTACCAGAAGCTACCACCATTGCGAGTTGCATTACGAGTTACTCGCCCCGTCGACTGCATTCCTTGTAGAGGTTCATGCCTGAACTGCCAACCCCATCGCCAGTCTCTTCTGACATATGTGACACACCCCTCTCTCCCTTCCTCTCTCTGGCAACCCCCTTATGAGTCGCACTCCATTGTGTCATAAAATATTTCCTGTCACGTGCCTAGCTTCCGGTCACACCTGGGCCTTCGTCTCAACCAGCTTGTCCCTAAAATGCGTAAGCTTTTGACGATTCGACATATTCAAACGTCTCAGAATGGTTTCATCTCTGTCCTCTTAAACAGCTCAGTTATACAGCATCACAACCCTTACCACAACCTCTCGAGCCTTCCAAACCTCAATTTGTCAACTCTTCCTCCCCAAACTTTCTTCTCTACAACCATTCGTTTCTCTTCATCCACACTCTTCTTTCTCTCTCTCCATTCAGTCGCCTTCCCTCCCTTACCTAATATATATACCTTTCTCAGTTTCTTACTCTTTCTCTTTATTTTCTTTACCTTTCTCACTTTCCCTTCCCCATAACATACCTTCGTACACCACCTGTATTATCCTCATCTTCCTGCATACAATTACCCTAATTTGAGAATTATTTGATCACCTTGCGAAAAGAACAATTCTTTGTCACCTTTCATCTACTTGCTTCAGCTTTAATATTCTCCCCAGTCTACCCGTCATCTACCACATCTACTCTCCGTCCCCTTGCAGCCACATGTATGTCGTAAGTCCCGACAGATGACGTACGACAGATGACTTATCAAATGACGTTTATACCTAAACCTTAAGTCAGTTATTAATCTGAATAATAAACAATTATATACACCCGAGTTCTACATATATATATATATATATATATATATATATATATATATATATATATATATATATATATATATATATATATATAGTTGGTTGGTTAATTATGGTGCTCAGATCAAGCTTTGTGAAAACATTTAGTAAATCACCTTACGTTTAAAGGCTAACTTATTCAATCATCAGTCTATATGCCAGCTAATGAATACGTGTTAAAAGTTTCCATATAATAAGTTTATCTGTGTACCTGGGTTAGCTATGTCAATAAATCTGAGTACCAGGTGGGGAGGCGGGGTAACATGGTATCATACCTGTGTACCGGGGGACTAGATACGCTAATTAATCTGTGTACCGGGCTAAGTATATTAATAAATATTTCAATAAATCTGCATTCTGTTGAAGAGTATATTTGGAAAATTGAAAATAGATTCCATAAATATTCCTACGGGAGCATCATATGGCTATAAATCTCGGCCAAATATAAACCCAAATAAACCTATTTATAACGTGGGACTAAATCTGTGTGGCGCTGGACATTGTATAAATAAATACCATGCAAGTCATAATGGCTCATGACAATCACTCCTGCACACAAGAGCGAGATATATGATGCAAACAGTTTATTTTGTTGGCTAATATACGGTATTAATGAATTTCTATATAATAACTCTTGCTTTCAAATTAAATTAAATTAAATTATATATATATATATATATATATATATATATATATATATATATATATATATATATATATATATATATATATATATATATATATATGACAGTGTCAGACCACGAAGGAAGGATTGAAACAGGAATTTTCTAATGTACTTTCTTATTTAATAATACATCTTCAGAAGGATTCCGAGTTCTACATTAAATACAAAAATACTTCAGGAAATTCCTGTTTCAATCCATCCTTCGTAGTCCGACACCGTCACATTTTNATGATCATATCTCAGCAACTAATTCTTCTCCCTCAGCTCCTAGGCTGTTCTCACATATCACCTCCTGGCCTTCCCCCTATTTTTTTCTTTCTATTGTCCTCCTATATTGCTGTTTCTTCTTCCAGTCATATCATTCCTCTGCTGGTATTATACCTCTTGTTTTTGTGATTCTTCTACTGGCTTTCTTTCTTACTCGTGCTCTTATAGGTTATCGTCCTTTTTCGGCCTCCTCTTCCCTCTTCCTCCTCCTCTCTTCCTCCTCTTCCCATCCTTTTCCTCCTCTTCCTCCTACTCCCCTAAGCTTCTCGAACTCGCCAGACCATAAACGTTATGAGTCGCCAGGGACCTCCTTAGGCCCAGCCCGAGAACTGGAGGCTGGCGGGAAGGAAAGAGAAAAAGAAAAGGGAAGGAAGGATAAGACGGGGACGGAGGTAAGGAAGGAAAGGAAGAAGGAGTGAGTGATATAGGAAGAGTGGGGGAATTACTCGGGAATGCGGTAAGTTACACGTGCAAAAGTTCTTTCAGTGCAATAGGGGGTACGGTTATACGTTATACTAGCAACAAGAGCAAGTCGTATGTCATACTTGCAACGAGAGGAAGGATATATGCCATACCAGCAGCGAGAAAAGAGAGAGAGATATAAATACAGACTAAAAGCAAAAGACTAAGTTTGACAGAGTCGAAGAAAGATGAAAAACCACCAACGAGTCAATAACGATAACAATATTATGTTCCTGAAAAACAAAATATATATCCCAATGTCTAGTTACACTAATATGGCCAACAAAGTAGATAATCAGACAAGCAAGCAGGTAATTAAGCAGACAAAGAAATATTAACAAGTAAGCAATGAACCAAGTATAGATAGACAGGCAGATATAAGCTATAGACACAGAGAACCAGACACAGACAGACATAGAACAGATCTTCCACAAAGATGCAGGAGAAATACAAACATCAATAGACACACACTCTCAGGAGGCTCAGGAATCTGTACACCAGTTGATTGACAGTTAAGAGGCGGTACCAAAGAGCCAAAGCTCAACCCCCGCAAGCACAATTAGGCAATTAGGTAAGTACACCCTCCCGTGGCCTCACTATCTTAACTCCTATTTAACGGTTAGAAATACACTAAGTGGAATATCGGAGCACTAGGAATGAAATGCAGGAGAATTGCATAAAATATTGGAATACTTGGTGAAATGCATGACTACAAGGTGGAATATGGGAGTACTAGGGAAAAATGTAAATGAACTAGGTGAAATACATTGAAAACTTTGTAAAATAATTTAAAACTCTGCAATATACCGTAAAACTGCAAAAAAAATGTAAAACTTTTTGCAAAATAATTGAAAACTTTGTGAATTATGTAACTACTATTAGAATTACATCCACTTCTCGGCACAGGTAAACTGTTTCCAATCAGAAAACTCAGGATATCACACAGTGATATCACTAACATATAACTGTTCTAAATATAAGTTTCAATTTACCCCTTGCCTTCTTCAGTATTACAAAAATTCACATGAAATACCAATTCTATACTTAAATAATACTACAACCTGTCATTCAGTTAAGTACTCACTGTTGCCAATAAACTAACCTGTCGCTCAGTTAAGTCTTTACTGTTACCAGTAACCTAAAAGACGTCAGAAGAATTCACAAATAGCACAAGGCGCGTGTTAATTAAGAAAATTATTAATACAGTCGTGCGCCAATCGTCTGGCGTCTGTTAAAGGGTGGTAGTTATGTTCGTCTGAAGTCATTTGGTGTTTTTTTCCAGTGTGTGTTTTTGTCTCGAAACATTTGTGGTGGACTCGCTTGGCTGGTCACTTAATGAGGTGGAGGAGTAGGGAGAGAAGGGAGGAGAAACAAGGAAGAGGAGGAGAGATAAAAGGAAAGAAGTGGAGGAGAGAGGAAAGGAAGAAGAGGAGGATCGTCAAGCCACAGCAGAAACAGAAGCAAAAAGTGATTACAGCGGTGACGAGAACAAAAGTAATGACCCGCGAACAGAAACGAGAAAGGAGATGAGTTTTGCAGTACGAGACACGGGGTGTACGCTGTACTGGATACGAGGAACATGAGTACAAGAAGCGCTCTGCAGGGTACCAGGGAAAAAGTACATTATACAAGATACGAAGTATGGGGGGTTACTAGAGAGAATTGGGAATAGGGCATTGGGTACGAGGCAAGAGCTACAGGGGAAAAGGTACAAGGTAAAAATTACAGTGCACAGGGGGAAAAGGTACAAGAAACGAGGTAACAGCTCCAGCACCAGCGTACGTAGGAACAAAGCAAGCAGCAGGAACAACACTTTACACAAGGAACACTCGCAGCAAACAGGACCGAAGGGCAGCCACTGGCACAGGTGCAATATTAGAAGATTAGGACTAATCCTAATCAGAGCTCTAATCCTGTCCTAAAATAAGACAGGATTAGAGCTCTGAGATCAGATAGTATCGCTTTCTTCACACACCTCTAAAGTGTAGCTATCAGCACGATAAATACTAAACTAACATGAGAAACAAAAGCAGTCGGAAACAGCAACAAAAGCCACAATAGAAAAGCCTCAAATGCAAAAGGGACAAACAATCGTAATGGAAGCATGAGTAGAAGTAACAGAAGCACTAACGGCAATAACTGAAACATGTGCAGCAACGCCAGAATCGTTAACAAGAGCAACAGCAGCAGGAGCGCTAACAAATGCGGCATCAGGTGCAAGAAAAAGAAAAGCAGAAGTAGCAGCAGCCGCCAACGATACTGCAACAAAAGTAACAGCAGAAGCAGTAACAACAGTAAAAGCTACAGTAGCAACAGAAACAGGAAAAGGGAGCAATATCAGCAGCAATAACAGAAGCAGCAGCAGCAGGAGGGAGAAGAGGTAAAGCAGCAGGAGCTGCAGCAGAAGATAAGTCAGATACTCTCCACTTTTCTCCGTGCCTTTCAACTCATATATGACGTGACCGAGGTTGTGTGGGTGTCAGGCATTAGTCGTAAACACGGCTCCTCGTGACACCCAAACGCCACTTCTCTATCTCCTTGATGGACCCCTCGCAGATTTCTGGCATTTCTTCCTCTCATAATGCCCCGTTCCGCTTTCAGCACGTTCCTTTCACCTCTTCATTCTCCATCTTACTCTCTCTCTCTCTCACGCACACAAAACTTTCTACAAAAACAATGAATAGGAAAAGGGGGTGCCTGAAGGATAGAAAACAAAGGGTCACAATTGAAGAGAAGTTGAGCTGGAAGAATGTAACAAATGAGATCTCGAAGGCTTAGGTTATAAAAATATTTCTGTTTCATATTTATGCGAATGAGTTTCTTCCTGAGTTTGAATTACAAGATGACCTTGACCAGTTCCAAAAGTGGGCTGATTGAGTTGAACCCTCTATAAATGTAGGGTAATGTTAATAGGAAAGAATGATAAGAGTCCAGTAGAATTCTAGTGAGAAGAATTCAAGAGATAAAAATTCGGAATTCATGTAATTCCAGCATTACCTCCAAGAGGCAAACGTAAACAGTATAACATCGGCAGCATATGAAAAGCTGGAAAACATTATAGAGTCTTAAAAAATCTAAATAATATTTTTTTAATGAAATATATATACGTCTATGTGAAACCGATACTAGAATACGCAGCACCGGCGTGGAATCCGTACCGCTTGAAGTACAAAACTTGAAAAAGTGCAAGCGTGCTCAAAAATGATTAGTGTCTGAAAGCTCAATCTTACATCTCCAGAGAGGAGAAGGAACAAAGGGACATGATCACGACATATAAGGTTCTCAACAGGAAGAGAAAGATATGACGTAAGTGGAAGCTGTAAACACAAGTGAGAAGAAAAAATATAAGGAAATGCTCACTCCTTGTACAGATGTTCAAAAAAGTCAATACACTGAAAGAGGAAGTTGTGGAAGTCATCTGCATCCATAATTTCAAGGCCAAATGTCATTACTGTTAGAGAGCCAATGTTAGGTAACTACACACACACACACACACACACACACACACACACACACACACACACACACACACACACACACACAGGTGAGATCTGGTAGCACAGATCAGCCAAATAAAAATCGAAAAATATTCATTACAAAAAGAGTTGGAATTAAACGTAGCAAACTCTTAGTCCCCTCATGCAAACACAACTAGGTGAGTATATCTAGACGAGTACACCCCCCCCCCTTCACACAAACACACACACAGATGGAAACTATGTACCCAGATGAGCCATACAGATATTAGAAATAATTATTTTAGTGTCAGAGTAGTTGACAAATGGAATGCATTAAGAAGTGAGGTGGTGGAGGCTGACTCCATACACAGTTTCAAGTGTAGATATGATAGAGCCCAATAGGCTCAGGAACCTGTACACCTGTTGATTGACAGTTGAGAGGCGGGACCGAAGAGCCAGAGCTCCACTCCCTCAAGCACAACTAGGTGAGTACAAATAGGTGCACAACTAGGTGCACACACACACACACACACACACACACACACACACACACACACACACACACACACACACACACACACACACACACACACACGCTAGAACCATCCAGTGTGGGAGTATAAGCCAACAAGAGGGGAATAGGTCACACAGATCTCCATGGCCCCGCATGCTACAGCTGCCATCGTGCTTCCAAGAGGATCCAAAGGTTCCAGAGGTAAGGTACTCGTGAGGCACTCGGGGCCTCACAGTGCCCACAGAAGGAGCCGCAAACGATACTATATAGACAGTGTGGGACGGGGAAAGGCAGCTCTGCCGACCAACCTTCAGAGAAATCGACGTTGAATACGAACTCTTTGTATAGACAAAGACTTCAGTCATATGCAGGAGTTAGCGATGACGGTGGTGGCAAGGACGGGTTAGCGTGGGGGAGCGGGAGGGTGTTGTGGCAATTTTGAGTGAAGGGACGAGAAGGGAATAGTTAAAATAGGCGTTTTAAGGGGATGAATTTGTTAGAATAGGTGATGGGGGAATAGTTATCATATGGCTGGGTAACAAGTAGTTTGAGGAAGAGAAAGTTAAGATATGCTTGGTGCGGAAAATGGATAGGTAGAAGAGAGTTGGTGTGGAAAAGAGATAGTTAGAATGGGGATTGATACGGAATGATGGTTACGAAGTTATTGTTATTTATGCCTTTTTAATAAATTTTAAATAATAACAACATTGTATAGAATACATAACACTGAAGGAAAAACTAATATTTTACACAAGTGAAAGGAAAAGGTAATCATTAACAATTCAAATTTCCAATCATTCTACTTTTTCCATTTTGGTCTTCTCTATCATTTCCCAAATACATTTAACCATTCAGTAAAAACTAACTGACCTTTGTGGTAGACTGAAGAAGCCTTGCATGGATAGTGTTAATCAGTAAGAAATAGAAGCTTTTAGAGTAATGTACTGAATTTCTACGCTTCTCTCAACCCTCCCCCTTCCTCCTCCCCAACTCTTCCCTACCCTCCCGGTAGAGCACTGGTCTTGCTTCTTGCAGGTCGGCGTTCAATCCCCGACCCTCCAAGTGGTTGGACACTATTCCTCTCATCCGTCCTATCCCAGCTCCTTATCCACATGTCCCAATCCAAGTGCTATATAGTCGTAATGGCTTAGTGTTTTCGCCCGAAAAATTCCTCTATTACCTCCCCCCCCCTACCCATTCCCCCACCAGATCCCCCCTTCCCATCCCAATTCCCCTCTCCCATCCCCCCCCCCTCCCTCCACCCAGGTTGGCTTCTGCTCCATGATAGAGTACGTTCACATACTCTCTGATAGAACAGTTTTTAGACTATATTATAGACTAACCATTCCTGGGCAAACTGAAAAGACAGCGCCGTCGACTTTATTTTTAGCAAAGCTGAATGAATCTTCGCTACTCTATATATCTAGAGGACTCAATACATCGGCAACCTGTAACAGGTGACAGAACGAGAGGGAGAAATGTGGAAAGAAAATGGATTTGGGAGGATTTAAGAAACCGGTGTACCGATAAATGTGACATAGAGGACTACAGATTATCCATCTGAGACACAGATGACTAGAGATTATCCATCTGAGACACAGAGGACTAGAAATTATCCATCTGAGACACAGAGGACTAGAAATTATCCATCTGAGACACAGAGGACTAGAGATTATCCATCTCAGACATAGAGGACTATAGATTAACTATCTAAGACATAGTGGGCTACAGATTATCCATCCGAAACAAGAGGACTGGAGATTATCCATCCGAGACATAGAGGACTACAGATTATCAATCTGAGACAGAGGACTACAGATTATCAATCTGAGACAGAGGACTACAGATTATCAATCTGAGACAGAGGACTACAGATTATCCTCCTCAGACATAGAGGATTGTCCATCTGATACATAGAGGACTACAGATTATCAATCTGAGACAGAGGGCTACAGATTATCCATCTCAGACATAGAGGACTACATATTGTCAATCTCAGACATGGAGAACTACAGATTGTCCATCTGAGACACAGAAGACTACAGATTATCCATTGTCAGATTGAGTTGAAGAGAATAAAAGAGAATGTGAGATTATGTTGAAGAGACAGAAGGGAGTGTGAGAATGTGTTGAAAAGACTTGTGGGGGGGGGGGGAGGGTGCTTGTCTAACTGTGCCTACAGGGGAGTGAGGTCTAGTTCTTTATGTTCCACCTTGTTGTACCTGTTGCGTTACAACTTAACTATTCAGACATTCAAATTCTTTGTCGAATCTGGCCTTAAACTTGTGGATGGAGGTGGGTTCCCCAACTTGTGAAGCCATCCACAACTTGAAGATGATTGTGAGAGTGTGAGGTGGTGTTGTAAAAAATATTAAGAGTGTTTCTGTCCCGAATCGTCTATATCTTTCCGAACATCTCCACTGCCGAAGGAAACTAACAAATGTACTTTCTAATATTTATTTTACATTTATTATGGGCCTATCGCACTTTTGCAAAGTTGAATTTAGCACCATTATATATTTTTCTCTCATTACCAAAGAAGTGGAACTCAAATATTTTCGGAACGGGTGGTTACCCATCTAATGCTTACCAGACCCAACGGAGTTTAACCGGAGGGTTATACATATCATTCACTGTGCCACACCTAGTATGTGTTTTTGTGTGTGCATTTGAGTGTGTCAGCACGAAAGCATAAATCAGAATTTACAAGATAAGTGGTGGCCTGAAGTTAGTAATTTGTTGGTGGTTGGTGAAGATCAATGACATATTCTTTGTATGATAACAATGAGGTCTTTAAGCTGTGGGAGGGATAATCTAAACAGGTGGTGAGATTACACGTGTGTGTCAGTGGTGATGGGAATAAACACCTGCTCTCACACATGTGACTTTCTCGAATTTGTGAAGTGCTTCGAATTTGTATATATATATATATATATATATATATATATATATATATATATATATATATATATACTATATATAGTATATATATATATAGTACTACTAATTCATATAAGATCCTCAATGTTTGTATTCTAATTCTCATCCCATCCCTAATCTGGGGTTCTCCACAGCCTACAGGTAAAGTACCCAGATGCATCATTTATAACAAAAGAAACACACAGGTGTATAACAATCATTAGGTGGCAATATAGCAGGTGCTAGACCTCCCCCCCCCCTGCTTCATACAACTGTATAATCTTGCGTATAAATTCGTGATTGTTAAATGTATAAATTATAGTGTTACAAATATGTTCCAAATACTTTATTACCCCCCAGCGATTCATTGTTACAGAGAGTAAGTCAGAAATATGTGGCTAAAGGCATGCAATCCTACCTCCCCCCCCCCCACACACACACAAAGCATGAGAGTGATGAGTACATATGTATCATCCCATCGTCCTCGAATGATAGTATTTGTGGTAACTAATTGGTCCAAAGAGCGAATATGTACTGATGGACCACACGTAAACCACTTTTTTTTGTAACCATTCATTTATTAGGACTAGGGTTGCTAGAAGAAATTAAGTAATGTCTCATATTTATGCTGCGGCTAAAAAAAAGTCATTAGTTTGTCCAAATTCAGGTAATTCAAAAGATCACCTTTCTGGTGGTCCATCACTACATATTAAATAACCAAATAGTCATTTTCGGAGGATGGGCTGAAGTATACAACTCTCTCTCTCTCTCTCTCTCTCTCTCTCTCTCTCTTCATATATATATATATATATATATATATATATATATATTATATATATATATATATATATAATAAGTTAAATGAGAAAACTTGGACTTACTTCACATATAATGTTTTAAAGTCATCTTCAGGAGTTTTTTTTTTAACAGGACGTGAAGTTTGAGTAGAGAAAGACAAATGTATTTCTGTTTAATATTGTTATGTGGAACGTCTGTAAACATAAATAAATACCAGAAGTGCTTCTTATCCAATCACTAATCTCCTATCAAGACGACACTAATCACAAATCACCTCGCTAATGTTTTAATCAGAAGATACATGAAAATCTATTATTCCTGACTTAAGATTTGTTTGTCATCCTCCATTCCAGGAATATATTACTGGAATTTTCATCCATTATTCCAGACAGTTTAAGAGTGAATGTATGGTCACTCTGAGGTACAAGGACCAAATGCTGGCAACGTAGTTCAAGTGGGGTCTCACCAGTGCTACACAAACATGAAGGTTGACCTTTGTGCCCGAAACGACCTTATATGCCCGAAATGACTTTATATGCCCGAAACGCTTTGCGTAATAGTGGCTTTAGGCATTGTATGTACTAGCCCTATCTATTTACTCCATCACTCTGTACAATCACTTTTATGTATGTACCTTACCTAAATAAACATTTTGATTTTGATTTTGATTTTGATTTTTGTGCCTCTGTTATTGATGCTTGTCATAAATCCCAGCATCCCGGTTGCCAATTTATATCCATCCAAACTCATTCATATATATGTCTAACCTACGTTTGAAACAATCCAGTGATCGCACGTGTACTATCTTACTCGGTAATACTTTCCATAAATCAACAAGAACATAATCACTTATCCCACACGATTCCAGCACACTTCAACAGCTTACAGAGGTTTCCACAACTCATTCCAGACCGGCCAGTGCCATCCATCAACCTCCAGCATCCACGAGGTCATCCAACAAGAAGTGAGAATACAAGAGACGAGCACGGGGGAAAAAAAGAGCCATGTCATCTACATCATAATATCTTATCATCTTCATCTCAAACCGGCTGAGCCTCCTTCCAGGCAATGAACCCGCTTTACTTTGGCTACTTTGCAACATTCATGCAACACAAGGACCTTCTGAGTAAGATATAGCCACACTATGGCACCCTTCAGAACCAGAGGATCACAATATGGCCCTGCACTCACAGCCAGACTGAACAAAAGTACATGGAAGTATAATAATACAGGAAACTGTAGGGCAGATCCTATTTTTATCTACACAAGCATAATCGTGTATATTATGTGTGTGTGTGTACTCACCTAATTGTACTCACCTAATTGTGCTTGCGGGGGTTGAGCTTTGGCTCTTTGGTCCCGCCTCTCAACTGTCAATCAACTGGTGTACAGGTTCCTGAGCCTACTGGGCTCTATCATGTCTACATTTAAAACTGTGTATGGAGTCAGCCTCCACCACATCACTGCCTAATGCATTCCATCTGTTAACTACTCTGACATTGAAAAAGTTCCTTCTTACGTCTGTGTGTGTGTGTGTGTGTGTGTGTGTGTGTGTGTGTGTGTGTGTGTGTGTGTGTGTGTGTGTGTGTTTGACCTTTGCTTCGAACAATTCAGAAATTCCACGAATGTTATGTTACCTGGTTGGTTATTTGTTCCATAAATCATCTTACCTTTTTCCAAACCAGTATTTACTCAGGACTCTCCTGAACCTAAACATATTTATTGTTTCGTGTTCTATTTCCTCTTGATATATGTCAAAAACACCTTAATATTCGCTTTGACTTGCCCTTTCATTCGTGTGTGTGTATTTCAATAACATTAACCTGTACTCTTCGTTTTTTTATGTAAATTAAGGTTTCTTATCCTAATTTCCATAAGGATATTTATAATTCCTGGGATTAAACTTGCCATCTTTCTCTGTTCATATTTTAGTATGTTTATGTCTCTTCTGAAGTACGGAGACCGAGCTTGAACTATTTAATCTAATTGCATGCCTAAGGCAAGATAAAGGTGAAGAATAATATTAGGTGTCTAACTGTTCTTGAAATAAATCCTCGGGACCTATTTTCCTTATTCAGTGTTTTTAAACTTTTTTTTTATTGAAGACCCCCAATTAATCTTGATCCTTAGATACTTCCTGCACACAGACCTTGCAAGTGTAACATTGCTAAAATAGTAACTATTATCAACACATTGAGCGGTCCTTTAAAGATTTACTAATGCAACTTTTTTAAATTCCACAAGTATCAGCTTAATGGAATATAAAGTCCTTCACCACCAAACGTTTGCAATATGGGGCATTTGAGTCACTAAGCTAATGGGACTGACCGTCGGTGCCATACGCAAGTTGCAGTTGATGTTGCAGAAGCGGACAAGTAGCAGGAGGCCTCACGGAGCTTAGGGACTCAGGCCTCGTTGGATTCTGCATGAATTTGACCTCAAGCAACATTATGACGTACAAAGCTTGGAGTCTATGCATTGTGTGATAATGCGACTCCAGAAATTTATGCATTCAACATTATTGGACACGTATAGCAACGTCTAGTCATGCAAAATGTGGTCTAGTCCACAATTGTACTTTTTTTGTTTACTCTCTCTTTTTTTTTTAGCTTTTGTGTATGTTGACGATTGTGTGTTATACTGCTGTTGTGTGATTACTTAAATGTTGCCAGAAGAGTCGAGCTGTGCTCCAAGGCGCCTAAAGTTGTTGCTATGCAACGTAATTAGTATTAAATTGGTAGTGGCTTAAGTGAGTTGCAACACTTTCTTAGTGACCAGTCAGCTAAGACTTTTTTGTTTAATGGATTTCTTCTGTTGTGGGTATTTACGTTATATTAATATGTCGTTTTTGGTGTGGCCTCTTTACTGACGCTGTTCACGTGTAATATGTTATTAAAGAGGGTGACCCTCTTTCACCCTCTTGGGTGAAAGAGGGCTCTGACGATCACTGTCTGGAACCTGAACGTCCACCTCCTGGGGCTCGTGTGGCCCTCAGGCTCTGCTTCAGGAGGCTGGGGTCGTTCTTGTCATTGCTGGAGTGGTTCTCCTCCGGCCCCGACCACGGCGGTCTCCGGGTTTGGAGTCCCTGTGCCTTCTTTCACCAACTTCGAGGTCAACTAAGGAGCTCACAGTTCCTGCGACGGCGCTGAAACCAATCGTATTGGCGTTTGCCTTTCCATTAGAGACTTTCGGCGCCGTAGGAGAGAGGGGACCTGCTGCATGGGTAACAGCTTTTCCTCCGTATCAACCGACCCTGGTTTTGCGCCCTGTAGACGCCACTCCAGACCGACAACCAGACCGCAACTCCGTAGCCTTCTGAGACTTATGGATGTCTACTACTACTAATAATAATAATGATTTATACTTTTTCTTTGAAATAACTACAATGTTCTGACGTAACAAAAGTTTGCAAGCTTCACCATAATACCTTACTTATTCTACCCCTAGTTATAACAATACACAAAATACTAATATTAACTTATATTTGCGACAAAGCTGGTATTAATTGCTAGTATTTACAGACTACGAAACAAATGTCGAGTGCATTCTTGAAGATAATTACAGCTTGGTTGTGCAAAGGTTGTGGTCAGCAGCACCTTGAATGAGCATAACCTGAAGATGAGTCAAGGACGCCTGCAGCTTGGATGAGCATTAGCCTGAAGTTGAGTTAGGACGCCTGCAGCTTGGATGAGCAGGAAGGATCATGATATCTAGCTATCAACATCGTCTGTGCTTTCTCAGCAGTAAATGTTGCCTCCTAACAGCTCTCACCTCAGGCAGGTATCGCTGCAAGTTGGTGATTAATGAACCTCGTGTCAGTGGTAATCTCGTCTCTTGTATAAGATAAGGCTGGAATTTAATTATCAACGTAAGCTTCAGGTACAGTAATTCGTTGCAGTAGACACTCCACAACAAGGAACCAAACGCATTACCCTGATGTACGTTGCTGCCAATAGACTGACTTTCAGATTCTGCTTCGCTGAGGACAGATCTTGGGAATGTGTTCTTATAGTTAACTAGCTGTATCTGAGTAAGAGGTCACCTCTTACTAGCTGCTGCTTACTAGCTGTAACTAGCTGCTCCTGAGTAAGAGGTCACCTCTTACTAGCTGCTGCTTACTAGCTGTAACTAACTGCTACTGAGTAAGAGGTCACCGGTACCGACAGCTTAAGCAAGAAACTAAATAACCATTTCTGGTCAAAGATACCTGTGATGTTTAGTACCACAACGCACTTGAGTAATCCGGTGACTGATGCCGCTTAGTGGAAAGCTTGAACAAAAGTTGAACAACAGAGAGCGGTCTTTCATGGAGCCTTTTTTGGCATTCACAGAGTAACGGAAGGCCAAAAGAGGATTTTTGTGTGTGTGTCATTATTGTTACAAGTTTTTGCCAATGGTTGGCAGCAC
This sequence comes from Procambarus virginalis, assembly GCA_020271785.1. Classification (NCBI taxonomy): domain Eukaryota; kingdom Metazoa; phylum Arthropoda; class Malacostraca; order Decapoda; family Cambaridae; genus Procambarus; species Procambarus virginalis. Next base: position 5,735,635 of record WNGS01052365.1, read on the forward strand.
TGACATCGGTCGGTGGCAGCTAAGGGTTAAACGGCTGATTCTTTTGTGGAGTGGAACTACATTTGTCATCTTCCAGTGGAAGAGTCACATTACGAGAGGTAGGGTGAGTTAGTACAGGTAACTAGGAGCAGATACTCACCAGTCTGTCGAACTGCACAATAATCTTGAGATAACTTACCTTAATTCCCCGCTCTCTTTCCTTATTGCTCCCTACCTCTTTCTCCCTCCCTCCCTCCCTCCCTCTTACATCTTATGTAAAACCACATTGGAAGATGAAGAACCGGCCTGTTATCCGCATCTTATGAAGCACCCAAGTGTTTAGTGGAAGAACTGAGGATTAAGCTACGATAATGAGCACATGGAAACACTCACAGATAACCACAGGGAAATATTACCAGATAAACGAGTGAAATGAACACAGCATTGAACTAATGGTGATCGTATTTATGTGAGCCCATCAGGTATAGGATGTGTGTGTGTTGTATAATATGTGTATGTTTGTATGGTGTGTGTGTGTGTGGTGTTGTACTTCACAGAGTAGTTGTACTCATCCTAGTTATGCTTGCAGGGTCGAGCACGCAGCTCTTAATCCCCACCTGT
>WNGS01052365.1:5747545-5759751 GCA_020271785.1 Procambarus virginalis
GTCATTTATGTGTTATGAAGAGAGAGAGAGTGTGAGAGAGGTCCCGGAGGGGGTGTGGTTGGGTTGGCAGGGGACAGTTGGGGGGGGGGATTGTGAGGGATGGTTGGTTGGGGGCGGTGGTGGCAGACTGGGGATGACGAGACTTGCTGGAGTAGTTAGAGAGAGAGGAGAGAGAGAGAGAGGAGAGAGAGAGAGAGAGAGAGGAGAGAGAGAGAGAGAAGAGGAGAAGAGAGAGAGAGAGATGAAAGAGTGCGAGAAGATGAGGAGAGAGAGAGAGAGAGAGAGAGTAGAAGAGAGACTGAGAGAGAGAGATGAGAGAGAGAGAGAGAGAGCGAGAAGACGAGAGAGATGGACGGGTGAGATTGAGGTGAGACAGAAAAAACGAAATGAACAACGGATAAATAGAACAACTGACAAAAATTAACACAAATACAGCTGTATCATTCACAACCCAGCATCTTGGTACTGTACCATCGTACCACTCGACACAGGAATCTCAAGTCAAACCAAACACAAAAAGTACCTGGAGCTGCGCCATGTACCATACTGGTACCATTGTAACCATCATATTCCGGAATTGTCCTCACTACCTCGTTTCCTCACTGGTAAAAAAAAATGGGGAGAACGGGGGGGTTGCTCTGAGTAAGCCATTAGTAGCAGGCGTCTGCTTCATGCTGAAGCTGCATTTCCCTGTTTTTTTATGTTACTATTTGTTTTCATCAGGAAGCCAGAGGCGACCGTCTGCGATAGATCTTGAGAATAAATCACGTTATATATCGCGGGCACACTATCGCAGTATAACACCTCTTAGCTCGTTGGGTGAGTATGACAGAGGGTCTTTCCTTCAGATAAACCACTAAGGCGTATCACCGTAACTTTTCTACAAGTCTACCAGGACACAGCTAGGGCTCAACATAAGACCTCACTTCTTATTGTCATTGTCTCAGCCCATTGAGGCAGAGGGGTGTGGAGCGGGAAGGAGAAGGGAAGGTGGGGGGGGATTGGAGGGCGGATCTAAAAAGAGGGGGTGTAAAAAGGGGAGGTGAAAAGGGTACAATGGGATGGGAGGAAGAGCAATAGACCGGAGAGGAGGAAGAAGGAAAAGAATAAAAATGCAGGGAGTGCCAACACACACACACACACACAAAACCCGTTGAGAAGCGGGACCAACAGAGCCAGAGCTCAACCCCCGCAAGCACAACTAGGTAAGGTAACAACTTAGGTAAGTACACACACACACACACACACAGCAACACACACACACACCCACAACACACACACACACACACACACACACACAGCACACTACACACACACACTAACACACACACAACACACCACACACAACACACACACCACACACACACCACACGCACGCCTGCTAAATGACTGGTCATTTAGTCATTCAGTCGAAGAGACAGAGAAAACATGTTCGCGACATATTAGATTCCCAGAAGCATTGACAAATAAAGATAGAACTGAAAAGTTGAAGTTTAAACAAATGCCAGACGAGACAACATTTGCGAAAACTTGATACATCAACGAGCCATAGGGATGTAAGAGAGAATTTCTCCATTAAAGACTGATCAAGTGGAATGGAGCAGAAGTGGAATCTAACCCCATCGACAGTTTCAAAGGAACTTATGATAAGAAGCACGAGGGTCTTGAGCCAATAGACCTTAGGCAACCGAGAGGTGGGTACCCGGGAGCTAAAGTGTGTCCTGAGAGAACACATAGGTAAGTGCACATAGGCGAACACATTTAACGGTGATAAGGCAAGAAATCACGAAGCAAATAACATCAAAATCAGAAAAAAATACATATATTTTCAAGAGGAATTTTCAAACCCTTGATAACGAGATGAGTGATGAAGAGACAGATAGGAAAAAGCGGATACATTTGTTGTGCTTGTTGCTGATGGTGATGGTGATGGTGATGGTGATGGTGTTGGTGATGGTGATGGTGGCGGTGATGGTGATGGTGAGGGTGATGGTGATGGTGATGGTGATGGTGATGGTGGCGGTGATGGTGATGGTAATGGTGGCGGTGATGGTGGTGGTGTTGTTGAACCTGCAGATATAAAAGGACATACATATTAATGATCTTATTGAAGGACAAGGGCGGTGATGAAGGTGTGAGTGAAGAGGGGGGGGGGAAGAGGGCTAGGGGAGGGGACGTAAGGACGTACCCAGGGAAGGGGGGGGGGGGGGGAACTCGTAATGTGGCAGGTGAAGACTTGACCAAGCAGGGGGGAAGAGGAGGAGGAGGAATGAGGTGAGAACTTAAGAGAGGATGGTTAGACTTAGACTTGACTAGTGAGGAGAAAGCTTAGACTTGACTACGGAGGGGAAAGTGATGACTTGACTACTGAGGGGAGGAAATAACTCGACCACTAAGAAAATATGAGAACTTAAAAGAGTAGACGAGGCATTGAGTGGAATAAGAGAGGACTTGAAGAGGTAGGTAATGTCTTGACGGGGGTACGTGAAGGGCTTGAGGGGGTAGGTTAGGTCCTGAAGTGGGTAGGTGCAGGCTTGATAAGGGTAGGCAATGACATGAGGGAATAAGTAAGGACTTGAAGGGGTAGATGGTGACTTAAGGGAGTAAATGATGGCTTTGAGCGAGGTAGGTGAGGGCTTGACTGGGTAGAAGATTGCTTGATGGGGTAGAGGAGGGACATGAAGGGCTAGGTGATGGCTTGAGAGGGTTTGGATAGGACTTGAAGGAGTAGATGAGGGCTTGAGGGGGGTGGGAATGGGTAATGGAAACAGGGGTTGAATAGTAGGGGTGAGAGCCATTTAAACAAATAGTACATATTTATTATAGAGCTTTTAAGTATAGCAACTTTTCAGAGAATAAGATAATATAATTATAAAGAGAAAGCGCTGAGTTACTATAGCTCCGGAGCACTTGAGAGGAACATAGGACAGACTAAGTACTGGTATATATGAGATACTAGACCTCTATCCTCTGTGATAATGAATTCTTCTCTTTGGCACTAAATCCCTGCGGCACTGAACAGCAGGATCATCCCCCCGTGCCTAAAGTTTTGACATAATTTCTAAGATGAGGCCAAATTATGTTTAATAATCTGTTTTCTCAGGTTCCTTTGACCTTGCGATGTTACCACGTATTTCGCCTACGGGGGACTAGGCAAACCCCAGTTCGAATCCCGGGAAGTTGAGATTCTCGTCGCACTGGCTCATTCAGGTGCGTTTACGGACGCAGCGATAACTCACCTGCTTCTGCCTGACCTACTAATCTGCTTTTAAGACTATTCTCACTTTGGCAACCTCCTGGCCTGCTGCCTTCTCTACCCTGTTCTCTGGCCTGCTGCATTCTATACCCTATTCTCTGGCCTGCTGCCAGAGAATAGGGTAGAGAGTAAGGTAGATGCTACCCTCCACACTATACTGCCCCTTGGCCTTCTCGCTGTATAACGTCTGCTACTCTGAACTTGGCACGGTGAAATACCTATCTCTCAAGGCCTGCTTACCTTGGCTTCGTGTTCCATAGGCAGCATTTCCTTCTCTTCCATCTCACCTCTCTTTCTCTCTCTCTCTTTCCCTCCTCCGTCTCCTGCTTCCTCGCTTCCCCTACTTCCTTCCTCCATCTCTTCATTCCTCTTCCCTACCATTCATTCCAGTCAATGTTGACTGACTCCATTTTCAAGAATGTACTGATTGCCTCCAACGCCAAGATGCAGGCTGAAAAGCCCTGTTGCAACCCGCCAAAAAGCAATTTTCCAGCCCGCCAAAAAAGCAATTTTCCAGCCCGCCAAAAAAGCCGCCTTCTCCCGCCCGCCAAAACGTCCCGCCCGACACCCCCCCCCCCCCAGTCTTCCACGAGCCCGACCACGTGTAAAGGAATTTGATTCGGAATCGTTACTCTGGTGAAACAGTGTTCAGTTCTAAAGGGTTCTAAGGAGGCTGGGCCGATTCACATGGGGGTCGGAAGCACGCCGAACGCAACCTTAAGGTCCCCTGATATATGGCTCACGACGCACACCCTTTGATTTGATCACATTAGGGATGGACGCTGGTGACAGTTCAAGAATCGAAACGCTTCGAGTGTTCCCATTTAGTTTCGACCGCTTGGAGGACCTTCTCAGTACGGTTCTCGTCGCTAACACCTGAATAAACCACGAACGAACCCGTGTGAACCCGAGTGAACGCCAGCGTACGGGCCTGTGTTCACGGCCGCTAACTGATAGGGGAACAAAAACTAATGTAAACCCACCAACCTCACCTAATCTCTCTTAACCCTTTTGAAGTTTGGCGGTATCTTTTCTTAAAGTCTTGGGGCGAGTTCCTGACGATGTAGATTTTAAGGATAGTCGAACAGACAGAATACTGGCACAAAATTCTATCCCTCCCCTTCCCCCCTCATCCCCCATTCCAGGAGCCCCCAACACCACAACATTTTGCCTATAAACTGCACAAACATACGAGACTCGCATCCCCAAACGGCTCTAACGCCAGGGGTCAACGACAGCAACAGACACACGCAAATTATGTCGATTTCCTCAAGAATATCTAGACCTTAAAGGACAGTCTAGATTGTCTAGATTGACAGAATACTACCGCAAGATTACCACTGTTGTCTCTACACCCTCAATATCACCCCATAAACAGACGAGGAGTCACAATAACGTGGCTGAAGTATGTTGACCAAACTACACACTAGAAAGTGAAGGACGACGACGTTTCGGTCCGTCCTGGACCATTCTCAAGTCGATTGTGACTTGACTTGATCAATCGACTTGAGAATGGTCCAGGACAGACCGAAACGTCGTCGTCCCTTCACTTTCTAGTGTGTAGTTTGGTCAACAATCACCTCATAAACATCGTTCCAGGTTCCTAAGGCTCCCCACTAGCCGTGTCCCGTCTGGCAGGACTACTCAACAACTGATGTATTCACTAATGAGCTTTTACTTTGAACTGAAGAAGAAATCTTAACGTGGGTTTCAGTTTAGTTCATTTATTATGCCAATGTACTCCATTATGTGAGTGGTGGTGGTGGACCCGTCCAGTGAATAGTTGCGGATCCCAAATCTATCCTGTGAGTTGTAGCAGACCCCAAATCTATCCTGTGAGTTGTAGTGGATCCCAAATCTATCCTGTGAGTTGTAGTGGATCCCAAATCTATCCTGTGAGTTGCAGCAGACCCCAAATCTATCCTGTGAGTTGTAGTGGATCCCAAATCTATCCTGTGAGTTGTAGTGGATCCCAAATCTATCCTGTGAGTTGTAGTGGACGCCTTACCAATCCGGAGAGTGAACCCTCTACTTTTCCTATGAGGCTCTCGATAGATATGTAGCTCATTAGCACTCACAGGATAGGCATGAAATCCATCTCTATCCTGTGAGAGGGTAATGACTTACATAATACACACGCTGTGAGTGATAACGGAAGAGCATATAGAGGAATATAAAGAGCTCAGGAATTGAACCCCAACACTCACTTAGCTAAGAAAGTTACAGCTAACTATAGAGTTTATTAAAATGAGAAGTTAAAATCATTGTATCAACTGATCATAGGCTGCAAAGGCTGAGTTAAGGACCTAATGTCCGACCCCTTCAAACAAAAACAGGTGTATACATATTAATACACCACTTATGTATGGACCCACATACAGAGAAGGAGCACACGTGTCTGGAGAGAGAGAGAAGGGCATGAAAGAGTATGTCTGGTGTTGGCAGGGCACGGAAGGTCGTGTCTGGAGTAGGAAGGGTACTGAAGGGTACTGAAGGGTATGTCTGTAGTAAGGAGGCTAGGGCAGGGTGTATCTGGAGCAAGGAGAACATGGAATGGGAGTCTGGGTCCAGGAAGCTATTGCTCGGAAACTGGAGATTTCGTCAACGAAAATCCGAACACTTTCTTTGACCAAGCATTCCGTTCTTTAGAAATTGTTGTACATATAACGTCCGATTTTTTTAACAATAGACATCAATTCTGCGCGGTGGTCGAAGCTGGCATTAATACAAATACCCAGGAATTGGCATAATATTCTCGCAACATTTTCACAATTGTCAATTGGACATTCGTTCTTCAGTGGATTTCCAGTAAAATGTTCTTACCCAAATTACATAAGAGTGTTAAAATAAATGATATACAAGTAAANTATTTCTCTCTCTCTCTCTCTCTCTCTCTCTCTCTCTCTCTCTGGTTCTGGTTAAATTGAACTTCTTTTCTTTTTTTAGCGATGGTGTAATGCCCTTTTCATAATTTTTTCCCAGGCCGTGATTTTTTTTCCCTTAAACCTGAGAGACGCGGTCCTTCTGTGGTAGCCAAGATACCGTGATAATTCCCATGTGGGGGGTGGAGGGGGGGGGGATTCTTGTCCGTTTATTTCAGCGTTTTATGGAGCTTTTTGATTATGTTTTAATTCGTTTCCACTCGTTAAGTCTTTCTTTCCATCCCTCTTTGTCTGTGCGTTTCCTCCACGTCTTAAGTATTTAAGAAGTTCGCTTTTTTCTTTACTTGCTTACTTCTTCCCTACAGTCCATTCTTTCTCATGTTCTTTCTTGCTCTCTAATACTCACTCCTCTCTCCAGTCCTGCCTAATATTTCCTCTGTCTCTCATACTCTTCCTACATCCTTCACCTCTCTCACCCTTCCTGCCTCCTATTCTCTTTTTTATGCCACTTCACATATCACCTAATTCCCTCCCTCCCATTTCCCTTCCTTCCTTTTTCCCCTTCCTTCCCTCTCTCTCGCCCTCCCTTTCTCCTCCCAATTACCCCAATCCTACCCCCTTGCACCCTTCCCTCCTTCCTTCCCTTCCTTCTTCCTCCTCCTCTCTCCCTCCCTTCCTCCTTCTTTACCTCTCTCCTACCATCTCTTCCATCCTCCTAGATTGGCTAAAACTAAGTGGAATCGCCTCTGTACTCCAGTACACTGGCGCCTCGCTGGATGTCGTGAGAACGTAGGGAATATGTGAGGATAAAAATGATAAAAAAATGAGTTGAGGGAGGGAGGGAGGAGGAGAAGAAGAGGGATACATGAGAGAGGAAGAGAGCCGGGAAGGGTTAAAGAGGGGAGGGGAGAGGGGGACTGGCCTAGTGGGGAAGGGGGAAGGGAGTGGGAAAAGAGGGAACACCTGGAAGGAGAACTTTGTACACACACACACACACACATTGTGGGTACCTCTTGCCTTGCTCTACTCCTGCTGGAAAGGAGTGGAAGGGGTGAATACGGGGCAGGGGGAGATAGATTGGTTGGAGAGATAGACAGGTTGGGGGGGTAGGAGGGGAAAACAGGAAAGATGGAGGGAAAGAGGTCAGTGGGAGGGAGGTGTGTGGGACGGGTTGGCAGGCCTGGGCATGGAGCGTATCGGAGTGATCTTCGTGTTTAGCAGAGTGTTATGCCTGGTATGCAAATGAGACACCGTCTCACAGCCTGGCGGCGCCTAGGCCTATTTCAGCCTTTCCGCGTACACCACCACCTTGGAATGTGTTCGCCTTCCCTTGCTGCGACTTCGCTCCAGTCCTTGGCTCTTTAGAATTGGGCGGTCTTCACGAATCTTTGCAGAGGAGTATCGTTAAGGACTTGTGATTCGACAAGTGGTCAACGGATCAAGAGGGTCTAGTAGGGTGGACAGGATCAAGAGCCTATATGAATCCGAAGCCAAAAACCCGCGCGCGTTTATGGACAAGGCCACTATGTCACACTAGCATTTAGCTGGAAAACGTTTGCCTAACTTTATTGATGTATTTTGGGGGGGAAAGTTGGATTTTATGTACCTATAACATTTTAGTTCTTTATTGCAGGCACTGTTCGGGACAAGCCAGAAGCATCCCCGCCTCACAGAGGTAATTCTGTCAAAGTTTGTTAGAAAGGAAGCCGAGTCGAGGATGAGATCTGCGGGAATCGCAACCACTCCCGTTGTCAACGAGGTGATAGTCACTTTTGTTTAAATGTATCTGTAACTCGCTTTTCTTTGCGTATCTACGCCTTTGTATTTTTAAGATTTGGGTTCTGAGATCCGCATCTCCAGCTGATAGTTTATCGTTCCAGTGGCTTGCAAACTGCTCCTTTTTTAATTTTAAAATGTGAATGGAGATTTTTTACTATCTATACCCATTTAGGTGATTACATTTATTCACTACCTCTCCCACTGAAGAACTCCCCTGGACAGATACCTTAGCGATCTTATATGTCCCTAACATAACACCACTTTACCTATATTTGCCGGCGTTGTCATATAGAGTTATCTTAATATTTCTACGTACGTTGACCAATCCACACATTAGAAAATGAAGGGACGACGACGTTTCGGTCCATCCTGGACCATTCTCAAGAATGAGAATGGTCCAGAAGGGACCGAAACGTCGTCGTTCCTTCATTTTCTAGTGTGTGAATTGGTCAACATACTTCAGCTACGTTATTGTGACTCCTCGTCTGCTTTCCATGTACTTTTACATATATATATCAGTATGTATAAAACTACTTGGTATGTATAAATACAGTACGTATAAAAAAACAGCATTGTACATAGTATTGCACGCAAGGTAATTTATGTGGGCGTTACTTTATGTAGGCATTATTTCCGGATGAATATTATTATATTGAGATGTTGGACATCCTTGCAAGTCATTGTATTTTTCTTCGGGTATTATTATGCAAAGTATACGTGGTATTCATAACTTATACTCTCGTGCGCAAGGACGCACACGCACCCACTCACACACACGCGCACGCCGCATGGTGACTTTTGCCTGAAGGAACACGAAAGATGTCATGATGGTATTGGCATGTTGATGAACGCATGTGTGTGTGTGTGTGTGTGTGTGTGTGTGTGTGTGTGTGTGTGTGTGTGTGTGTGTGTGTGTGTGTGTGTGTGTGTGTGTGTGTGTGTTCCTGAATTTGCGATGATCACGTGTCTATGAATTCCAACCCATGTGTTGATAAACATGTGCATATTTTTGTATTGTGTGACTGCATGTGTATACGTATGTGAGTGTGCAAGTCTGCATTTGTGCAGGTTTGCATTTGTGCAGGTATAACCGTTATAGTGCATCCATGCGTGCTTGTGTATATATTCATGGATATACATGGGTGTACGCCACTTATATCATGTATGAATCGTATTATAAACAATCAGTGTGTAATCGCCAGCAAAACGTCATTCCCTTTGACCATCGAAATAACATCCTGTAATGATATAGAAGGAAATGCAGAATAGACTTTTTGAGGAGTAGAATTGCCAAAGGCACAATCAGAGAGCACTGTCTGATCATCATAAGGGGGGATCCAAGGCTGCTCAATACTCTCCCAGCAAGCATTATAAATATTGCAGGAACAAATGTGGATTTTTTCAAAAAAGCAATTTGCTAGGTTCCGCAAGAAGTATCGGACCAATTCTAATGGGTATGCTTGCGCTCCGCTCCAAGCAACAGCATGTTGGACCATCCCAGTACGATGCGGAACAAAGAGACAGCGTAGTATAGACGCAAAAGAACATCAAAATAAAAATCCAGCAAAACAGCTGTCGAGGCAACGACTGCTTGTCCCCCTGCAGATACGAGTGGCACCCATTAGTCGACTGAAAAATATTTGAATTGAAGAAAACGGACACAATCTATCGCTGACAGACGATCTTGGAGACAACCTCTGTCACTTCCTTTTAGTATCTGTCCAACTGCACATTTTGCTTCGTCCGGGAGGAGAGGTCATCGGCCAGTTCCTGTCTACCTTTGGGACCCCATGATGTAGTCTCTGGTCCTCCATAATCGCGCTCCCAGTTTGATATTGCGAGAGATAGTCAAGAGTTTGCTTCATCCTCTTCAGTACAGCGAGCGATTATTGCGTTCACTGTTGTTCGTTGCAAGGAAAAAAATGGCAAGGGACATTGCCCTAAAACAGCTCACAAGCCGAGTCTGCAAATATCCGCATCACGACAAACGGAGGCCAAAGTATACAGGTGCCAAAGAATACAAATGTTGAGTATACAGATGTCTAAATATCCAAGTACATCGGCGCATACGGTCACCACCTTCCTCACCACCACAAGCACAACCACGACCACCACAACCACGACCACCACAACCACCGCCACCACGACCACCGCCACCACGACCACCACCACCACCACCACCCCACCACATGCGGCTATCACCTCACCCAGCAAGACAATTTACGTTCGACGACTCCCTAAAACCGGATTGCTCCTTGCTTGTACTTTTGTTGCACCCTGACCTCGCTGGAGCGATCACCAGCTGATGTGGAGTGCTCCTTATTAGAGCATTTGTTGTGTGTGTGTGTGTGTGTGTGTGTGTGTGTGTGTGTGTGTGTGTGTGTGTGTGTGTGTGTGTGTGTGTGTGTGTGTGTGTGTGTGTACAACTCACCCGGTGTATATTGCAATGACCTCCGACCTAACTTCGTATCTCGCCTCCTTTTGAAATTATAAATATAATTGTCTTCTACAACACACTCGTTTAGCTCACTACATTTAACTACAACTCGTAAGCTAAAAAATACTTTCTATATAGATGACCTGTGTCTCAGGCGTCCATCTATGCCCTCTTGCTTTATTGGTATTTATTGCAAAAAAATAGTCGTTTTTAATTTTGTCCTCCCTCTTCATTTCCCTAAGTATTTTATATATCACTAACGTGTCTGTTCACTTCTTTCATCTTCTTCCACTTCCACACTTTCCACACTTTCATTCACTTCTTCCAGTTGTCATCTTTTAAGCAATATCTGCAGTTTATCCAAGACAATCAGAAGCCTTCTATGTGCTCTCTTCAATCCTAATGTTGTTGTTTTAGATTTAGCTACTCAGAACAAGAAGTTACAGTAGCACGGGCTATGGTGAGCCCGTAATCCATCCTATTGATTTGCATAAGTTTTGTACGACTATTAACTATAGGTTCGCTCTCCAGCATCTCTTGTACTGCACTGCACCAAGCCAGAATTTGCCCTCGCCTTTACTAACAAAATATCAGAGTTCGTTACAAAAGCTTTATTAATTACTTATACAACACAGTTTTACTGGACACGTGGCCAATACGGGTATCGACCAGTAGGCACACAGAAAATAAAATAATAAATCATTGCAAACAGTGTCTAAATTGGCCTTGACTGCAATGAAATCAAAATCTCTGTCTTTCTTGAACTAAGCAAAACATCTGACTGTCAACCGTGCATTATTGCAACCGCAGCAATATACTTAAGGTATTAAAAACTCCTCGCTAAACTGGTTTGCGAGCTCTTTAATGGACATGATACACTTCGTATCATTCACAAGTGCGGCTTCAGACACAATAATATGTGACGAAGGAGTCCCTCAAGGGGTAAATGTTAGGACCTGTTTCCTTGCTGAATATAAATGATACTTGTTCTCTCATCAGAAACAAATACGGAGTTTGTTAAGTTGAGTCGTCACAGCAATCTCCAAGACTAAGTGCAGAATTCGGCAAGTCTCACCAATGATTTATTGCCAATGTATAGATGCTGTTTTAAACTAAATACACTGTGCGATATAGTACATACATAGAAATAATTATTCAGAGGGTAGATCGTAGAAAGAATACAGCCTGAAAGAGAGACCAGCTGAACAATACAGCCTGAAAGAGAGACCAGCTGAACAATACAGCCTGAAAGAGAGAGACCAGCTGAACAATACAGCCTGAAAGAGAGAGACCAGCTGAACAATACAGCCTGAAAGAGAGAGACCAGCTGAACAATACAGCCTGAAAGAGAGAGACCAGCTGAACAATACAGCCTGAAAGGGGAGCCCAGAGGATCAGAACAACCTGAAGTATTTCAGAAGGGCAATACAGATATGGGATGCAGGTTCTAATTGAGCAATATAACAAACTTATAAAAAAAATCCAATTATATGTCAAAGGCTCTTGCTTGAAGTGTACAGCGTATAGTGTAAGGATCTTACAACTGAAACTAACTACGCTGATAGAATCCGTTACAGGATGGAATGAGCTTACAGAGTAGGAAACAATGGGGCATGATGAGCTCAAGCATAAAAGAATGCATGGGAGTAGCTTTAATGTATGGGGGAATGACCAAGTGGAATGCATTGTAGGGGAAATGTGAGAGACGCTCTTTTTATTCAATGTACAAAAAGTAGATAGATTAAATAAGCAAAGGGTAAGAACGCGGTTCTAGTGGCCGGTACACATGCGTACACACGCACGCAAAGCGCGCGCGCACACACGAGCGCACACACACACACACACACACACA
>WNGS01052365.1:5763394-5773402 GCA_020271785.1 Procambarus virginalis
ATAGCAACATGGGACGACCAGAGGAACACCGAGACTAGCAGCATGGGACGACCAGAGGAACTCCCAGACTAGCAGCATGGGACGACCAGAGGAACTCCCAGACTAGCAGCATGGTACAGCCAGAGGAACACCTAGACTAGCAGCATGGGACGACCAGAGGAACACCCAGACTAGCAGCATGGTACAACCAGAGGAACACCTAGACTAGCAGCATGGACGACCAGAGGAACTCCCAGACTAGCAGCATGGTACAACCAGAGGAACACCTAGACTAGCAGCATGGGACGACCAGAGGAACTCCCAGACTAGCAGCATGGTACAACCAGAGGAACACCTAGACTAGCAGCATGGGACGACCAGAGAACACCGAGACTAGCAGCATGGGACGACCAGAGGAACTCCCAGACTAGCAGCATGGGACGACCAGAGGAACACCTAAGACTAGCAGCATGGGACAACCAGAGGAACACCTAGACTACCAACATGGGACGACCTGAGGAACTCCCAGACTAGCAGCATGGGACGACCAGAGGAACACCTAGACTACCAACATGGGACGACCTGAGGAACTCCCAGACTAGCAGCATGGGACGACCAGAGGAACACCTAGACTACCAACATGCAACGAGCGCTAATGCAACGCTCCACTGCATCACCAAGTCAATATTTACCAGCGTTCCGCCACTCTGAACGACGGAGGATTTAAATACATGGATCACAGTTTAAGAGCTAATAATGGCCCGGTTGTGTTACATTCTAAATCCGGTATGTTTTGACGCTTGGAAATACAGTTTCTGCATTTTTTAGAAGGTCGAGGAGGGAAGGAGGAACATGTAGAGGGAGGGACAGGGGACGTGGGGAGGGAAGGAGGGAGAGAACTAGGGATAAATGAAGGGATAGGTTGCAGGATGGGATGCTGTAATGGGTGTTAGGCAAGGAAGGGAAGGAGAAAAGGATGAATTGGAGGCAGAGAGGAGAGGAAGGCCGGGAGGAAAGCGAGGCAGGGACGATAGAGAGAGAGAAATAGAACAGTGAGAAAGAGAGAGAGAGAGAGAGAGAGAGAGAGAGAGAGAGAGAGAGAGAGAGAGAGAGAGAGAGAGAGAAACTTTTGTGATAAATCAAGCCTGCACAATATGAATCAACACACTATAGGCGTAAACATATCACTAATCAAAAGAAACAGATCAGTGGGATCTGAACTTCACATGACAAATGGCCAAACCTCGTCAATGCATTTGTAATAATTATTCGGTGTGAAACTAGACCAAAGATAATTTACTGTGTCATTACGCATGTTTGCAATGTAAATAATTGAGGCCACTCAATATGTGTAGTGATTCAGTGACCAATTTTAATACCTCAATTAAATCATATAATGATACTCACTCGTAGTGAGAAATAGTACTGTTGCCACTACAGTTGCTTCTATTGTTGTCACTTTTATAGTAATAAAGCCAATTACAATCATCTAAATAAAGTCAATAAAACAAAAGGCAGTAATAATAACACCAAGAAAATTGTAAGATATATAACCAGCAATTAATTTGAGAACAACAACCTCAAAAATAAACGCGATTTTGATTGATAATTCAAACAATTACAGTAAAACTGCCAATAATAGCAACAACAGCACAAAATAACACAAATGATAATTTTTTGTTTACAATGAATCGTGAAACTAATTTAGACATAAACCAAAACACTAATTACATACCAAAACAGCAGGGAATATATTAAGTAATATTCAAATCAGTTTTGACTCAACCTCCACTGATTGACCTACAAACCTGAAATATTATATTAAACAAATCACATTGATTTTATTTGTTGAAATTGTGGGCCCAGTGTCACAGTGAGAGATCTGTGGAATTAGCTCTCTACAGTCCACACACACACACCACACACACACACACACACACACACACACACACACACACACACACACACACACACACACACACACACACACAAAGTCCCTTAGTCTCAAAAAGAAGACATGCATCACCCTGTTGAGCCTAGTGAGCACCCCATGTGTTCTTGCATGTTGTTGTGTCCTACCACAAACTTTTATTTCAAAAACAAAAGTAGTTTCAGAAGAACGTTCTCATAGAGAAAAATATATATGTATATATGTTCTTTGACGATCTATAAAAATGTTGAGACACTCTGGCAGAATCTGGAGACACAGATGAGCTGGCGAGACATGATTAAGAACTTTAACTAAAGAGCCGTAAATGAGAAAAAATTAACAATTTCAAACGGAGGTACTCAGCCGGCAAGCCCATACAGCACTTAGATTTGATATTAGGACATGACAGGCGCTGGGATATGTGCATGAGGTGAAAGAACGGTCTCCAACCACTTGAATCGAACCATCGGGGATCGAACGCCGACACCGCACGATGCAAGACGGCCGCAGTACCGACCTGCCCAAGTGGTTAAGGAATGAAAGTCTGTGTTACATTAAGTGCAAATTAGGCAATGTGTATANGTGTGACACAATATTGTTTCTCATATTATCGGTAGGTTAGGTTAGGTTGGGGTTAGGTTGGGTTAAGGTAAATAGGTTAGGTTAAGTTAGGGTTCGGTTGGCGTTACGTTAGGTTAGGTTAGATTAGGTAGGGGTTAGGTTAGGGTAGGTTAGGTTAGGTAGGTTAGGTTCGGTCCTGTTAGGTTAGGATAGAATAACAGGGGTTAGGCTATGTAGCATTGACGTAGTAGGGTACAAACTTTTCTTAGGACTTAGACCTACTGGTTTCGACCCTTCCGTGCCTTACCCCACCCCCCCCCCACCAGCCGCAATGTTTACCACGAACAGCTGTTCGTGTGACGTCATCAAGAGTCTATATCGCCATCAAAATGTCCGTCAAACTTCAAAATAATAATTTATTTACGGCGCTACAATCTGCATAAAATTACATACAGGTATGAATAGATGTATACATAATGTGGTTGAAATATGGTTAATTGCTGCTGAAAGTCTACCACAACACCCAAACTCCCTTCCCATTTCCTTTCCCTCGCCCCCCCCCCTTCCCCTATATCTCCCCTCTCCCTCGCCCCTTCCCTTGTCTCCCCCTTCCGTTCCCTTCCCATTCCTCTTTGAAACCTCAAAGCTCCGGAGTGTGTTACTGTGACCAGTTTCCCTCCGTCGTATTGATAAAAACATAAAACACTGAATGGACGAACAACACAGAAGGTTGATAATTCACAGTAACGACACTCTACAAGGTGGCAACAGCTGCACGGGGCAATAACTACCAATTTACCAATTACAGTATAATATATATATATATATATAATATATATATATATATATAGATATATATATATATATATATATATATATATATTATATATAGGGGGGTACCACCTCTGGTGCAATTATAGGGACCCACAGCCTCAGAGAAGGGAACACAGAGCATTCAGGGAAAAACTTGCCATTTAACTCTGAATACATGAGGGTGTTCGCTTTCCTACCACCCCCTTTTTTATGGTGTACACTTTATTAAGCAAGGTTATACAGTTACATATCTGATTGTATACAAAAAAATGAGCATTAAGAGGACACAAAAATAGTTCGCTTCCTAGAGGCTGTAGATTTCCTCGAACTCCTCCGACGTTGGGCAGGAACCGAGGATGCAGCGAGCATTCCCCCTCTGGATCGCGACACTGAGGCGCTGAAAGAGAAAACTTGCCGCTCTAGGGTCTCTTGTGGTGTCAATGAGCTTGGAACCAAGATCCTTTAGAAACCTTCTTGCACTCTCTCCCCATGGGCCTAGGGTCTCAGACCCTATTGGAACGAAGTTGTACCGATGATCTAATTGCCTATACTTGGCTGACTTGTCTCTTTCTCTGTGTGTCGCCGCGGCTCCTGCTGTGCCGGCAGAGAGGTGCCTATATATATATATAATATAATATATATATATATATATTATATATATATATATATATATATATATATATTATATATATATATATATATATATTGCCCTCACCATTTTATATTGTATGGTCACTGTACGATGCTGACTAAGTAGTCAATGATGGTGGTAATGATGGTGATGGTGACAGTTTTAGAAATGATGATGATAGTGGTGATGGTGTCGATGATAGTGACGACAATAATGATAGTGATAGTGATGGTAGTGACTGCTATTATCGCCATTTGGTCTACCTTTATTTCTCTCCCTCATTGCTTATTATCACTTATCTCGTCTCCTCTTCTTCCTCCTGATCTGATCCTCCTCCTCCTCATCCTCCTCCTCCTCACTTTGGGGAGCACAGCCATCAGCGTAATACCCAAAATGTCTTCATGATGTGACAAACGTCTAATTTAAAGTGGCATAAGCTAACTAAGAAAGCATAAGGTAACTAAGTATAAGCTATAAGCTAATAAGAGTCAACCATTCACCACAGCTACCTTCAGAACCGCTGACATGACCACAACTACAACCCAAATATACACCTCATAACTATTCCACCACAATAACCACACTATAGATCATATAACCCATCACCATATAATGACAGTTTTCAGATGAATAATATAACCACTATACCGTGATGTATACATTGTACACTACCATCGTGAGCATATTCATTATATTTCCACAACAACTACCACCACCACCACCACATCTGCACTATAGCCCTTAAATATACCACTACCCCCCATGAAGCCACTCTAGACTCACATCACTACACAAAACCCTTATCTACCACACAATCCCCACACCACAGCCCCCTACCACTACACCATCCCCACACCACAGCACCCCTCTACCACCACACCATCCCCACACCACAGCCACCTACTACCACATGAGACCCACCACAGGGGCAGCTGCATGGAGGAGAACGGAGATTAACTCCCTACACGTCAACTGGTCAATAATACCACCGTCATCATTGTTATTGGTAGTGAGGGAGGGAAGGTAGAGAGGAAGGGAAGGAAGGGAGGGGGGATGGATGGGAAGGGAAGAAGGCCGAACACATGGCTAGCGATAAATCGTATTGCTCGGCCGGACAGGACACTACGTGGAAGCCAAACTTGGATTCATTCTCATTGACTTCTTCTGGTTTATGGTTGGTATGGAAGGAGGAACTTTAGGGCTGACTTAAGTCACTCTTTTAACTCATTTTGTCATACATTTGCCTAACACCTCACGTTCTTATTCACTAAATAACTCACTCAATAATTCACTCAACAGCTCACTCAATAATTCACACACGATAATTCACACACTCAATAATTCACTCATTCTGTAATTCACTCATTCACTTTCTCATTCCTTCATTCACTAATTCCTTCATTCACTCACTTTCTCATTCACTCACTCCCTCCCCCATTCACTCTCATTCACTCATTTCTTCTCATTCGCTCACTCATTCACTCACTCTTATATTCGAGTAATAACTCAATCTCTTGATCATTAACCAACTTATTAGCTAACCAATGCAAGTTGTTAATTGCTTTTCGAAAATATTGTGATCCAGAGAGTGGTCTCAATACAAGCCAAAAGTATATATATCCACAGGCGTCCTGTCCCCGACAAAACGAATTAACAATGACACTGGGTGTGGGGAGCAGGAGGCTAGACACAAGGTACCAATGTGAGATAAAATCCTTCAAGAATCTGATAGGGAAAAGATCTAGGGGTTGATATCACAACGAATCTGTCTCCCGAAGCCCACACCAAAAGGATATCTTCAGTAGCATATGCTAGGTTGACCATTATAAGAACTGTCTTTGGAAATTTGTGTAAGGAATCATTCAATCCTTGTGTGTGCGGCTCTAGCGTGGAGTCAATATCTAGTCAAGCACATGACGAAGCTAGAAAACTTTCAAAGGTATGCCATCAGACTAGCACCAGAACTAAGATGTATGAGTTAATAGAAAAAGCTACTGGAATCGAACCTCACGTCTAAGACAGAAGTTTTAGGGGAGATATGATTACCACACACAAAATTTTCAGTGGAATTGACAGTGTAGATAAAGATGTATTATTTAACACGGGTGGTACACGCACAAGGGGACACAGGTGGAAACTGAGTACCCAAGTAAGCCAAAGAGACATTAGAAAGAATCGTTTCAGTATTAGAGTAGTTAACAATGGAGTGCATTAAGCAGCTATGTGGTGGAGGCAGACGCTATTCACAGTTTGAAATGTAGATATGATAAGGCCGAATAGGCTCAGGAACCTGTACACCAGTTGATTGACAGTTGAGAGGCGGAACCAAGGAGCCAGGGCTGAGCCGAAGCTCAACCCTCGCAAACACAATAAGGTAGCTTCCACTAAGTACACTCAAAATTAAGTCCCAGGTACCTATTTCAGTGCAAGGTGAACAGAAGCATCGGATGAAAGAAACATTGCCCATCTGTTTCTGTCTTTGCCAGGAATCGAACCTGGGTCCGAGGACTGTGAATCGCGCGCGCGTGTGTGTGTGCGTCACCTACTTTCGCATTACACACTAACTGTCTCCAGAGTTGTTTATGGAGCACCCACCAGCCTCGTTCCTCCCGTCAGCTGTAATTAAGTGTTTATCATATAAGTGTAATGGTTCTAACGAGACACTCTGAGAGGATAAAATAACCATATAAATTATACCTCGGCCATTTTACACTACGGATATTTACTACATTAAATTTCTTTTGACAGTCGGGTTTATCAGTTTCATCTGAAGGAGAGGAGCATTTTAATTATCTATGTGCTGATGCTGAAGATGCTGCTAGGGATGCTCTTAAGATGCTGTTAGAGATGCTGATGCTATGGGTTTATGACAACAAATCGGACTCTGCCTTTTTAAATGCAGTTCAACTGCACTGAACCTCTGCAAAAACTGTTTCACCATAGTTGGATTACCTCTTAAAATCATGTGTGAGTTATATTTCCAGGTATGTATAAATATATATGTACACATGAATAAATATATATATTCACATATTTAAATATATTTATAGACATGTTTACATATATAATACATATATATACCAGAAAACCTTGGTGATTCAGGGGATTCCATCCCATATTTTGTAAACGATCCCATCTTCATTGAAATCTTCAATCAGTGGGATGCTCTAGCAGTCCTCAGCCCCCAAACTAGGCCCAACATAAAATAGAAACACTTCATATTCCAGGAAAAAAATGGTTGACAGATGATAGCCAAGCGTATTCCCAACCTAGTGGATATTAATTAAGAATTCAGAATCCAGTAAGTCTAGGAAACTGGGCCATTGGTACATATTTGCCCCAATACCATCTGAGACCCTTGCCTCTTGGAGTAAGTTGAAATCCTTCATCCTTGAGATTAGTGGAAGCCCTTGACCTTGCTATATGTTCAGACGCTTTGACCCTTGCGGGGGGGTGAGTTGAAACCCATGATCCTTTAAGCAAATGCCCTAGCAGCTTTTTCGTTGAACTGGGTTCTAGGCTCATTGATAATACTAGAGACGCAAAAGCTCCCAGTTTTCTACTTCAGCATCGCAATGTTGCGATCCAGTGGACAAACTACGTATACTGTTCTTAAAAGATTTCCCCATTTTGCACCCGCAAGATAACGTAAGCTTTTAAGGGTTGATAGATGTTAATCTTCTTGTTTGAGGAGCTGTTCACTTGAGACAGTTAAGCAAGTCCCAGCTGGTACAAGTGACAGGATGAACAACCCAGTGGGTTTTCTTCCTATTGGGGAGTGTTGTACATGCTGCTATGGCGGTATGTCCACTCACAAGATGAGTGGCGCTGCCCAATAAACCTCCCCTCGGGGCAAAATTTAAAAAAAAATTGACGTTGTTACATCATAAGCTTCCTCCAGTGAACAAGCCTCCACCGTAGCTACGTCATAAGCCTCCCCAAAGTAACCAAGCCGGGCCGTGGCTTCACAATGAACCACGGGGTTATCGAGCTGGCGGCGCTGACTTCCAAAACAACTGTCCCTCCTGTAATGGGCGGGAGAGTAGCGACGCGAGGTTATCACACTTGTAGACGCCATTGTCGGCCTTAATGGCGTAGTTAGACCATTTCCGCACTCGTTAGCACTGCGGTCAGCGACTGTAGACCCACACCCGGCCCCCCCTCCTACCCCACAGCCCCATCCATTCACCCCCTCCCCCCAAATACTGGCGAGTATGCCATTACGAGTCGGGTCCCAGTTAGATAAATTAGTGTGAAGCGACTGTCCTCAGGCGACACCCAGATTAATATAGGGTAGCCACTGTCTAAACAAACGAGGCGGGGAGAGGTAGTGGAGAGAAGGATTGGGAAGTTGAGGGCGAGAAATGGGGTAGAAAGGAGGGAAGTAGAAAGGAAAAAGGAAGAGGAGAATGAAAGTAGAGAGGGGGAAGAGGGGAAAATAGAAGGCGGGAGGGGGATGGGAAAGCAGAGGAGGAAGGGAAAGTAGAGGGGAAGGAAAAGTAAAAGGTTAAAAGAGGCATGAGGGGCAAGAGGGGGGGGGGAAGTAGATCTGGATGGGGGAAATAGAGGAGAATGGGAGGAGTTGAAGGGGGGAGAAGAAGGAAGTACAAGGCGAAGAAGAAGAAACAGAACAGTGAGAGGAGAGACAAGAAGAGGGAATAATCAAAGTGTGGAAGGGAAAAGGTTGCGAAGACGAAGAAGGAAGAGGAGAACTATTAAGAAAAGCGGAGGAAAGACTAACATGCTTGACCAATCTTCACGCTGACGACTGTAGGCCCTGGTTATCATAGTTATCTAATGAGTAACTTAGAAACTCCGTCAGCAACTTAGGACATATTATCCCTGCAGGCGCTAAGGGACGCCATGCGATGATTTCAGGGTTCAACGTCCCCGAGGCCCGATCCCCGACCAGGCCTCTTGGTTGCTGCATGGACTGATCAATCAGGCTGTTGGACGCGGTTGCTCGCAGCCTGACGCATAAATCCCAGCCTGGTTGATCAGATACATAGGCTCAGGGACATTGAGCCTATCGGCACGAACCTATTCCAGGACCCGCTGAAATTACCGGTTTTCTGAACACCTCTGAGAGAGGGGGTAGCTTTAGCTTAGTCCGTTCAGTCGATTTTCCCTCCGTAAAGAATGCACTGGGTTAGCATAATCTGCAACGTCAGAGCCTAGGCTACCTACTTATCTACCTACTTACCTTCCTACCTTTCTACCAACTTATCTACCTACCGGAACCGATCATTAGATCCATTGAGCGTCGATTTTACGCTTTTTTTTCAATTTCCCTGAACCATAACATTACGTAAAAAAATGCAGTGCATTCAGGCAACATCGATGCACATGTGTAGTCCCAAAACCTCCTGTTTACCGTCTAGGGTGTAAAGTGATCCCATCTGGGTGCTGGGGCATTGGAATCATGAACTTGGGTTCAAATATCGCGGAGGAAACACTTTAGTGATCTGGTAGCATCTCACCCACTAATCCACTAGCATCACTACGCTAGGACAGGACACTCTCCAGGTGAGGTATTCACGTAACAATATTGCAACCCGTCCTCAGGCAATAGGCCCTTCCATCCAGCAGCCGACCCCAAACACACATTCATTTTAAACGTATAGTGTATTCAAAATAATGCTATACAATAGAATTCTGTGCAAAAGTTAGCCCTGTGTTAGGTTTGGTTAGGTGTTTTGATTCTCTTGGTAATTATTTGCATATGAAGTCCGTGGATGGGGCGGTGGGGGGAGCATTTACATACATGCTATTCGAACAGTGAACAAAAACAAAACACTGTTCAAGAAAAGTTCGAATGTCATCATTTGTGAGTCAGGTGTGAAGGGATTTTCATTCATACACTGAGGGTTAGGAAGCTGATCTAACGAGCAATTGGTCTTTGTTTATGAGGACGAATTGCAGCATTGTGTTAACCAGATGCATCAGAATAGAACAATTCGATTCAAGGGGGTGAGTCAAGCGCAGGTATAAGGGGTTATAATGGTCGTGGAGGTGATGGCAGGGAGTAGGAGGTAATGGTGGCACAGGTGATGCTGATGGCAGCGTCGCTACCTGACGTTGGCAGTGCCAGCGA
>WNGS01052365.1:5775315-5803638 GCA_020271785.1 Procambarus virginalis
ATATAAATTGTTCTAGTTAGAAAATCATCTGCACATCATTCATCAAAGTTATGATTTTTATGGCTACCGGAAAGAACATTGTTATTTTTTTACTAAATATGGATGATCTAAAATTTAAACATGACAAAAATAGGCGAAAATTTCCTGCTGGATCAACAGCATTGATGTAGACACATATTCACAACTTCATCTACATTTGATTTCAAAGAAACTGTAGCGACATATAAGAACGCCAAATCGCAGGCAGACACACGAGAACGCAGCCTGAACGCCAAACTGTTGATATTCGCGCCGGAAAGAGCTGGTGGAAGGGGGAAAAAGATGGTCAAACAGGTTTTGTAACTGGGTGTTCGAATCCCATCGCTAGCCACCAGTCATTCCCAAAGCTATCAAAGTGGCGGCTAACTTGGGGGGAAACGCAGAGCGAGCCAATTCCGATCCATCATACTGACTTGAAATATCTGAATGCATGAGTTTCTCGCTTTCCTACGCTCTCGTTGTGCTTTTTGTTTCTTCTCTGTGTATATCTGTGTCTGTGTATATCAATGTATTTCTACACTCATCTATATTGTTTTGTGAAGGCATCATTTTACATATGCATGTACGTATGTATGCGAGGGAATATATGAAGTCAAACTGAATTTTATGCTTGCATGGAAGCTTTTGTGCACGCCTTCGTAAGCGAAAATTCCTATCATTCCATGTATATTCACAAGTGAATATATATTTTTCGTAGCTATACGAGTCTGAACCTTCAAAATTATTCGTTCTAGTATTTAGAAGAAAGGGTAAAAAAATGTTCTCGTACCAGGGGACCCTAAGCTAGACAATATTTAATTAATCTCTAACTACGCAAAACTACCATTGTACTCGCGAACTTGTTTGGTGTTGAGCTTATGGTCTATCATCTCAAGTTACTATGTTATTATACGGTTTCAGTATGCGTATAACAACATACTAACCAACCAGTAGGTATACTGCATCCCTAGACTATAATCAGAACGAAAAAAATATACCCTTAGGTGTATATATCTATATATACGTAGAGAAACGAGGTATACCTCTCGATGTGTATACCAACTAGATTCACATTTTCAGAAAGTAAGAGGCACATCTTACTTTCATACATATATAAATGTGTACGTAAGAGGTAGATACATACTTATTTAAGAGGTAACTATAGACAAACCAATATACACTAAAACATATGATTATTATTATTATTATTATTATTATTATTATTATTATTAGTAGTAGTAGTAGTAGTAGTAGTAGTAGTAGTAGTAGTAGAAGTAGTAGTTCTTGTCGTCGTTATAATTTTTTTAATAACATTCATAGAGATGTAAGAAATAAAGAATTATCAGGAGAAAGCGCTAAGTACGACTATATAGCAATTGGAAGGGATATGAGACAGACTAAGATCTGGGATATAATGAGAAAACGCTAAGCCTGCCATCCCTTCCATAACACATGGAAGAGATGTGATAGCAAGATCTGGGATAGGACGGAAGAAAGGAATGATACCCAACGACCTGGTGCATCGGAGATTGAACTCCAACCTGCAAGAAGCGAGGCATTCTCTAAACAAAATATTGAATCTATAAAACGACATGCGCAAGACGGGACCAAAATACCATTTTCCGCGCCTTTCCTCAAGGTATTACAGCCAAGGAGCTGCTTCATGGTCGCCCATTGGAAATACTCATGGTAGATAATACGGTCAATACTGAAGTCATATGCTGAGAGAGAGAGAGAGAGAGAGAGAGAGAGAGAGAGATTATCAAATAATCATTAAAATCAATTTAAAAATAAAGATATATCATATATTTATGCTAACAATTGTTATTTAACTGTATAAATCTCCGGTGCACCTCTATTTGGACTACTGAATCTGAATCTACTGAAAGAGAGAGAGAGAGAGAGAGAGAGAGAGAGAGAGAGAGAGAGAGAGAGAGAGAGAGAGAGAGAGAGAGAGAGAGAGAGAGAGAGAGAGATGTTACCATATCTCGTGGTGGGTGTCAGACCTCACTGGCCTGCAGGTTCCCCGTGGCGCTGATGATAGCGAGGGCGGCAATAAAGTGTGGTGCAGGGCGAGAGGGTTCTGGCACCACTTGGTGATATTGTCGGGGGAGGAGGAGGAGGAGGAGGACGGGGGAATAGTAGTGGACGAGGAGTGGAGAAAGTTTAAGGGAAAAGGGGCGAGTGAGTTAGAAAGGGAAAACGGAATGGGTGATAAATTGGATATGGACAGGGGAAAGATAGGATATAGAGGCTAGAAAACGGGATAGGTGTCACTAATGCCATATCATCATTAAATTCTTAAATATCTAACTTGTTTAAGTTATACTTGAGCCATAAACAGTCTAAAGTTTTCAGCAAAAGTAAAACACGAACTTCATAAGATATGTTTTCTACCAACTAGATTGTTAAATGTTATAATTGTCATTAAGTTATTTACCATGTGTGAATGTCCGTCTCTTCGTTTGTATTACAATTCATCCTATGTTTTAAAATATACTTAAAATCATAGAAGCTGTTTTCGCATATATTTATATATATTATTACGGCAGTCTCTTTACAATTTAAAACTGCCAATTAATTAAAAATTGCCCAAAATAATGTTAACTAAAATTTATGTTATCAGAAGATACAAAACGAGTAGTTACCCAGGTCTTTCCTAAATCTTTACTTAACTAATTTATATCAATTCTTTTATTTTGAAACTGTCTGCCTAGGGATAGGTGTTACGTGCAAACTACAAATGTGCGCATGTCTATACTTTAAAAGTATTGCTTGACTCTTACTATGCTAGTAATAATGTTTATATATCTTCTGCAAGCTTCGCTATACCTAAAGGGTAATGTTTACACGACCAAAAAGTAGAAGTTTTAAGGTATTTTTGTGTGCTTTATTCTTCCAATCGCTATTCCAAATGGACCTGCCACTTGATTCCCTTACACACACACACACACACACACACACACACACACACACACACACACACACACACACACACACACACACACACACACACACACACATCAACACATCCCACACTGACACACCTCAAGGCCATAGCCGTCACCACAACCCACACACCACATACACACAACACACACACACACACACACGTGCACGCACACGCCATGCTAACCCCCCCACAAGAGATCCGAACAGCGATACCCAAAGGAAAAGGAGGCAGCAAATCGCCCAGACCGATTCAGCATCGCATCAGGGGTCGAATCCTCGCACCCCTGATATCTTCCCCCAACCTCCCCAAAACCCACCCCTCTCACGCTCCATATTTTCCCCCCAAGTTTTTCATTTCTGCCCGGTCATTTCCTCTTGGGTCAATCAGACCTATTCTTTTTTGGGGGGGATGAGTTTTGTGGTGATGAAGAGAACCTACTGCAACATTTGGTAGCCGAGTGGGTTTTGAAAGGGGAATATGAGAGGATTTGGAAGGTTTTTCGGCAGGTTAAGGGTTTTCGAGGAAAGGGATTGAATGTTTTTTTCGGATTGTGTGGTAGAGGTCGTGGGTTAACGCCAGGAAGAGAGGAACAGAACGATACAATGTGGGGTTCCCCTCTCTCAAAGCGTCGGTGGCGGTTCCCCTCTTGCCGTCACCCTGATACGGCCAGCCAATGTCTGAGTGTAAACAATATTTGCAAAACAATGGTCGTACGTCATACGGGGTGTATAAGCCAGCCCTGTCCCCTCGGCCCCTCCGTCTCCCCCTCTCCCTCGGCCCCTCCGTCTCCCCCTCCCTCGCCCCTCACCTCATTACCTCCCCTCCTCGCCTCCTCAATGTTTGTGTGGCTACGACGCGCACACCCGCTTGGCTTTGACTTCATTACGCTATTAAAAGATGCTTCGGAGGGAGGAATTCAATTTCAGGGGGAAGGTGTATGAGGTGTGGGACGGCAGGCATGATGAGTAATGAGGTGGGGATGTGGCACGATGAGTAGTGAGGAGGGGGTATGGGACGTGGGACAAATTAAGGAGGAGGGGAGTGTAAGACGATTGACATCTAATCATCATCTCTTAAAGCTCCATCTGTCTCGCTGATTCAATGAAATAACACTTGTAAACATAATTTTTAAAACCTAACTAACTGGTCTTTGACACTGTCATTTCTGGACAAACTTCAGATTTTTTCCCATAAATAACTCAATTCAGTAATTTCAAATATTTATGAAATTCATAAATACTCACATTATGCTTGAAATGTGCCAATTTCCAAAATCATAGATTCACCAGACATGTCAGGAGTCATCTGATGTATGTCAAATATATTAAACAAAATTCTTTCGAATATAAATACAATTTTGACTTGTCATTTTTTTATATTTAATGAGAATCAACGTCACTTTGCAATTGATCTTCAGTGATTGCTGGTACGAATGGAATATACAAAGAAGATGTGAATTATTACAGATTAGCGTTCGAAAAGGGTTGCACTTGAAATGGGTTGTACTCGGAAGGGGTTGCACTTGAAAGGGTTACATTAATGCATAGGATCAGGTACAAAAATAAACAGACACTCAAACATGCAAGGCCATACACTCTGAGACAGACAGACAGACACACAAACATACGGAGCCATACGCATTGAGATAGACAGATACACACAAACAAGCTGACAGATATATATGCAAAAGTGGAAGCTAGCAGAAGAGATAAGCAAATAAACAGGCAAATTCAGAAAAAGCAGACAGGCAAACAATCAAAGATGCAAGGACACTTTTGTTCAGACTTATAAACAAAAAGACAGAATGACAATAACAGACACACCGAAACAGGTCTGTTTATGACTGATGAGTTTTACGCCAGCGAACAGGCCTGGTTAGCGATCGGGCCATGAGGAAATTGATCCTCGGAACCACCTCAAGGTAAACCTAAGATAGGACACAACAGATTCACATCAACAACATATGAACAGCTGGCGACTATTTGGCCAGTCTTCAGGAACCTAGACAAGGAAGCATTTAGGTCGCTACATACAGCATGAGATCTACCAGCGCTAGAATACTTCGCACCAGCAGGGAATCCCACATACAAAAACACAATACGAAAATCGATAAAATTAAAGTCTATTGGGAGAATAAAGAGGACTTAAACACGAGGACACTGAACAGAGTCTAGAAACAATGCAAAATAAAGAGGACATGGTACTGACCTACCAAATACTCTAAAAATCGTTTGGAGTTGACCCAAAAGCTGAGGTCTGGAAATAACAGACAGAGCGACATATATATATGGAAAGATAGAAATATCGAAAGACAATAATAACTTTGATGGACACGGATAAAGAAACAGACATTCAGGACATGTAGACCGACTAACCAAAAAGAGAAGATAAATGCAGAAAGACTGACACAGAAGAAGATAGATAAAGACTGACCGAGACAAACAGAGAGACAGACAAAAATATTTAAACGACTTGCAAACAGAATGAAAAAAAAATACGCAAAATAAATATTAATATATTGAATACCAAACAAGGCAAAATAAAATTCTACCGCATTGCTCTTGACTTTCAAAACAAAAGGAGAATAAATAATATGAAATCTAAAAAAAACTTAAATAAACTCACTAAAGAAAATTCTTCAAACAAAAATATATATATCTACTTTTTTTTTTTGTCTTTTTAATCTTTGGTGTTATACTCTGCAGTATTGCCAGCCTCCGACCCAAAACTGACCACTGCTTTCCCCATTCATGAAGCTATATTTTACTCTATGGTGGCCCTGCTGAGTTGGTAGCACTGATTTGTCGAATATTTTCATTTTATTTTGCAGTTCACTGGCGCTGTGTGCGTTTGAGGGGGGGGGGGGTTGAATGTGTATGTGTGTGTGTGTGTGTGTGTGTGTGTGTGTGTGTGTGTGTGTGTGTGTGTGTGTGTGTGTGTGTGTGTGTGTTGTGTTTAGGTCGGGAGGTGGAATGGAAATATATGAGTGTGTTTGTCATTTACTTCTCTGTATGTGTACATATTTTTAATCTTATTTAAATGGGCTTAGAGGGGCGGGCGGGGGAGGGGAGTGAGCTTCGCCTCATCACATAACTGTGTTCTAAATTCTTATAGAGTCTATTGAGTTCTGGTATACTGACAATGGAAGCTGTGTATAGAGTCTGACTCCGAACCTGTACTGCTTACTGCTTGGGATTTGTTTGTGTTCTCCGTCCTGTTTATTCACCTGATTTCGCTTGTGGTGTGTGCGTGCGTGCATGTGTCTGTGCGTGCGTGCGTGTGTGTGTGTGTATGTGTATTCACCTAGTTGTGTTTGCGGGGGTTGAGCTTTGCTTTTTCGGCCCGCCTCTAAATTGTCAATCAACTGTTTTACTAACTACCATTTTTTCCACACCACACACACACACACCCAGGAAGCAGCCCGTGACAGCTGACTAACTCTCAGGTACCTATTTACTGCTAGGTAACAGGGACATTCAGGGTGAAAGAAACTTTGCCCATTTGTTTCTGCCTGGTGCGGGAATCGAACCCGCGCCTCAGAATTACGAGTCCTGCGCGCTTTCCACCAGGCTACCAGGCCCACACACACACACAAACACACATACACACACACACACACACACACACACACACACACACACACACACACACACACACACACACACACACACACACACACACACACACACACACACACACACACCATTAAAAGGACCCCCTAAGCATTCTGAACAACTAACGGAATTCACCAAAGCACAACTTTGGCTTCCACAACTTGAAAAAATTGATTTTCTTGTGGTGGGTACAAAAAAAATAATAATGTTTGAGGATCGATTTTGGTGGGTCCATATCTAATAAGGGACGGCAGCCACGCCTCTGTGGCTCGCAAACACACACAGCTGTTGGCCAGAGCTTGGGAAAAAAAGTGTCTCCTCTTCTGTGGGTTAGCAAGTTGAAATGCAATTTCAAGCACTGGTGTCGATTGAAGATATTATCCACACACACACACACACACACACACACACGCACGCACGCACGCACGCAAAGACACATGCACGCACGAACTTTCTCATAAGAGAAATCGGTTTTGAGGCCCCAGTAGGGATGAGCGACCACAGTGTATTGGAGTTTGAATACCTGATTGAAGAAGGGTTATTGAACTCGAGGAGAGATACTGAAACCAAAAGGTTAGCATACCGAAAGGGAAACTATGAGGAGATAAGAAAATTCCTAACAGACATAGCATGGGAAACAGAGCTCAGGGAAAAGACGGCCCAAGATATGATGGACTACATCACGCAAAAGTGCAAGGAAGCAGCAAACAAGTTTGTCCCAGTCCAAAAGGAAAACAGTGAAATGAAGATGAGAAACCCATGGTTTAATCAGAGATGTAGGCTAGCTAAGCAACAAAGTAAAAGGGCATGGAGAAACTATAGGAATAACAGGACACTGGAGAGCAGAGAAAGATACCAGATTGCCAGGAATGAATATGTCAGGATGAGAAGAGAGGCGGAAAGACAATACGAAAACGACATCGCAGGCAAGGCAAAGACTCAGCCTAAATTGCTGCATAGCCACATCAGGAGAAAAACAACAGTAAAGGAACAGGTTATGAAATTAAGGATAGGGGCAGAAGGATTCACTACAAGCGACAAGGAAGTATGTGAGGAACTGAATAAGAAATTCAAGAGGTCTTCACCCTAGAACAAGGAGAAATCCCAGAGTTAGGAGAGGGGATAGCTAACCAGGAACCACTGGAAGAGTTTGAGATTACAAGCGGGGAAGTAAGAAAGTGTTTACTAGAGTTGGATGTGACAAAGGCTATAGGCCCAGATGGAATCTCTCCTTGGATACTTAAGGAAGGAGCAGAAGAACTGTGCCTACCACTCTCCATAGTGTATAACAAATCTCTGGCAACAGGGGAACTGCCAGAAATTTGGAAAGCAGCTAATGTAGTCCCGATATACAAGAAAGGGGATAGACAGGAGGCACTGAATTACAGGCCAGTGTCCCTAACCTGCATACCATGCAAGCTGATGGAGAAGATTGTGCGAAGAAAGCTAGTGGAACACCTGGAGCGAAAGAACTTTGTAACACAGCATCAACATGGGTTCAGGGATGGCAGGTCCTGCCTCACAGGGTTACTTGAATTCTACGACCATGCTACAAAAATAAGGCAAGAAAGAGAAGGGTGGGCAGACTGCATATTTTTGGATTGTCAGAAAGCCTTTGATACAGTGCCACACAAGAGGCTAGTGAAAAAGCTGGAGATGCAGGCTGGAGTGAAAGGGAAGGTACTCCGTTGGATACAGGAGTACCTAACAACAGGAGACAAAGAGTCAGTGTGAGGGGTGAGGTCTCAGATTGGCGAGACGTTACGAGTGGAGTCCCGCAGGGGTCAGTCCTGGACCTATACTGTTTCTGATATATGTAAATGATCTCCCAGAGGGTATAGAATCGTTTCTCTCAATGTTTGCCGATGATGCAAAAATTATGAGGAGGATTGAAACTGAGGACGATAGTAGGAGGCTACAAGACGACCTAGACAGACTGAGTGAATGGTCCAACAAATGGCTGTTGAAGTTCAACCCGAGTAAATGCAAAGTAATGAAACTAGGCAGTGGAAACAGGAGGCCAGACACAGGATACAGAATAGGAGATGAAGTACTTAATGAAACGGACAGAGAGAAAGATCTAGGAGTTGATATCACACCAAACCTGTCTCCTGAAGCCCACATAAAAAGGATAACATCTGCGGCATATGCGAGGCTGGCTAACATCAGAACAGCGTTCAGGAACCTGTGTAAGGAATCATTCAGAATCTTGTACACCACATATGTAAGACCAATCCTGGAGTACGCAGCCCCAGCATGGAGCCCGTACCTTGTCAAGCACAAGACGAAGCTGGAAAAAGTCCAAAGGTATGCCACTAGACTAGTCCCAGAACTAAGAGGCATGAGTTACGAGGAAAGGCTGCGGGAAATGCACCTTACGACACTGGAAGACAGAAGAGTAAGGGGAGATATGATCACAACCTACAAAATCCTCAGAGGAATCGACCGGGTAGACAAGGACAAACTATTCAACACTGGGGGGACGCGAACAAGGGGACACAGGTGGAAACTGAGTACCCACATGAGCCACAGAGACGTTAGAAGGAACTTTTTCAGTGTCAGAGTAGTTAACGGATGGAATGCATTAGGCAGTGATGTGGTGGAGGCTGACTCCATACACAGTTTCAAGTGTAGATATGATAGAGCCCAGTAGGCTCAGGAATCTGTACACCAGTGATTGACAGTTGAGAGGCGGGACCAAAGAGCCAAAGCTCAACCCCCGCAAGCACAAATAGGTGAGTACAAATAGGTGAGTACACACACACACACACACACACACACACACACACACACACAACACACACACAACANCACTAGAAAGTGAAGGGACGACGACGTTTCGGTCCGTCTGGACCATTCTCAAGTCGATGTGAGGAGATTGTGATCTCATTGTGATATAATTATTGTATAATTATAATTATACAGTATTATCACAATGATTAAGTATATGTAGATATGACAGTCAATATATAGGAGCAAAAGGATTCCAAACAGCAAAATAATGAAATATATTCAAATTATGTTCAAATTTACTTGTACACAGCGTCAAAATCACAAGACTCCTGGAACATCAGTACTAAGCACAACTAGAAAAATAAGTCCATATATCAAATTAATTTTGTAACAATGGCAAATAAGATATTACACACTAAAAGCATTTCAAATTGGCATGTAGATTAAAACAAACTGTGGCACTTAAATAACTCTCTTAATTAACATCTGAATTTTCAACACATCTTCCTTTATTGGTGGACTTAAGACAATTTTTCGGTCATGTGAATAACTTTCAATTCATTCTTTGAAACTAATGCCAAAATCACATCTCACAGGGACATTTTCACGCACAAAATTGCTGAGAAGTCTATCGCTACGAGAAAATGTAAATTATAATTTCCCTCGAAACTTTAAATTTAATCTTACTTTGACGTTTTGAATTATTTACGAGGCACCTCAAAGTAAAGCTTAAATATAATGTAGAAGTTAAAATAATTGTCACTGCCTATATAATTATCATCTTATTGTCAGTAAGGTACCGATATGTGTTCTTAGGTACCCCATGTGTATACTAAGGTATCTTTATGTGTGATCGGGTACTTTATTGGGTGTAATTGGATACTTTATTGGGTCCATCAGTCCATTTTTTCACACTTGACTCAATAGGTGCTGTAAGTAGAATCATTTTAGGAATGTGGGCTGTGCATTCAGTTAAATTATCTGTGTCGTTTGTCCATTGGTCTGGGATCAGGACTCGACTGAAGGACTGATTTCCATCAGTAGTGAGTTTGACGTGATAATTTATTGAACATTCCTTTCTTCACGACTTCCTTCTCCTTCTTCTTCTTCTTCTTCTTCTTCTTCTCTTCTTCTTCTGATTTTCACTTTACTGTGACTTCCTCTTCTCCCTGACTTCCTCCTCTCTCCTACGTCCTCCTCCTCTCTACTACGTCCTCCTCTCTCTACTACGTCCTCTTCCTCACTCCTACATCCTCCTCCCTTTAGTGCCCTCGTCCCCCTCCATCACTCCATCAACCAGCTGTCAGAAGCACTGCTGCCAGTGCCAGTGCCGACCTACACCCTCCTCCGGGCATGAGTAATGTGGCACTGCTCACGACAACACGAGTGTGCCGTGACCAATCCAGACACGAGGATCCCTCCAGTCGTCGGGGCCATTGGAGGAGGCGTATGGGTAGGACAGAAGCGTAGGACGAGTGCGTAAGGGCGGTGGAGGGGAAGGGCGTGTGATGGCAAAAGATGGATACGCTTAAAGATGATATTAATATGCTCAAGAAGAGCCTTTGCAGTGGGAAATTATGCGTGAAAGGAGAGATAAAAGCAAAGTACACGTATCCTACGCAAAGCGAGGCGGAGGAAACATTGAAGAAATAGCAAAAATTTGTATTATGGAAATGTATAAATGCACGAGCAAGTGGGATATAAATGGAAGAAATGCTCTGTGGGCGAATTAGGACACGCAAACGTAAAAAGGCATTGGTGTCGGCTATGGGGGTAGGGGGCGGGGGACACGTGACAGTGGGGACAGGAAGGGGAAGAAAGAGTGCGGGGAGGGGAGGAGGGAGTGGACATTTAGACGAAACATTTCGACTTGAGAATGGTCCAGGACGGATCGAAACGTCGTCGTCCCTTCACTTTCTAGTGTGTGGTCTGGTCAACATTTAGACGAAACTTTGGGAATAGAAAGCTAAGCGAGGGAAAAACGGTAAGCCATTATGGCTACATAGCAATTGGAAGGGATATGAGACAGACTAAAAGCTAAGAAATGCGTCCATAACGAATAAACGGTGTGACTAACCCAATACGCTATCGGAGACAGAACGCCAACCCTACTAATAGTGTGGCCGTCGCTGTACCAACAACTTCAAATCACTGAGCATGTGGGGGAAGGAATTGAGAGGAATTATACATTAAGGTCTGCTCATAGAATCGTGAACATACACTCCATCGAACTTGAGTAAGAGCGCACTCGCAATCCGAAGTGAGAGATATATGGATATGTATAGAGAAATTCTTTATGTATGTATATATGTAGAGGTACCACCTCTATAATTTAGAAATAGTAAGACAAATGGCGAGACGGAGGAGCAGGAAGTCATCAATGAAGACATCAACAAGACCCATAAACAGCAACCAGCATTGAGGATCCGGACACCAACGGAGAGGGGGAAGATGTGCTCACTACCAGGAAGGAAATGATGATTTGTCATGCGGAGAGAGAGAGAGAGAGAGAGAGAGAGAGAGAGAGAGAGAGAGAGAGAGAGAGAGAGAGAGAGAGAGAGACAGACAGACAGACAGACAGAGAGATGATTATGGTGGTGGTGATAATGAGAAGAATAAATGAATAAAATATATTGAAAAAGAGGCAAGAAAACAATTAACAATAATAACAGACCTAAGAAATGTCAGTAATGATTCAATAATAATAATAATATTAACAATAATCCAAGTAAAAAGATTGAGTACATTACGCCTTTCAAATACATAATACATTTACGAAATACAACAACTGTAATCAAAGTATACAATAATAGACAGGTTTTGAGAAATAAAATAAAACTGATACAATATAATATGTTATAATGCTGAAAATATAATAATAATAATAATAATAATAATAATAATAATAATAATGAAAACAGTATCAAATAAATAAATTCACCTTTCGGGGACGGAAAGTACAATGAAGTAGCAACAGATGTCGCCAGGGAAGTACCAGTACCATTAACAGTATCAACAGTATAGTCCCCAGGTGCGTAACAGTAGCAGTAAAGAGGCAATATTGGTCTCCATGGAAGTAACAGGAGAAACATCAATAACAGCGCCGGTATTAGTACCCTGAATACCAGTAACAGTAGCTGTACAAGAGTACCGATGATTACAGTATCAGAAACGCCGTTTATAGTAGAGACACGGTAGTAGCAGCAGCGGCGGCCTTGATAGTATATAGCAGTAGTAGTAGTAGCAGCAAGCATAATAATAGTAGCAGTCTCCGTGGTGTAGTGGTAAGACACTCGCCTGGCGTTCCGCGAGCGCTATGTCATGGGTTCGTATCCTGGCCGGGAGGATTTACTGGCGCAAATCCTTAACTGTAGCCTCTGTTTAACCGCAACAGTAAAATGTGTACTGGATGAAAAAACGATTCTTCGCGGCGGGGATCGTATTCCAGGGACCTGCCCGAACGCTACGCGTACTAGTGGCTGTACAAAATGTAACAACTCTTGTATATATAAAAAAAAAAAAAAAAAAAAAAATAGCAATAGTATAAGTCTTTTGGGTGGGAGAGAGAGAGTAGTATTGGGAATACAGCATGGGTGTATGGGTGGGAGAATATAATGAGATTTTGCCCCCCCTCTCCCATGGTCACGTGCCACGAGGGAAGCTAATGCCTCATTATTCCGTTGTTCGCTTCGAAACACTCGGTTTACGCCCGTACTGCTGCCATAAATACGCCCACACCCCACAACCACGTTTATTATACGCCTACTGTAACGACGCCCACACTCACATACACGCCCCTAGCTACGCCCACAAATACACCCACACCCATAACAATATCTACACCCACAGAAAGCACACACCCCCGTTTATACCACGCCCGTATCGAAACTTATGCCCATACGCAATACCCATGCCCATACCCACAATGGTGGGGACTGCGTATTGGGTTGGTCAATACCCATCTCTTTAAGGAACGCGGGAATGCACCGAAGATTGGGTTTAGACCAAACTTTGTTGAGAAAATTTTTAACCTCTGACAGCTGGGTCTCGATCGGGAACATGGAGTCAGAGGACACTCCCTGCAATACTCAAATCCTACCTTACTGACAGCTCCAGTTTTTTCTGTGAATAATCAATTTCTCCACCCTACACATCAACATTGGTGTTCCTCAGGGCAGCAACTTGGCCCTCTCCTCTTTCTCATCTACATTAATGACCTTCCTAATGCCTCCCAACACCTCAAACCAATTCTATTTGCTGACGACACAACCTTCATTTACTCCAGTCCTGACCCCCTTGCTCTAAATGCCACAGTGAATACTGAGCTAGAGAAAGTCCATCTTTGGCTAACTGCTAACAAACTCACCCTTAACATTGACAAAACTTTTATATTCTGTTTGGCAATAAATCCTCTAATCATATAAAATCTCAAATAACATTACCCCTTCCCCCCTTCTTAACTGTTTTTTTTCTCAACTCATTTTATTCCTTATGCTCAATTAGTCTTAAGCTTAGTCATTTAAGTTTTTCAAGCCCGAAACGCTTTGCGTAATAGTGACTTTAGGCATTGTATGTACTAGCCCTATCTATAACTCCATCACTCTGTACAATCTCTTGTATGTATGTATGTACCTTATCTAAATAAACATTTTGATTTTGATTTTTTAAATAATTTCAGGCAATCATCACTTGTCCCAATCCAAGAAGAAGGTTTCGCCATCTTCATATGAGAATACACCTTCAAAAGAAATAAGTCCTCCGCAAATACCATATTATTCTGGTATATTAAGTGAATGTAAGGATTAGTAGTAAATAACATTAAAAGTTCTAAATTGATATTTAACCATGCTTCCTTTGTTTGGTTATTTATGCTCTTGGTTTAAAAAACTAAAAACTGCTCTAAACTTAGTTCTCTTGCTGTTTTTTTTTTTATTTCTTCTGGAAGTACTAGAAGCTTTGAGTAATTTTTGTGCTTATCTGGAATTTCTATATAGAAATGTGTTTATATTTCAATAAAATGTTTTTCAGCTATAGAACAGTCCTGCAAAAGCCGTCTCCAGTGAAGCCTACACTTCACAAAACACCGTTGACGCCATCAGTATTTCTTCATGAAGGTAATAA
The DNA here is from genome assembly GCA_020271785.1 of Procambarus virginalis. Classification (NCBI taxonomy): domain Eukaryota; kingdom Metazoa; phylum Arthropoda; class Malacostraca; order Decapoda; family Cambaridae; genus Procambarus; species Procambarus virginalis. The sequence continues at coordinate 5,789,755 of WNGS01052365.1, forward strand.
GTAATTATTTTAAATATATCTCATGTGACCCCCACACTCATGTTGACCCTCATTCTCTCTCTCTCTAATGTTGACCTCCCTTTTGTCATGTTTAAATTTGTTTTGTTAATTTTGTTCTGTCACCTCTTCTATTCTGTGTATGTGTCTGTCTGTCTCTGTCTCTCTGTATGTCTGTATGTCTCTCTCTCTCTCTTTCTTTTTCTTTATTATTTCTTTCTTTTCTTTTTTCTTTCTTTTCTCATGTTGGCCCTCCTCTCTCTCATGATGACCCCCCACCCCCTCTCTGATGTTGCCTCACCCTCTTTCTCATGTTGGGTAGTTTAAATGTGATGTAGACATGTAGTATAACTTATAATATTAGTATGCAGTAGTAAAAGTAATGTGTTTTTAAAAGCTCATGAAATTTGTTGATTATACAATACAGTAGTTAGATTTTAATAGCTAAATCTTGCAATCTTAAGACAATGAGCTGGTCACGCAAGTACAACTCAGTCGTTAGGACTCCAAGGTCAAGGAATTTATTCGACCCAAAGTCGCCAGACAAGAACGATGGAGTTTGAAAGAAATGATGCAGAATATGAGTAAGTTTTGAAAGTTTAATTAATTTATTATGTAGCCTATCACCTATATGTACCGTATGGGTGATAGGCATAAGTTTCATGGTCAAGTAGACTGCAAACTGGCAGGTTAGATTTCTGAATTTGCTTCCCATTATATAAACAGTTTCATAATTACTAAGCAATTATGAAATTGCTTCCCATTATCTATCACATCAATCATAGCCTACTTTTTGGGTGCTTTCTCAGGGTCAGTTATTTTAACATAACTTTATATGCTTTATTTTAAATGTACCTCAGATATGTAATATAATAACATGACACCTTTCTATATACTGTATAAATTTCCAGGTAACANATATAGACCCATTAGAATATGTCTATAGCTTAACCCCACCTTAGTCCTGACGCCAATCTTCATGTGCACCTTTGTATTTTTTAAGTTTTTAACTGTGTATGAGTGGAACACTGGAGGAAAAAAGGTGAGGGACAGCATGAGGAAAAGGTGTAGGGCAGTGCAGGAAAAGGATGTAGTGCAGTGGAGGGAAAGTTGAAGGGTAGTGAAGGAAAAGGTTGAAGTGCAGTGGAAGAAAAAGTTGTAGGGCAGTGGAGGAAAAAGTTGTATGGCAGTGGAGGAAAAAGTTGTAGGGCAGTGGAGAGAGGTTGTAGTGCAGTGGAGGGAAAAGTTGAAGGGTAGTGAAGGAAAAGGTTGAAGTGCAGTGGAAGAAAAAGTTGTATGGCAGTGGAGGGAGGTTGTAGTGCAGTGGAGGGAAAATAGATAATGATTGTAGAAGTAAAAATAGTGCCTTATAGCGGGTCGAGACAGGATGTTTAGGGAAAGTATGGTATCAGGAAGATGTGTGGGGAACGATGAGAGTATCAGGAGAGTGTTTGGGTGATATGGAGATAAGGGAGGATATGTTAGAGTATGTCTGAAGTCAGAAAGGGAGGGGGGTTGGGGTTGGGGGGGGGTATGTGTTGTAGGAGGATGTGAGGATGAGAGTGGGTGTGTGTAAGGGGAGGGGGATGGGGGAGGGGGGGGGAGATTGTTGGGTTAAGGGTGTGAGAAAGGAGGGGAGAGAGAGAGAAAGGGAGAGAAAGAGAGAAAGAGGGGAGAGGGGAGTAGGTAGGTAGGTACGTAGGTCGATGGACATCAACAGTGTCAGATGCCACAATAGAGGACCGGTGGTGCCTGTGTCACAATGACAGATCAGAAGGGATCATAACATCCAGCCAAGTGATTAAGTCCCTCTCTGATGCCCTACGTACGGCCACTCTGCTCCCACCCCACTCTCCTTCTCCCACGTTTATTCTCCCCATTCTTTTGTTTTCCCCCCTCCTGTTCCCCCCTCCCTCACACACTCTCACGTCCTTACTCCTCCATTCTTACTCCCACTCCTGTTTCTCGTATTCCACATTTCCACTTCCCTCATATCTATACACAACTTATCATTCCCACGTTTGTCACCTTTTCCTCTTTTTTCTATCCTCTTTACATCTCCTCTTCCCGTCTTATCTTTTCGGTCCTCTGCCCCCCCCCCCCACCCACTTACTCACCTCTTCCATTCGTTCCTGTCTTATATTCCAATCTTTTATCCCGTTATTGTGTTATCCATTTATCCCCATCTTTCTTTTTCTTTTTATGTCATGGCATAGATCTTTTTTCTTTCCACCTATCTTTCCTACTTTATCCCTACTCTTTATCCCTCATTCTTCGTTTACCTCTTCTAGGGTACAAGAAGGTCCCCAAAAGTAGGCAAACAGCGACATCGTGTATTTTAATCAAGCCAAATGTAACTGATCCTAACTTCTCCTATCCTACTCTAACCTTTATCCTAACTTAAGCTATTCTGACCTAACTTATCCAAACCTAACTTATTCTGACACAGCCTATCCAAACCTACCCATTTCAAACTTAATCTATCCAATTCTAACCTAGCCTAACCAATCCAAACGTAATATTCTATTCTAACTTAACCAATCCAAACTTGATTTTTCTAACTTAACCAATCCAAACTTGATTTTTCTAACCTAGACTATTAAAAAATAACCAAACCTACTAAAAATGCCCGAGAAAATGATTGACACGCCTAGTAGTGCTTAAAAGAATTGGCGTCAGGCTGACTAAATTGGGTTGCATCCTGGAATTTTTCTAATAATTCTACTCCTATTCCCTGTTCCCATCACTGTGCATTGCTCCTATCCCATGCCCCTATCCATTTACTACGGCCGGGAACCCGTCACGAAGGAGTAGGTTTAACATGAACTAAGCTCATGAATGAAAAAGTTAAATAAGTTGTTTCAAAACAACATTATTGTTTACTTAAAATATCGACACCTGAATGATAATTTTTTTTTTTACATTGTGTGTATGTCAGTATATGTGAAGGAATGTTAGGAGAGGGGGCCCCTCCACAGCTATTCCCTTTTCACCTCATTATTCCTTCACATATACTGGTATACACCCAGCCACTATTTAGGTTTACAGTGAGAATTGTGGTGAAGGGAAGGAATGTACTGGCCTAGTTATGCTTGCAGGGATGAATTTCACTTTTTTGGTCCCACCTCTCAACTGTCAATCAACCGGTGTGTAGACAATCGGTGTATATGAATGTATGTGTACACACAATCGGTGTGTGTGTGTATTTGTATACTCACCTATTTGTACTCAACTATTAGTGCTTGCGGGGGTTGAGCTCTAGCTCTTTGGTCCCGCCTATCAACTGTCAATCAACTGGTGTACAGATTCCTGAGCCTATTGAGCTCTATCACATCTACACTTGAAACTGTGTATGGAGTCAGCCTCCACCACATCACTGCCTAATGCATTCCATTTGTCAACTACTCTGTGTGTGTGTGTGTGTGTGTGTGTGTGTGTGGTGTGTGTGTGTGTGTGTGTGTGTGTGTGTGTGTGTGTTTGTGTGTGTGTGTGTGTGTGTGTGTGTGTGTGTGTGTATGTGTGTGTGTGTGTGTGTGTGTGTGTGTGTGTGTGTGTGTGTGTGTGTGTGTGTGTGTGTGTGTGTGTGTGTGTGTGTAATTACCTAAGTGTAGTTACAGGATGAGAGCTACGCTCGTGGTGTCCCGTCTTCCCAGCACTCTTTGTCATATAATGCTTTGAAACTACTGATGGTCTAACTGACGGAATCTACTGATGGTGTGTGTGTATGTGTGTGTACTAACCTAGTTATACTCACCTAGTAGTGCTTGCTGGGTTGAGCTCTGGCTCTTTGGTTCCGTCTCTCAACAATCAATCAACTGGTGTTCAGATTCCTGAGCCTACTGGGCTCTATCATATCTACATTTGAAATTGTGAATGGAGTCAGCCTCTACCACATCATTGCCTAATGCATTCCAACTGTTAACTACTTTGACTCTGAAAAAGTTCTTTCTAACGTCCCTGTGGCTCATTTGGGTACTCAGTTTCCACCTGTGTCCCCTTGTTCGCGTACCACCCGTGTTATACAGTTTATCTTTATCTACCCTGTCAATTCTTCTGAGAATTTTTTGGGTAGTGATCATGCCTCCCCCTTACTCTTCTGTCTTCCAGTGTCGTGATTTGCATTTCACGCAGCCTTTCCTCATAACTCATGCATCTTAGTTCTGGGACTAGCCTAGTGGCATTCCTCTGAACTTGTGTGTATGTGCGTGTGCGGGTCAGTCTGTTTCGCTGTACACATGTCAGCTATCGTGCATGTACGTTATTACGATATTTTGTTTTCTGTTTGATAATGTGTATTCATTTTAGTTTTGCCTGTGTGCGTGCGCCCACACCAGGAGCCCTTTATTTACATTACGTAAGATTACTTGACCAGACTTCTGCTGACTCTTGTTTGCTGGCTAAGATCCATATGAAACCTATCCCTATTTATTTGACCTCCAGAAACCATATAATCATGACTTTATATCCACGTTCCCAGTTACTGGCTGGGCGCCCAGGGGTTCGAAACCCCCCCGGGTCGTTCTCAGTGGTGAGGCGAGAGGGGCGGCCACTAACTACTCACAGCCCGTCTTCAAAACATTGGTCAAATGCTCGTTAGTGCATGAGCCACCCCCACATGTTTGTGAAGGGAAAAAAACACTCCACACATGACTCACGACTGATTACGTTCGATCTTTCACGAACGTGCATAGCCTGAGGTAATCCATCATCAAAAAACACCGCGGGTATACGATGTATATCCTGTCACCAAATTCCCTGTGTTTTTTAATGAAAAGACACGATTTGCCAACCCGTTCTCAGGCTAGGCTCGTTCATCCAGCGGCCAACCCCAATGATGAATTCATAAATTGTATCATAGTGTGTAATCAGTTAAATCGACAGTTTCTCATATACAAATTAACATTATTATTCATTAGAATTTGGTGTAGAGTTAGGTCTTAATTAAGTTTGGTTAGGTGTTAAGCTTCTGTTGGGAATCATTTGTATTCAAACAATGACGCTTTCATCAATTTTTAACGTAATGTGCATTCAACATTTGCATTTTCTCAAATATATGTAAATATTATAGCATACTAGAATGTGTTGAGCAGTTAGAGCTAATTTAGGTTACGTCGTCAGGTTCTGTTGGCAATTACATTATTATATTTACATCACGTGAATGAAGCATTTAGAAAGGTGCGATTCGAACAGAGGACGTGAATGAAGCACTGCTCGAGAAAACTACATATGGAATCACTTGTACGTCGCGTGTGAAGAGTTTTTCATCTATAAACAGGGGGTTTAGCGAGTGGATTAAAGAGCATTTGGCTTTTGTTGATGAGGACGAGTAGTCGTATTGTAGTACGTGGGTGATCCATTTACATAATGTTCGATTCAAACAGAGGGCTTCAGCGAAGCCCTGTTCGAAAAATATATATATTTGTCAGTACTATGTAATGAAATTCAGTATTTATTCAAAAGTAAGTGAATATTATTATACATTAACGTTTTTTGTAAAGACAGACATAGGTTTGGTTAAGTATTTTTGTTCCAGTTGACAATTATTTGTATTTCAACCCAGTTTAGAGAAGGATAGAGAGAGAGAGAGAATGATAAACAACCGAAGATAACGAAGGAAACAGATATCTCACCATCCATCAGGACTGAAGAGGGTCCTAGACCCCCCCTACTCATCCCTCCTCGGACTCATCACTGCACGGACTCATCACCATACGCAACAATACCAAACTGCATACTGAATTGTCCACAGCCTGCGTTTTCCACATGCATTAATAATTTTCGCATTAACGTAAATTAAGGAAAATTATACGTGTTGATATCTCGTTATCTAAAAGTGTTATCGTGAGACAAAAAATGTGATAGTTATATCATATATTGCCGGAAATATATCGTGGGTCTTGTGAATAACAGTGAATTTCTTATGAATATCATGTTTATATTACTTTTAATTTATGGGGGGAAAAATACGTCTTGTATGTGCATGACAGTATGTATGCATGTATAAGTGTGTCAAGTGTGTGTATGTATGATTGTATGTGTGCATGTATATATGTTTTTTTCTGTGTACTCGAAGCGGATCAAATGTGTTGACATGTCTTATGACTGGCCTGATGAATGAATCATCTTTCAGCGTGGCCCTCATGCTGTGCATTAATTGTCCTTTCCGTCCAATACTGGCACATGTCTCCTCGTGCCACAGTTCGTATACAAATATATACAAAACAATCAATGGAATATGACGGAGAACTTCATTATTTGCACCGTAGAGTAAGGGAGGGTTATGTGTGTAAATATTGGATTGTGTACCAGCTCGGTGGCTCGAAATTCCTACTTTGGGGACTCCAGGTTAAGTAACTTTTAGCATACATTGGTCTATGAGTGTGAAACACGTTTCGGGGTGACACCGGAAGCTGGTTCGATCCCGTCACCCTGCTTCAAAGCTTATGTTTTTCTTCTGTATGCCCGTACTATTCTCATTATTCCCCATTCTCTCATACAATATCCTTTTCATCTCCCTAAATCCACTTTCCTTCCCATACCACTGCAATTCTTCTTAACCATTAGAATGCCATGAACGATCATGTTTTTTGTTTCCCTGCTCCCATTTTGTGTTTGCTTCTAACAGGTTTAATGTGATCCTGATTTTATTTCCTGCCTTAATGTTCGTCACACATCTAAGATCTTTAAAACGAAAATTCAAAAGGGTGCTCATGTATGCACGGGGCTGTGCTCAATGTTGCACAGTGAATGTGCATCATTGATATAGTAACTGACGTATAGTGACTGTGGTATAGTGATTGTGTGATATATTGCCTTTGTGGTATATTGACTGTGTGGTAAACTGACTGTGTGGTATATTGACTGTGGTATAGTGACTGTGTGGTATATTGACTGTGGTATAGTGACTGTGTGGTATATTGACTGTGTGGTATAGTGACTGTGTGATATAGTGACTATATGGTAGAGTGTCTGTATGGTATGCTAAACGTCATGGGGGAGTGGGGGGAAAGAATAAGAGAATAGCTCTATTCACCTAGTTGTTCTTGCGAGGGTTAAGCTCTGCTCTTTCGGCCTGCCTCTCAACTGTCAATCAATCAACTGTAACTAACTACTAACTAATTTCCCCCCCCCACACACACACTCAGGAATCATCTCCGTAACAGCTGTCTAACACCCAGGTACCTATATACTGCTAGGTAACAGGGGCATCAAGGAGAAAGAAACTTAGGTTTATGAATGTGTATGGTTACAGGTTGGCTAATATGCAATGAAATAAAAGCTAATTAACACCAGTAAACAGCATTTTCTCCCTAGTACCTCTGTCTCCTTACCGTACCAATTACCGTATAATTACCCCACAATTTTGTGGGGTAATTACCCCACAAAATATACATAACATATAATAAGATAAAAAGGCAAAGCTGATATTACTAATATCACTCTACAAGCAAACTCACATTGATTCACAAGGTCATGTTTACCAACCCTTCCGGGGAAGGCAAACGAGGCTCCCCTTGGAAGTATTGGTACTCGTGACTGTATATGAAACGAGGTTGTGGAATATTATCTAAAAGAATCTTTGACCAAGGAACAACACAGCGGTTTGTGAAATGGAAAATGGAGTGTGTGTGTGTGTTTGTGATTGTGTGTAGTCAGTGGGGGACAGCTAGCCGGCCTGACCTGCTGACGCTGAAACACGGCTATCTGGCGTTCGTGTCTGAATGCGCGGGGTTCTTGTGCGCGTATGGATACACACTTGCACGCGCAAACACACAGACACACACACACACACACACACACACACACACACACACACACACACACACACACACACACACACACACACACACACACACACACACACAAACACACACAAGCACGCAAACACACACTTTATTACAATGTGTGTGTGTATACATTGTTATAATGTTGAATAAAACAACTTTTTAACATACACACACACGTACACACAAGAAGACAGTTGAGTGGGCGGGACCAAAGAGCCAGAGCTCAACCCCCGCAAGAACAAATAAATGAGTACAAATAGGTGAGTATATAGCTTTATATCACTGCGAAGGAAATGAAGCATGAGATAAAGGGTTCTGGGCAGACTGCACATTCCTGAACTGTCGGAAGGAAGTCGACCTTGTATCACACAAGGCACCTTCTCAAGCTGGAGAAACGTGCTTGCGTATCGGGACGAGGTGGAGCATTGTTGCAGTAAACAAAGATGAGAGAGTAAAGAACATGTTGTTGTTGTTAAAGATTCGCTATCTGGAACAAGAAGTTCCAAGTAGCACGGGCTATGGTGAGCCCGTCTCAGTAAACAAGAGTTGAGTTACTTACTCTCAACCTTAGTGTTGTTTACATGTTAAATCCTCACAACATGTGTCTTGTGAAGGCAGCATAAAGGGGAAGGGAAAGGTAGGGAAGAAAAGGTAGCATGTAGATGGAGGAATGGAAGCTAATGATAGGATAGATGATGGAAGAGGGAAAGGAAGATGCAATAACGGGGAAATAAAAAAATGAAATTGAAGTGATGGAAAGAGGACTATGGAATATAGCGAAGGAACAGGTATAGGAAGGGGGAGAGAGAAGGAGGGAGGAGAGAAAGAGAGAGGGAGGGAGGGAGGGGGGGGGGGGAGGGGGGAGGGAGGGGGAGGGAGGGAGGGAGGGATGAGAAGAGTAGATAGTAGAGGAAAAGGAGAAAGGGAGTGGTAGAACGAATGAAATTGTCAATGAAATGGGAGAGTAGGTGAGCATGGGAAATGGGACAGAGAGAGAGAGAGAGAGAGAGGAGAGAGAGAGAGAGAGAGAGAGAGAGAGAGAGAGAGAGATAACAAAGGGAAGATAACACCAAAACACAATAAAAGAGAAAAAACAAAAAACAATAATGAGAAGAGCCTGGGGAGAGATGGGGGAGGTGAGACGGATGAGTGATGGCGACACGGTAAGTAATTAATCAGAAGCTGGGAGAGGGGACAGTCAGCTGTAGTTGTTGGGTGGTAGTGGTGGTGGGGGGGGGGGAGGATGATGGTGGTAGTGGTGGTGATGGTAGTGTGGGTGGCACCGGGGCTCGTGAGGACTAAGGCGTAGGCGTTTGCAGGGGGGGGGGGTCAAATTAGACAAATTCACGTAAGGTACATAATGTTGTGCAAGTGGGGGGTTGCAAGTGGGCGTGTGTGTGCAAGTGGGCGTGTGTGTGCAAGTGGGTGTGTGTGCAAGGGGGCGTGTGTGCAAAGGGGTGTATAGACTTGTGAGTGCATTAACCGGTCACTCACTTGCTCGAGGGACAGACGAATCCATTGTGTCACGGGTTTTCGGGTGTCAACAGCGGGGTATCTTTGTGTTGTTCAACGGGAGTGACGGTGTGGTCGTCTTGTCTCTACGAATGGGTTAAACGGAGGCTACGAAAGCTGTTTCTCGTAACACTCATTAACCAAGACGTTGAGAACAATCAGTTTTGCGTTGATTCATTATCCAGCACGTTGATGATAACGAGAGATAATGCGTGTGTTCGTTAGCCAAGACATTGAGACAGTACGCTCGCTCATTTATCAAGTCGTGTGGTTTACAGGGTTTTGATCTCACTTGTTCATTGGTCACTTCCTTTCCAGTTAATATGGTTGTTTAATTGCACTTGCGAGGGATTTATTATTTAATAGCATTTATACCACCTGTCAGCCACAATATCATATTTCCCATGAGCCAAGTGGGACTAACACATTGGTTTCAATCGCTTTGGGGCAGTTATCGATGATGGCTTTTGATCTAGATATGCGATTGAGTTGTTTGAAGAGAACGTCTATAGCTTTAGACCCTGTGTAATAACCTGGGATTTATCTTTAGGGTGTTTCTTTTATCTTTAAATTTATCTTTTCTAGGGTGTTTCTGCACGTTTTGGTGATTGGATAAGCTCATATCACGTATTCTAACTGCCGGGACAAGTAATTATATTTTATATATACTATAATAAAAAACATGAAAAATAATTGGGGTAGTAGGAGTGGAAAAGATTAAAGTGTTCAGTGAGAATCCACAAGGTCTTCTGTGAATACTCCTTATTTTCTTCTTCGAGGCTCTGGGCCCCCTACAATTGCACCAATTGCAGAGGCATTACAATTGCATCTTTTCTTTAATGCCAACGCCAAGCCATCCATATTGGGCTATATCAGAAATTACTGGGGAAAATTGGATGAAACTATTCCCAAGCGCCTGGCCTCAAACATGCAGACAGACAGACAGACAGATATACATATATATTTACATATATAAATATGAATGACCCATTTGATTAGTAGAGTATTAACAACAATTATCTCTTAAGTTTGGCTCGTCACCTCTGAACGTACAAAATCCTAGACACTCAGGATGTCAAGTTGTGAAATACATAGTACAGAGCTGTCTCCATCGTCCTGGATTATTTATTTACACAACTTATGATATATTTCCCGATAAAGAGATAATAACAACGGCAATTTTCACATGAAATATATCAGATGGTCGTAAAGGAGAACTAATGGAGCGTGTGTTGCAGGCAGGATTCCAGGTAGTTGGGTATATGTCATGGTAGATATGCGTTTATGCTTTGTATTTATAAGTTGTGTCTGCAAGATCACGCTATTAGCTCTTGGATCCCGTCTTTCTATCCTGTCGGTTGTTTAAGATACTGACTCCTATACTGTTTTTCTCTCTGTTATGTCTATTTTATATATATTTTTTTCTCAACCTCACATCTCTGGGATATAGCTCTCAATATCTGTTTAATTCCCAAGTTGCTCTATATTGCTAGGTGAGCATTGGTATCCGGTGAAAAAAAACTGCTCATTTATTTATTTCTCAGCCGGGAAGTGAACCCAAGTTGTTGGACTGTGAACTACCAACGCTGTCCGTTCAACCGCGTGTGTGTGATCGCGTGTGTGGCAGGTGTGGAGGGTGTGGGATGATGTGATGTAGTGAGGTGTGTATGGTGGGATGACGTGGTGGGTGTGGCGTAGTGTTGTGTGGCGTGGTGTAGTGTGGCGTGGTGTGGTGTGACGTGGTGTAGTGCGTTGGGGTGTTGGGGGTGGTGTGGCACCCCGTCTCTTCAAGAGCCACCATCCAAGGCTAAACACATACAACACGATGCATGCAAGAAGTAAGAAGTGCCCTTGGCACTGTCCACAACTCCCAGCTGGAAGGCCCAAGTCACCACCTGGATGGTCCAAGCCACCACATGGATGGTCCTAGCCACCACCTGGATGGTCCAAGCCACCACCTGGATGGTCCAAGCCTCTACTCTATGAACCAAGAATACAGAGAAGGGCGTTGACAAACACTCTGCCTCCTCTTTGAATCTTTGCCACTTTCTCTCTCCACTCCTCGTTTAGTTTCCTATCTCCCTTCTTTCACCTGCCTTTTCTCTGAATTTCCCTCTCTTCCCACTTCCCTACTCTCACTCCATTGCCCTTTCATTAATTTCATTTTCTTCTCCGTTTCTCTTTTTTCCGTTTCAATTTATTTCTTTGTGCCCCCTCCACCTTGTCTCCTCTTTTCTGAGAATGGCTTTAATTTTGTTCGGTCTTCTGTTGTTGTAGTTTATTCTGCTGTCTCTTCTACTGCTTTCGTATTCTCTGCTGTCTCTTCTACTGTTGTAGTTACTTCTCTCGTATCTTTAATTGCTGCTGTTTCTACTATATTTTTCAACTAATTATATTTGGGTTAACTCTTTACTGATTTTACTTATGTTTCTATCACTTCTACAACTGCCTCTTCTACTTCTGATTTTACTCTCTCATCTACGGCTCGTTTAGTTATTTCTTAAACTGCTGTTGATTGGTGTTTTAATACACTCTAACTGTTAATGGTCTTTGAACAATGCTGGCGGTGCTGCTCCTCCTATAACTTCCGCTGTTGCTGTTTTAGTTGGCTCTTTTACTGATAATTTTGCTTTTCTGTCGCTTGTATTGTTGACATATTATTTGCATCTCGTACTGTAAATGTTGTGTTTTCTGTCTCTTGTATTACTGTCTGTTTTGGCTGTCTCTTTTGCTGTCTCTGATACTTGCTCTTGCTCCTGCTTCATCAGATGTTTCTGCACCTTTCCTGCTCCACTTCCTTTGTGGAGGGGTTGTGGTGAGTGGTGGAGGAAGGAGAGGGACGAGTGGGTGGAGTAGTGGGCGGTGGAGTGGTGCACTGGTGGTTGAGGGGGGGGGGGGTGGGGGTGGAGCAGTTTGTGTCAGTGGAGGAGGGGTTGGAGGAGTGTTATTGGTGGGGGAGGGTGCAAGGTGGAGGATGGTAGCAGTGGAGGAGTAGTGTAGGTGGAGGATGGTAGCAGTGGAGGAGTAGTGTAGGTGGAGGATGGTCGCAGTGGTGGAGTAGTGTAGGTGGAGGATGGTGCAGTGGAGGAGTAGTGTAGGTGGAGGATGGTAGCAGTAGAGGAGTAGTGTAGGTGGAGGATGGTAGCAGTGGAGGAGTAGTGTAGGTGGAGGATGGTTGCAGTGGAGGAGTAGTGTAGGTGGAGGATGGTTGCAGTGGAGGAGTAGTGTAGGTGGAGGATGGTAGCAGTAGAGGAGTAGTGTAGGTGGAGGATGATAGCAGTGGAGGAGTAGTGTAGGTGGAGGATGGTCGCAGTGGAGGAGTAGTGTAGGTGGAGGATGGTCGCAGTGGAGGAGTAGTGTAGGTGGAGGATGGTCGCAGTGGAGGAGTAGTGTAGGTGGAGGATGGTCGCAGTGGAGGAGTAGTGTAGGTGGAGGATGGTCGCAGTGGAGGAGTAGTGTAGGTGGAGGATGGTCGCAGTGGAGGAGTAGTGTAGTGGAGGATGATAGCAGTAGAGGAGTAGTGTAGGTGGAGGATGATAGCAGTGGAGGAGTAGTGTAGGTGGAGGATGATAGCAGTAGAGGAGTAGTGTAGGTGGAGGATGATAGCAGTGGAGGAGTCCACTGAGAGCTGTCATGGAGCACTGGTCAAACATGGACTCTGTTATCGTTCAGTGCGGGAGTATTGTCCGTGATTCAGCACCGCCGGCTGGAGGGCCCTCTGCATAAGATACAAAAGTAATCAGTTGTATTGCCTCGACGCCGACATGCCCAGGCCAAGAAGGAGGAGGAGGAGGAGGGAGAAGAATAGGAGGAGCAGCAGGAGCAGAAGACGTCCCCCCCCCCCTTGTCTTCCTTCATTGATCCTTCAGCGGCACAGGAAGTCATCTTCAGCAGCATCTCGTTTTCTTCTACCATTCGTTTTCTTGTCGTTTGGTGTCATTTACTCGGCTTTTGATGATTAATTTTCTTCTTTGAATAACTAGTGAAACTGTCTTAATTCCTTATTGTTTATTTTATTTTATTTTGTCAGATAAATTGGATGTTTTAAGCTCACTTCAGAAAGTATTTTAATTTATTCCAAAATGTTTAGTGAAGGAAAATATTGTTTAATAATGGTGTGACTTTTATATAGGCTTACACATATCATAATAATTAAAGGTTATATCTCTGAATTATCAGTATCAGTATGACAGTCATCGTCTTCCCCATACCTCCACCACAACTATCACCAGTACCATTTCCACTACGATTATCACAACAATAATAGTGATAAGTGAGCCCAGGGGTCCAGTGGATGGTTGGAAATGAATGGACGGTCCCAGTGAAGGGTTGTTAGGGACGAACGGTCCAGTGGAGGGTTGCGAGAGGACGAACGGTCCAGTGGAGGATAGTGAGGAACGGACGGTCCAGTGGACGGTTGTGAGGGGGTCGGACGGTCCAGGCTATATTCCATTCATCGTAGGGGTATTAGTGTCAGATTAGCGTCGCTGTCACGTGCTGCTCCACGAGGGGACAGCCAAAAAGTTGCAGATGCAGAAATAGCAACAACCCCCAGAGTCAAAAGTAACCAAAACAGGCCACAGGAACA